>JAWWES010000038.1:8224416-8255115 GCA_035583135.1 Lophotriccus pileatus
GGGCTGGGGGACAAGGTGGGGTTGGGTCATGGGTTGGACTCGATGGCCTCAGAGGTCTTTTCCAACCTGGTTGATTCCGACAAAGTCATTTTAGCTGGTTATTCATGTTGTCTCCTACTTCCCAGCTGTGCTGCAGTTCTGTGGACACAGACAACACTTGTGGAATGTCACAGTCCTCTGGGTCCCACTTGACTGAGTTTTTAAGTCAACAACATTCATGTGTGCGGTGTTTGCTTTTTCAAAATGTGATTATAGGGCAGGGATGAAGCTGATCCTATCCCATGCCTTGTTTTCAATATTCCTTATATTTTACTGGCATGGAGGAGGGATTTTTGGTCTGGTTTGATGCTGGCACTGATGTGCAGATGTGCCCACGGCAGCTGCTTCCACTGCTCCCAGTTCAGCTGCAGCACCAAGGCAAAGAGCAAGGGCTGCTCAGCAGGAAGGACTCCCTGGGCCCCACCCGTGGCAAGGAATCAAAGGTGGTTAGTGGGAAAAAAAAAAAAAAAAAGGTTTGAACTATAAACTGGATTAGTGAGTGTTGAAAGACTTGTTTTTTCCATGTATCTGACCTGGCAGGGTTTTCACATGGACAAGAATCACAAGACATCAGAGTTCCTGGAGGTGGCAAGTTGTGTTTCATTTTTGAAATGCGTCTCCCTCTGTTTTATCTATTCAGATGGTGCTTTTTTTCTCCTCCCTGAGATGGATAAACTCTCCTTCAGTGAAGGTCTTGTCTACTCCAGGCCACTGTGGCCTTCCAGTACCTTAAGGGGGCTTATGAAAAGGAGGCAAGAGCGACTTTTTGTATGGGAGACAGTGACAGGACAAGGGGGAATGGTTTTAAACTGAAAGAGGGCAGAATTAAATTCGTTATTAGGAGGAATTCTATTCAGAGGTTGGTGAGGCCCTGGCACAAGTTTGTCAGAGAAGCTGTGGCTGCCCCATCCCTGGGAGTGTCCAGGGCCACTTTGGAGAGAGCCCTGAGCAAACCTGACCTAATGAGTGGCAGCAAATTAACTGTCAACCTCAAGCTTGTTGGAATCACTGCCAAGGCTTTAAGAGCTGTTCCTTGGGCTTCTCTTGGGGGGTGACAGTTCTTAGTTCAGCTGTGATGTTTCAGCCGAAGTATAAGGAAAGCTGAGGGGGAAGGGGAAACTCAGAGAAAGGTTTTTCTGTGGGAATTTAAAGTCAAAACCTGAGGCAATAAATTTTAAATGAATGAATGTGACCTCGAGAACACTGGAGGGTTTGGAGTCTGGGTTCAAGTTTTCATGTTGGACCAATAAATTGGTTTCTTGCTGTGTGATGGTGATGCAGCCACTGGAACAGGCTGTGCCAGCTCACTGGTGGGTTCAGGGGCTTTTTCAGTCGTTTTAATTCTTCTGCACACTTAAATCTAGAAAGCCAGGACTGAAAAACCTTTTGGACCAGAGGTTTATTGGGAGGGAGATGGAAGGGCAGCTTTTTCAGGCAGCCTGGTTTTCCATTCTGCTGTACCAGCTGTGGAACAGTTGTTCAGGTGAGCACCACAGAAACAGAATTTTGGTGTTTGTATTTCAGTCCCAGCCTGCAGTGGATGGAGGGAAAGCAACAAGAGAACTGCCTAGATTTTATTTTTTATTTTATTTTTTTTAGGTGAAGGCTCACAGCAGTTATTTAACACAAATCAGAGTAGTTGGCCATAATACCAAGTTTCTCCTCCAGCCAGTGCAATAATGCCCCAAGCAGTGTTTTATATGTATTATTCCAGCCCAAGGGAGGCATCACCCTGACTGAGGCTCCAGACTCTGTATTTAGTTATTGGTTTTTCACAGCCACGTTTCCTTAGGAAGTAACATAAACATTACTTGATCAATGCCTAATTTATTGCCTCAGCAGTAGCACTGCAGATCTGGCACTGAACCAAGTGTGAGTGAAGGAACAGTGTTTTTAAGCTTAACACGAATGAAACGATACTTAAAATATATGCTTGAAACAGCAGGGAGAGCAAGGCTGGAGTTTCCATTAACCAGCTTGATGATATTTTTAAGAATCTCTGCCTGGCAGATCCATTAGCTGCTGTTGGAGCTTTCAGGAACTCTTTGTAGGACTGTTGAAACATCCCAGTGCTCTGACCCCAGAGCACACAGCGTAAGGAATTGGAGTTCCTTTGCTGGAGCAAATAATTCATCTCCATCCTCTTGCTGAGGGGAAAGTGGGAATTGCTGTAACAGCATGAAAGGATGTCTGGAGGTCTGTGGTTCTCCCTCCTGAGTTTAAACAGGGATGTTGATGGTCTTGTGTAAATGGGATTGGCTGGGAACTGGTGACATTCTCATCAAGTGTCCCAATTCTTTAATTTCCAGAGGCCTTGGCCACCAGAGACTCAGTCAAATGTGAGCAGGACACCTGTAACTATATTATAATAACTTACAACCTAATTAAAGAATTCCTGTGTGCCTCACTCTTGTGAAAAACCACCCCTGGATCCTTCACAGCTCACTTTTTTTTAGGAATGAGACCATCTGTCACCGCAGAAATACTTCAGCACAGCATCTGAACCTGAGAAGAGCTGGAATAACTCAGGTGGGCATTGCCAGGACTGGGGCAGAGGGTGGCATCCCTCTTGTTCCCATCTGCAGCTCCTCACTAGGAGGTGCTGCAATGCAAATGTTGGATGGGTTGAAGGGAGCCAAGACAGTAAATCAGCTTGGGATCTCTCCCTCACACACTCCAAGGGATTAATTGTGTCAAAGGAGTGTGTTTCCACGGAAGCTAATTGGAGGAATACTTACTGTGGCACTAAAAACCAGGTGTGGGTCCAAATCCAAGCTCCAAGTTTGAGTTTTAAGCATTAAAGAGCTCTGTTCGGATATATCTACTCATGTGCAGGCAGCCTTTCTACGTTCTAACCTGGTCAAGACTTGTTCACTACTAGTTATGAAGTATTTTGCATGGAAGCCTCAATAAGAGCAATTATTACCCGATTAATGAGGAATTAAGAGTTTGAAAAAACTGCTCCAGAATTTTCCTATCCCCAAATTCCATCGTATTTCTTGATTATCAGCATGGAGAGCCTTGACCAGCAGAGACACAGGGGTGTGTTTTGGTGAGATCCATACAGAGGTGCTTAATCCAAGCCATGGTTTTAATTGCAGATCCTAATACTCCAGGAAATACTTGGCAGCAAGTGTTGAAGTACATATTTGAGCTGAAAACAGGGAAAAGGAGAGTGAATTGTTTCAAGCTGAAGCTAAAAAGATACTGGTTGGTTTTTTCCTTCCCTGATTCGAAAACTGTGGAGTTCTAGAATGATCTGCCTTTGGAGTCTGTAGCAAAAATAAGCCAGGAGTTTACTGGATAACTTCAATGCAAAGGAAAACAATGATCAGCCCTCCTGAACTGGTGATGAGCAGACTGGCTGAGTGGATTCTGTGCTGTCTGAAGAGGCAGGATTGGTGCTGTGCCTCTCTTTTATCATTTATTGGTGTGGCCCAAATGCCCCAGGCTGGTTCAAGTTTCTAGATGCATCCTGTAATAGAAATTGAGCCTCTGTGTGTTTTGAGCAAAATGAACTTATAAAATATCTACTCAAAGCTCACAGGTAGAGCTCAAAAGGCTTGGCTCTGACATGCACAGACTCAATTACATGAGATGAATATCTGAAGTAATTTCTGACAGCCCTTAGTAAATTTGGGCTTTGAGGAAGGCAAATGTGGTTCCTGATCAGTCCTGTATGATCAGGGAGCAGAGATGCACTAAATTGAGTGAGGTTTCCCCTTCCAAACTTAATAATTCTGTGATTCTTTTAAGCCTTGAGAATATTCTCTTGATGATAAAATAATTTTGAGAGGGGAAAAGAAGAGTGTCATTTGTTTATGGCATTTGCACTATGAGATGTGTGCTGCTTATAGGCATTATCCTGCTCCTCCCTGGGCTCTAGCACCTCTTGGGAATGGTTGGTGCTGTGCAAAGAATTGCTGCATCATCTCCCAGATCTCCTGGCCCAAGATTTACTGCCCTTAAATCTTGGGCCAGTTGTTTAACTTGTGTGTTACTCACATTAAATCTGATTTATTTGCCTTGAGGAAGAGGAAGTTATTCCTGTAATGAAGTCATTCAGAAAGCTGATCCTTAGAGGTCAAAGGACCTGCATGGGCACATTTAAAACGTGCATTTCTGTGCTTGCCAACTGTGGGTGGTGATGCCTGGGCAGTGAAACGACAGGGAACATCGTCTGAGCAAGTGGAACATCTTTAGGCTGGGGAAAAAAACAGCATCAGATCTGAAGAACCACATCTCCTGTTCCCTGTGCAAGGCAAAACCAGCTGCCTTTCATCTCCCAGTCAAACATTTTGAAGGCCTTGAGGCCAAGTATTTATGCTACTGGACAGTTTGTTTAGTCAATGGGCCTTTTTTTAATTTCCTTTTTTTTTTTAACCAAAGAACTGAAAATGAGTGACGTGGATGTGCCTCAGTATAAATAAGAGACACATGGCTCCTCTTGTCAGATCCTCTGAGGGGTTGAAAGAGATATTGGTGTGTGCGAACCACAGAAAGTAAACATCAATTAAAGGGAAGAAACAAGCTGCTTCATCTTAGTTCAGTTTTATAAAAAGACTGAAGTGTGCAACTTCTGGTAATAAAAGTAATAACCCCCAAGGAGGGTGGACCTGTGTGCAAACATACATCTTCACTGGGTTCTGGGAAGCTGTAGGAGTGAGATGAAGACTAGTTCTGTGGAAATCAGAATGTTTACAGGGATTATTTGCCTTTTAAACAGCCTGTTTGCAGAACAGAAGCCACAATAATCCAGCAGCAGTGTGAGGTGCAGTGTGTTGATTAGCTATGGGGTGGGAAAAGCAGGTTGTGCAGCTGGATCACAATGTGGCAAAGGGCTTCAGACCTGGGGCATTCCTGGAGGGGACAGCAGCTGGAATTTCAGAGAGTATTGCTGAGAAATATCATAAGGACTTGCCTTTTTCTTATTTTCAAGTGTTCATGGGCCCACTTGCTAGAGAGTGCTGGAGATTGTACCAGACCTCTTACCTTGCCCAGAGAGATCCCTTTTGTGTGACCCTTCTGCCTCTGCTCCTTTACCTGACTTGATAGACAAGATTTCTTCAGCTCCAGCACTACCTGATCAGTCACCTCTTGCAAACCACTTCTCCCCCACCAAAAAAAATAATTCTTCTCTTCTGAATGTGCCCAGGTGTTAAATTCAAGCAGCACTGACCAAACTCAATATTTTGGAATATCGAAATTCAACGTCTGACTCATCACTTTGCACAAAGAACTCATTTCTTTGTTTGGGCCGACTGAGGGTTTTTCAAACAGAGCAAGTCATTTCTGGAAAACCCTGTTAAAACTGTGTGCCAGGACGGTGAAGAACTTGGCCAAAAGGCCAACACCCAGATTAGGCTGAAAGACTAAACTGTCAGAAAACCCCAGGGCTTTGCTGGTATCTCTTTTCAGTGTGTTCAGTGCCTGGGGTGTTCTGTGGATGTCCTTGAGCATCTTTAACCTTCCTGGTCTCCTTGCTTGGGATATATAAAATATTGACATCAGGCTTTTCCTTCTCCTGCCCAGCCCCTTCAATAATTTCCTTTCTGAATTTGGACTTTTCAAATGGGATACTGGCAAAAGAATCCCTGAACATCCTCATAGGATGTTGCATTCCACTGAAAAGCTTCCAAGGTGATATTGTTTTCCCTCTGGTAGATGAGCCTTTGGTCTGAAGCAGTGTTGACTTGCGGATTTTTCGGACTGGGAAACTAAGGGTAGGAATGAACAGTGTGAAGGTCAAACTTATGTCTTTTTATAGGGTTATATAAGGACAAATGTTATGCTCAATGTGTTATTCCCAGTGTTTTTGGGCTATGCTGGCTGGGAAAACTTGGATGTAACAACTCCCAAAGGCTGTTGCTGCAGTTGGACAGCTGTTGCTGTCAACCCTACAAGAGGATTAATAATTAGGATTAAAGAAGTCTAGATTAAAATGGTAAAGCAATGTCTATCTTCCCAGTAAAAAGTGTTTTTCCTTGGAACTAGGGCTCAAAACTCTTCATTCTCTGTGTTGAAATCAGGCCTCTTGCTCCTTTTTCTATTCCTGTCACTAAACCAAATAAATTTAGGACCAGCTTTAAAAGATTTTTTTTTTTAAAGAAACATCTTCCTTGTTAAGTTTTTTTTGTTTTGTTTTGTTTTTTTAGAATGGCTGAAACTCTTCCCTAGGTCCTAAATTTAGTTCAGTTGTTGGTGCATTTTGGGTTGCTGCTATGCTGTAAAATCAAACTGAAGAGAAAGCAATGAGATAAAAATCTAGGAATATCTGTGTTCCTGTCCAGTCTCCAATGCCTTCAGAGAAAAACCCAGATATTTAATATTGATCATTTAGTGTTAGTAACCCCTGCAGGGCTGGGGCAGTTGAAGAGACATCACTGTTTGTCATCTGGGCATCTCTTGCCATTTTGGGGGGGTCTGTGGTGATACTCTGAGGTTTAGGGGTTCCCAGTGGAGTAGCTTGGTCAGGGATGGCTGGGAATGGTTGGGTGGAAGCAGAGAAAATCATACTACTGAGGGGAAAAAACTGAGTCAAATTGTTGAAGTAATTTTGTAGTACCCAGGGGTGTTAGAACTCGATGATCTTGAGATTTTATGGTTCTAAAGGCCCTCTGTCCCCGTACTCTGCCAATTTTCCCATCCAACACTCCTGTTAGACCAATAACCTGCCAACAGGGCAAGTTTTAGGCTGTGCTTTATGCATACTGACATAATCTAGAGGAAAAAATAAGTTCAGAAGAAGTGTTTTCCAGTTTCTTTTAAAAGCAAATTGTTTAGTTAATGTTCATCCATAACATGAACTTTAAACCTTTCCACAGGCAGTGGGATCTGAGCTCTGGTGAATCAAGTGCATCCCCATGTAGTTCTCACCTCCTTGTGTTTCTGGTGAGTCTTCCTCACCTGTTCCAAGTATTTTAGACTTCCACATCACCTTTTTTTTTTGTATGTGCTGTGAGGGACATGGGAGCTCCTTCTGTGCTCTTGCAGAAATAAGCTGAGTTTCAGGAAGAAAAGACTGTCTTTGACAATGCTGAAGGAGGCAAAGCGAAGAGAAACCACCGATAAAAGATGTCTTGCAGAGTTTCAAGGACAAATAAAAAGACAAATGCTGGTTTTGTTCCAAAATATAAATTCCCTTAGGTTTACAGGAAGAGCTCTGTTCTTTTTCCCCACCTTCCCGAGTTGTGTGAGCGCTGAAGACACCAAACACTTTCTTTTTCCATGGAGATCCAGGGAGCCTTGGCTGACCACACTGCCCCTGCTTCTGAATGGTTTGTCTCTCTCTCTCTCTGCTTTCAGAGCATCTTTAAAACAGCTCTGCCTTGTTCAGTCTGTTGAAGTTGGCTGTCTAAACTGCAGCTAAATCAAAAACATAGCTGATGATTTGGACAGATACAAGCTGGGTGGGATTCTTGCCAACAGTAGATTTGCTTTTGTCTTCATAAAAAAAGCAGTCCTGGGAGATGTGAAGTGCAAGCAGTGAGAGTCTGACAAAGGCATGTGTTTTTATATAGGTTGGGGTTTTTTTTTTTAGAAAAGTTATTTTTTTTACTCAGCCAGCTCCATGAGCTATTTCAGGCCAAGGTGTGTTGATCAGATGCACAATATGATAATGTCCTGAAAGAAAATGGGTTGTTTCTGGCCCCTGAAGAATTTTTGGAATGGGATACAAGTGTTAAAATGGTGCAGTGCCCACCCTGGGCAGTCCTGCCCTGTCTTACTGGTGTGGTGGGTGTGTGTCCACCCTGGGAACAGGCTGTGGATTGCTCTGGATCCTGGTGTGGAATGGTGAGACTGTCAGCAGGAAAAGGTGCTTGGTGCCTGATTGGCAGGGGTTTGGACATTGTTCAGCACTTCTTAAGAAAATCGAGACTAGGAAATATTTGGGGGGGTCTTCTATCAACACTCGTTCTGATTTCAGGCACCTGAGCAGCCTAAAAGGATTCAATGTGGAAACCTGTGAACCTGGAGGAAGTGTGGCTGTTCTATAGGACTTAAAAGCCTTGAAGTCAAGGCATTATTTTGTGTGTACTTCCTATGGGATTGTGGGTTTTTCCCTTGTTCTCTGCCTCAGTTTTCTGCTGATGAAACTGCTAAGGGCATTTCATAGTTGCAACACACTGAACACTGTAGCTTGAACATCCAGTTTTTATAAGGGCTGTGTAAAGAATGAACAGAAATGGAACTGTGGGTTATCCCTGGGGATTTGGGCCAAGTTTGGTTCAAGTTCAGTTGTAAGAAAGTGAAGATGTGAGATGCAACTTTGAAATAGTAATGGATGGACTGTTCATGACCTGGCAGAGATGGCTGAACATACTGTGAGCACAACACTGCAGTGCTCGGGGTCTTCCCACGGAAAAGAAGGCAAGGCAGGCAACAAGGAATTTAGGGAAGCTTTGCTTTAAAGCAAGGTGGGAATCAAGTAAGGTGTGAATAGGAAAGGATGTGCATTTCCCAGCAGCTTACCTCAGAACTCTCTTGGAGAAAACTTGGTAATAAAGTTCCTTCTACAGATGGTTAGAATTTGGTTTTTTAGTCCTGTGTGCCAAAGCCCTGTAAAATCAGCCTCATCACCAACTCTCTTCCCAGTGCTTGTTACCCCTGTTGTTGTAGAGTTTCCATACAGTCAATTCTGAGTGCAGTAAATCTGTCCCACTTAACAGCTGTTTGCTTCACTTTCCTTTACCCTACAAGGCAACCAGGCCTGAGCAGTTTTGGGAAGGAACATTTTTATGGACAGCTGGGCTCTAAAACTGCCATCTACCCGGGAGACTGAGGGTCTGCTCACACATCCCAGACAACTGACGTTGAAACCACACATTGAGTAAGACCTGGGAGTTCTTTGACAATGTCTGCCCTTATGGAGTTGTTTTCTCTGGCTGTGGTGGTCTGGCTGTTCCCAGGATAACAGTTTGTTCTTACCTTTTGTCACCTTCATGAGGCATTTTTTCCTGTTCTGACCTTCTGGTACCTTCAGGCTTGCTGACTTCTGTGCCTGAGGCAGAGCTTGCTGTCTCAGGGTTAGAGCTACGCTTACTGGAGTTGTGTGGCTTTGGGATCAGAGCTGGTTTGACTGGCTCACTGAAGATGAAGGCAGGGCTGTGTTGTTGCCCAGCTGCCACCCATGAGGGATATTATTCAACATGATGCAGGAAGTTCCTTTTGTTAACTGGGTTTAAATATTTATAGGAGTTAATATACCGAGATAAGACTGGGAAGACACCTTGAGGGTTGTGTCCTGTTTTGGGTTTGCTGCAAGAAAGACATTGAGGGGCTGGAGTGTGTCCAGGGTCTGGAGCACCAGGAACAGCTGAGAGAGCTGGGGGGGCTCAGCCTGGAGAAAAGGAGGCTCAGGGGGGACCTTCTGGCTCTGCAACTCCCTGACAGGAGGAGGAACTGGGGGAATGTTGGGCTCTGCTCCCAAATAACAAGCAACAGGACAAGAGGAATTGGCCTCAACCTGTGCCAGGGGAGGGTCAGGTTGGACATCAGGAGGAATTTTGTGCTGGAAATTGTGGTCAGGCATTGGAATGGGCTGCCCAGGGCGGTGGTGGAGTTCCCATCCCTGGAGATGTCCAAGGAAGGACTGGAGGTGGCACTCAGTGCTCTGGGCTGGGGGACAAGGTGGGGGTCAGGCACAGGTTGGAACCAATGGTGTTTTCCAGCCTTAATGATTCTGTGATCTAAGACAAGAATTTGCCTTTATCTCACATATCAGGTCAGTGGCAGAGCAGATAGAGAGGAGATCCATGTTCTCCCCTGTGTTTCTATTCTTTTCTCATCAATGTTGAACTGCTGCCTCCCAGCCAAATGTCTCTGCTCGACTGACTGTGACAGCAAGAAGGCCTTGGAGTTGTAGGATGGAGCCTAAACTAAATAGCCTTGGGAAGCTGTGCTGCCTTGGGCACTTCTGAACTGAACTTCACCTGCAAATCTCTTCTGCCTTCCAGTCAAGGAGCTAAAGGCATTTTCTCAGCTGGATCATTGTTTGTCTTAAATGGTTCTAAAGCCCCACTCTTGTCTTTTAAAAGCTACAATCTGCCTGAAGTACTGCAATGGTGCACTTGTGAAGCTGCAATGAGGTTTTGCAGCAGTTTTGCATTATTTCCCCAGTTGCTTCAATGCCTCAACAGGTACAACTCATGTCTGTGCCAGTGCTCCTGGCTATGACTTACCCACACTTCTTCCTCCTCCCTTCTTCACTTCCTCCTTTTTAAGACCAGTAATATTTGGATGGTAATTCTACCCCCAAGGCTTGCATAAATTCATTAAAGGCCTTGCTTTTTGAAGTGGAATTAGTACTTTGTCAGAGCTGTTTGTGTTCTGGGTCATGACCCAGCTGATGGGAGGGCTGGGGACATCTGGGCTGTGCTAATTAAAGCTGCCTGCCCTGGGGCACAGGGGCTGAGCTCAGTGCACAGAGCAGCTCCCGGGATCCAAGCTGCAGAAATGACCTTTTGATTCTATGCTGGATGCTGTTTTCCATCAGCCAATCCTCTGGAGTAGGAGCACTTGCTTGTGTAGTAATTTCCTATACCCTGGTGTCTGAATGGGAAACCTCCTTGAGACTTTACTTTAAGGCTTTTTTCTCTTCAAAGGTAATTCCTTGCCAGAATCCTGTATTATAGTAAACCCCTCATCTAGGGCTGGAAACTCTTCCAGTCCTGTAGTTCTTTGCTGTTTCCTTCAAATGCTCTATCCCTGGCTCCTGACTGCATCCAGTAGAGGGAATGGCATGGGATTTGTGCTTCTACTTTCCATGCTGGAGTTTCTGATCAATACAAAAGCAGAGCTAAAATTGAAATTGCTTGTCTGGAACTCTGGGTCTGGGTTTTTCTTGTTGAATTCTGGTCAGAAGTGAAGTGGCAACAACGTGGAGATCACGGGCTTGCTAAAGGTGCGTCAGTTTGCTGCTTCCAATGTCAACATTTGCTCTCAGACTCAATTCTTCTAAAGCTTTTTTACAGGACCTTATGAAGTTGGACACCTGAAAAGGGCTTGGCACCAAAGGATTTGTTTCTCTGAAGTTGCTCAACTTGCTGTGGACCCACAGCTGGCCAGGCTTTCCCAAATTATTCAGGATGTTATAAAGTATGTACTGAACGCTCAAAAAGAGGGTCTGGATGGCTCTCTGAAAGTCAACTTGAGACAGATTTCGTGGACCACTCTGGTGTGCTGACAGGATATATCTCAATTATTTTGAGGAGTGGAAGGTGTCCCTTCCCATGGCAGGGGACTGACATTAGATTTTTAAAATCCCTTCAAACTATTCCGTGATTCTGTTGGGTTTGGGTAGTTTTTGTTGCCTCACCTCAGATGAAAGTTGCTGTAATGCAACCCAGGAAATAGGCAATAGGAGTTAACACTGCTTGGTTTATACTCCAATTATTTATGCTAATCAGATACTTCAGAGGAAAATTTAACTGCATTTTTAAGTCTGAACTTCGCTAAGTATAATTGTAGTACTTCAGGGCAAGATCTTCCTTGGTGAGCTCCATTTGAGCTGAAATCAGAAAAGTATCTGAAAAAGATGAGTAATTATTAAATTAAGTACAGTAACTAATTTGATGCAGTCCTGCAAGGCAGACTCACACTCCTTTAAGATGCTGAAATGGTGGCAGTGAAGCATCTTGCAGGATTGGATCCTTTACATTTTAAAATAACTTTACAGGAAAGATAAATAATTCATCTTACAAGATTACACATTTCAAGGTAATACAAACCTTGGTGTAAAAATGTAATTAGTCTAGATGTGATACTTCAGAAATTCCAAAGTGCAAATATTAAATTGGTTAACTGTTAATCACACTTTAGGATTCTTCCAATAAGTCATACAAATAGCAAAATAAATACAAGAACCAAAGCAGAGCTGAAAGTGTCATGTTCTTCATCTTGCATAAAACATCTAGAAATCCAAAATGTACACTGGATGTCAGAAATTATTAAATAGCAGGTTTCTGTTAACTTAATATATATCCCCTCAAAATAGCCTGATGAAGCCACTATTTGAGGTGAATGATTTATGATTTCATTCTTGTGGTAGCTGAGCTTATCTGAGGCAGCAGATGTCTCACAGTCCCCAAAGGCCATGGTGAAACATCTCTGAGCTCTTGCCTGCAGTAACACAGTTGTTGGAATGCCACAAACAGGTGAACTCTCAGGTCTTGAACATCCAAAAGAATGTAACTTTGAGAAATGCAGGAATTCTGGAGAGGACAGGGACCACTGGAGGAAGATGATGCCTTTCAGGAGTGTTGCTCCTGAAGGGAAGGACCTGGGTGCTTGGGCAAATCAGCTTTCTGGGTTTTGATGTCTTATGAAGTGCTTGAGTTGTATAAATCACTTAACTTTTTTATGGCTTACTCCTGAACTAAATTGAAAATCCTTTGGAATCAAACTCTTCTTGATAAGCACCTCAGGCTTTTAATAAATAATTGTGGCTTTTTTGCCCTTTAAATTTCGGGCAACTTGACGTGGTGCACTCTCTTTTTTGGCTTCAGCTCTCAAACCATAGAACAGATTGACACTTTGAATTAAAAATAGACTTTTTAATTCTATTACAGCCACTCCTAGGACTTGGCATTAACCTGCAAATGGCTCTGGTTGGCCTTGGGCTCCATTTTTTTTTTCTTCTTTTTTTTTTGCATGGAAAAATAATCCAGGTCTAGTTATCAACAGCAAAGCCTGCTGTTCAAAACAGAGGCATCTGAAGGCCCTATATGGTGTGAGGCTTGGCAGGAGCTGACTTTGATTAAATACAAATCACCTAGGAGAGGCTTTTTTCCCCCTTTTCTCAGCATCTCTTCTGGCAGGGCCTCCATCTGTGGTTGGGCTTGGAGAGCCCAGCTGCTGTTCCAAGCTGAAAAGAATGCCCACCACGGGATCTGGTGAATAGTTCTATTCATAACTCATCCTGCCCTCCCTCTTCCTCCCTCCAGTTGGAGTCTCCAGGATCCCTGGGCAAGCCTTGGTGTGGAGAAGGGCACGGCACAACCTGTCCTGAGGCACGTAACTGCTCATGGAGAGCATCAGAACAGGGGCTCATACATCTCCTCCTTTATTTCCTTCCTGATTGCTTCTCCAAGGTCTGATTCTTTCCACTCACACAGTCTGGCTCAGTTTCCTGCCCTAGCAGGCTGCTGGATATGGAAGGAAAAGTCTCATCCCTCTCTCTGGACACAGAGCCAATAACATGGGTAGTGAAGGAAGTGCCTGCTGTGTGTGCCTCTTGTTACCTTGCTTGGCACAATAAGGGCTGCTGATCCTGGGCTTGGAAAGGCACTTGTCTATATTGAAAATATTCTGTTTCATTTTGGACTGGGATGCAACTTGAGTGTTGGAAAGCTTGGCAGAGTCACAAGCTGCTCTGTCTTCCCTTGTTTGTTTTATTAGCAGAGAAGAAAACGTGTGACACAGGAGGGAAAGCAAACACAAGGTGTGTGTGGGGGGAGAGAATATACAGGAGTAGAACAGTTTTTAAGGGGTAAGAACAGACACTTCCTGATATGAACTTTTATAGAATTACATAAATAAATGTCAATCCTGAAAACAATTACTTTGATGGCTTTAATTTTCTGACCAACTTGTTTTCACTGGTGGACCATGATGGAAGCCTTGTCTAGTCAGCTGCTTCTCTCTCTGTTCATTGTCTCCTCCTGTGTTCTTGTCCTGAGTCATTAAGCCAAAAGGCTGCTCTAGATAATTGTCCACAACTGGTGACTAAAGGGAATTCCTACCTGTTGTTCCCAGTAGAGGTGATCTTCCCCCTGATAGAGAATGTCTTCCTGTCCAGGCTGTCATCCAGCAGAGTGTGATGACATCAACATGTCATGATCTGTCCTATCTGCCCAGGGACAGCAGCCCAAATCTTCCTTGACATGCTGGTGACAGTGACACTTTGAGTCAAGCACTGTTAGTTCCTAACAGAGGATGGTCCTTGTCATGAGGAATTTCAAAGTATGATGTTGAAGTGTCCATACAAACTCTGTTTGACAGATGTGTTGTGGCTCATCTTCTCTGGGGCTGTGGCACTTAAACCTTGGATCAGCACCCTGTGGGGTGAAGTACATGTTAAATTAGATTTCCTGGATGACTAAAGACTGCCCTTGTCAGCTGTGACTTTCCTGTCACATCCATACTCTCTGCAGCACTTTGTGCTGCCTTTCATGTGGAATTATATCCACATATGTTGTATTTCAGATCATTGTCCAGTCCTGCATGAACCAAAGCTGTGAGAGGGTTTGGGTGTGATGATGATAGAAGTACTAAGAAGCTTTCAGGGTGTCAGAGTGAGGAGGTCAGTTAAACTCGATCAGGAAAAGGTTCTTCCCCCAGAGGCTGGTTGGCACTGACCAGGCTCCCCAGGGCAGTGGGCACAGCCCCAAGGCTGCCAGAGCTCCAGGAGGGTTTGGACAATGCTCTGAGGGACAGGGTGGGATTGTTGGGGTGTCTGTGCAGGGCCAGGAATTGGACTGGATGATCCCTATGGGTCCCTTCCAACTCAGAATTTCCTGTGATAACAAAACCCAATTTCAGCATTAGATCTGCCTTAGTTCCCCTTTTCACCCCAGACCCAAAAAGTGTTCTGTAGCAAAAGCTTAGATTGGGTTTTTCTATTTCACCAAATGAGCTGCTCTGATGTTATCCTAGGATTCTCTATACTTTGAGTTGTAATCCCAGTCAAATGACTGCCTGGTAGCTGAAAAATATGTCTGTAGAGATAGTGAGTGACTAGAGAAGGTTTGCTTTTTACCTGGAGTATTGATTTTATAGCTGGAGCACGTCAGGCATTGAAATCCCAATTTTTTCATGGCTCACTATGTAATTCTGCAGGAACATGCTGAGACCATGGTAAGATGAGGGAATCTACCATTTAATGAGTTAAACTTCTCAAAGTAGGATGTATTTTGCTATGTGACCACTGCACATTTGCAGAGAATCTCTTCATTTAGGAGTTAACCTGGCTTATCTACACCCAAGTTCTCCCTACAAGCGAGATGTCTGGAGAGCACCAGCAAGCAGCTGAGGCCAAGATTGATAGGTCTGATGTCAGATTTTGAGGAGTGCTTACTCTGTGCTTCCATCAGCTCAACTGCTCTGAATTCTTCACTTGCAATTCATGGATTTATTTGCCTGTCTTTCTGGGTACTCACAACCCTGTCACAAAATTATTAGACTTAATGTGGTACTTCAGTGCAAGTGGGACATTTCTGTGCTCCACAACTTGTGTTGTAAGAGAAATTGATCTAATTGATCTAAACAAATCCCCAGATACCCCTCCTAATAATTTACTACTTCTGCTTCTTTCTAAGACAATGGAATTAGAGACTATAGAGATATATTACCTTTGTTTCCTAAAAGCAATCCTGAGAAGGCTCTTAGCAGAGCACTAATTACACTTTCTCAGTGAGAAAAGCACCAAGCTCCTATTGTAGAATGAAATGTTGGGGTTTAATGATACGTTAATTTGATGCCTGTATGTGAATAAACCCTGTGATGCTTTGTCATTCATATGTGTGCTAGAGATCCGATCCACTGAGTGACACTGACATAATGGATGATGATAATAATAGGCTTCTAAATTATATATTTGTCTTTTGAGTTGATTCATAGCTTAAATCCATCACTAATTTTCAGTGTTTACAGACCCAGGCTTATCCTTCTCCCTTCTCTGTTCCTCCTTCAGCATTTCCCAGCTAGAAGAGGAGTTTTAAGAGATGAACATCTCTGAAATCCCAGTTTTGGGATCCAGACCATAGTCCTTTTTCCTGTAGTCAGTTGGCTGCCACAAAAGAATTGGGTAATAAAAACTAGAGAGCCAGGAGCATTTACTCCAGATGAGCAACATGCCTGAGAGCTGACGAGCAACGGGGGCTGAGCCACTGGAAAATTTCTTAAGGAGTCTTTGGGAGAAGTGAATTTTCTAAGAGAACTGCTTGAAAACAAGCCCAAATTGCATAACTTGTAATATATTTACAGGATAACCCCTGGGGGCAGCTGCATATTTGAATCAATAGATTTATACTGTAGCCCAGATCTTTCATAATGATGTCTCGGCACTCGTGTGAGGACAAATGTGAGAGCAAATACCCGTTGTGTGAGGCTGGACAAGGTTTGCTGATCCTCCAGAAAATAAGATGAGAAGGTTGGAGCAGTACTCTAAGCACAGTTCTCTTCCAAGGCTTGTCAGGAACTGCAGTGGGCTCTTATTTTTGCAGTCTGGAAGGGTGAACAACCCTCCACAGGACCAAAACAGATCCTCAACCCATTCCCTGTAGGTCAGTTTTTCAGGATGTACCAAAGTTGATCCAGTGTCACCAACTATTGATAATTAGCTGCAGATTGTCCTCTCTGTTTTTCTCTGAAGGCAACTAATTAGTTTTACTCTCCTGGCACCTCTTTTTCACCTTATGGAGAGTTGAGCACTTCACAGTTGCACGTTTTAATTGCAAAGAGTTGTTATCCGTGTTCTCCTCGATATTTCCCTGCTGCAATTACCATCAATGACATCAGAAGCAGTGAAAGTGTCTGGAGCTCAAAGTCAGGTTTATTTTCAAAAGCCCTCATAGCCAACTGTGCCCTCAACCCTGTGCCAAAATCCTGATTCTAGACTGAGAGCTGAGAATTGCTCATCTCAGGGCTGAATTCAACTCACTGTTCTTTTGCCTGCTTCTCCCCTTTTCCTGGAGGCTCCTGGAATGTGAAGCTGGTAATGGGTCAGACTCCAGTCTTTCCTCTGCATGTACCCAGGACTGATCTGATGAGGGATGTATTCTGAGCTCCTCAGTACAGCAGAGACAAGGAGCTATTGGAGAGGGGCCAGTAGAGGCCACAAATAGGATGAGGGTCTGAAGCATCATCATCTAAGCGGAGACTGTGGGAGCTGGGCTTGGTTAGTCTGGAGAAGGGAAGACTGAGAGGGCATCTCATCAATTCATTCAAATATCTCCAAGGGGTGTCAGAGGACAGTGCCAGACTCGTCAGTGGTGCCCAGTGACAGGACAAGGCTTCAGCCTCTGAGCTTTCCAAAGGTCTGGGAATGCATAACCTAATTCTGAGCAAGCCAAGAGGGGCTCTGTCACCTTGCAGTGTCATCCGTCTTTTGTTCCTTACAATACTATTTCTTAGGAGAAAGACTTAGGGCACAGCACCAAGGCTGCCAGAGCTCAAGGAGTGTTTGGATGATCCTCTGGGGCACAGAGTGGGATTTTGGGGTGTCCTGTGCAGGGCCAGGGGTTGGACTTGATCATCCTTGTGGGTCCTTTCCAGCTCAGAATGTTCTGTGATTCTAAGAGAGAATGGCTGTGCGGTGTTTTGTCTGATTACGGGATTTCTTGGGCATGAAACACAGAGATCCTGAAATAAGGAGCAGAACCTGGGAGCTGCATAACCCTAAACCTGGAGACACAGCAAAGTTGGGATGACAAAAGTCAGAGTGGCCAGAGGTGAAACTGGTCGTGGGTGAGCTGTAAGGCAAGGCTTGGATGAGCTCACGTGGCCAAAGCTCGGGGAAGCAGTTGGGGAATACTGAAAGAAATGTTCTCCAGTGGGAGCCTCCTAAGTTGAGAGCCACTGAGGAAATGGGACTGGGGAAGGCACATGTGAGGGTGCCTTTGTTCAGCTCCAATTTGTTTTCACTTGAGTTAATGTTTTATCAGTGCTGCCCCTGAAACCTTGGCTGTTATCCAAGGGAAAAAGTGATGGAGGGAAAAAAGCCCTTCCAAAAAGCTTTGGAACAAGGCTGTTGATTGCCCAGTGTTATCACTGAGGGAGCAGGATATTGTGAGCAATTTTCAAGTGTGTCTGAGCTGTTGCATGTTCAGGCCTTTTTTTGTCTGGATTTCTAAGCTGGCCTTGAGAAGTCTCAAATCCTGAGTGTTTGGTGTGGTCCTTCTGGGCTGTTTTAGGATTATAATGGTATTAAGTGTATTTATGGCCAGTTATAAATCTTGGTGATTGTTGCTCCTCCTGGAGCTTTAGAGAAAGAATGGAGATAAATGGCTGCCCTTCCACAAAAGATTGCTTCTCTGCCAACGTTCTTGCTGTCTGCCTAGTCACCCTTTCATTTTGGAAGAGTTATTTATCTGCATTATGGGAGCTTTCCATATATAGAGCTGTTCTTCAGCCCTGCTCTACAAATCTGTGCATTAGCTCTAATTTAGTTTAATACATCTGGGAGTAAAAAGAAATCTGTTCCTTAGAACAGATATTTTAAAATTCCCATTTATCTGTATTTGACACTTTTAACTCTTACAGTCTGCAGTAAGTGCTGGCTGAGGAACTTGGTTATCCAGATTGGGGTCCAATCCAATTGAAACTGCGTGCAGAAAGTCACACTTTAATTTATTTAACTGAGGATGCATCATATCTCTGCTTAGAAATCCCCTGAAGTGTTCAAGGCCAGGTTGGAGCAACCTGGTCTAGTGGAAGGTGTCCCTGCCCACAGCAGGGGGTTGGAATGGGATGAGCTTTAAGATCCTTCCAACCCAAACCATTCTGGGATTCTATGATACCTTTTCCAAGCAAGCATTGAAAGAGCAGCCTCTGTAGGGGTTAAGGCACTTTGAGCTTCAGATGAGAACTGAAGTTTGCATTTGGTTTCATGACCTGACATCTCAAGCATCTGCTGAACAGGGAAAATGTTCCAATTGATCTTAAATTTTCAGGTGGCTGAACATCCTTTTCCTCAATTGGAGTCAGTTGCTGTTTCCATCCTGTCTTCAGGTTTATGGTGTGAAGATCAAAGACCATCTTCCCTGAAGATGGACTCAGCTCCAGTGGGTTCTACTGGCAGTAGGAGCTGAGGTTCAGCCACCCATACCTGAAACACTTGCCCAAAGTTCCTGTTGGATTCTGGGAGTGTTTGTTCTTGAAATAAGAGCTGTGGTTGTGTTGCCTCCCTGCTGTGCCCTGGGCCTAAAATGCTTGACTACAACTCCCGAAGAAAAATCTGTCTTGTCACCTGCAGTAAGAAAAAGGATTGTCCTTAAAAACTAAACCCAAACCTAAGTTTTTTTCATGTGTCAGCAGCACTAAGCCCAGCAGAGTTCAAGGACAATCTGGATGCTGCTCCAGCTCACAGGGTTTAGTTTTAGGTAGTCCTGTGAGGAGCTGAAATTTGGACTTGTTAATCCTTCTAGTTCCTTTCCAGCTCCAGATGTTCAATGATAACATCTCCCCCGAGCTGAAGGAGGTGTTTGCAGCTATCAATAACAATACAAGCATGGTCTGAGGGAGGAGGATACAGTAGTTCCAGGCACAGCAATCAACTCTGTCTGTCCAAGGTGACTTTCTCCCAAGGGAAAACATGAGCTGCCCTTCCCTTGTGCAGGAACAAGTGATGTGATGTAAGAATCTGGGGTTTTGTTTCAAGCAGGTTTGCAGAAGTTGTCTCTGCAGCTTGGCTTCGTTGTGCAATATATGTTTAGGCCACAGAGGGTTGCCCTTGTATCTAAGCAGAAAAGTGGGATTGTTTTCAGAGCAGGTACAGCACAAGTGTCCATGTGCCTTTCTGATAGGGAAAAGCTGTGGAGTTTTGGGAAGAGGAAGCAAGTTCACTGCCCACCTTGAGGGAATGAAAAGCAGTGTCTTGTGTATGAGCTGAAAGCAATAATGAGCTAAGGGAAGGAAAAAAAAGTCACCAAGTAGGTGCATATTAACTGCAAACTAATTCATAAATGCACATAAGGCACTTGTAGCCAGGGTGGTCTGGTGTGTCAGCTTCTGTTCTGGAACAGATGGAACACGGAGGGAACTTGACTGTATTGACAAGTTGTGCCTCTTGTAAGTGGTGACAAACCCTGAATTAACAAAGCTCCAGGAGGTAAGGGCAGGTGTCCTTTTTCATGCTTGTCAGCTCTGATGGAGCAGCCTTTACAAGACCTGTGCAGATGGTCACAGGTGTTCGTCACACAGTGAAGTGTAAAACAACAATCTGGGTATTACTGGCCTTGTGTGCAGCTCTGGAACTGGTGAAAATCCGATTCCATCCCTTGGGATTGTCTCTCAGAGTAGCTCAAGGTAATTTTGATTATCTGAAATCAGATTTTTGACACAGCCATATCTCCCCAGCATCAAAATTCAGCCCAAGAAAATGTTGCCTTTTTGATTTTTTTTTTTTTTTTTTAAATTAAGAGCTTTTAGGGCAGACCAAAGAATGCTGCATAAATGAACACACTGTGCTGCTGTAGTTCAGCTTTATTGCTGCTCTTCAGCTTGCAAGCTGAGAGGTGAACTGCTTTCCTGGCTGGCTTTTTCTAGAAAATGCTTGCCAGCTGTGGGCACGGTGGGAGTGGGATGTGGGTATGGGATTCTGACCCAAAGCAGTGTGCAGCTGGAAGCCTGGCCAGCAAGGCAAACACAAGAACTGCTGACTGCAGCTGAAGTGCAAGGGCTGTCATTTAGTCCTGGGTGACAGGGACATGGCACCAGACAACGGGGTGGCTTTGGGAGCTGCCCGTGGAGACTACAGGGATGATTAAGGAGGGATAATTTGGCCAGCAAAGTCTGGGAAGGTGGACTTATGAATAGTTTGGCCTTCCAAAGCTGACCAGATCCTCAGGAAAACCATAATTGCTGCTGAAAACCAAGGACTAGGCCTTTGGTCTGGCCACGCTCGTGTTTGCTCAAACTAAGACTCTACACTAGAGTGATTCTACATTGTCGTTGTCAAGGCTTTTCTTTCCAGGGGCAGATGCCTGAGCTTGGAAGGAACACAGCAGCAAGACCTGGGCTACAGGGAGCTCTGGGAAGAGCTCGGGCAGATGGTACATGCTGCAGGCTGGACATTTCCCTGGTTGTCCTGTAGGGAACCTTGTTGCCTCTTCTGTTACAGCATTCCTCCTGAAGGCACCTGATCTCTAAAAGGTGTTGCTGCCCCATCCCTGGAAGTGTCCAAGGCCACATTGGAGAGGGCTTGGAGCAACCTGGGCTAGTGGAAGGTATCCCTACCCATGGAACAAGATGAGCTTCAAGGTCCCTTCCAGCCCAAACCATTCCCTCATTCTGTATGGAGGGAAAGGCTGAGCTCACCCCCTGCAGCACTGAGGCAGTGACCCTGCCCCGTGTTAGCATGTCATCTTCTGAAGTTGATTCACTGTCTCTGCTAAGAAATTGTCACCTTTTCAACTTTTTTTTCCTGTCCTTTTTGATTTGTCAGTTCTTAATCAGCCTTTGCCTTGTAGGAGATTAAAGCCATTTGATACCTTCTGTGTAAAGGTCCTGGCATTCAGTAATTAGGATACTGGTGCAGAGTCGGTGCTCTGAGAGAACAGATTCAGTTCCAAGGGAGGATCTGAGGAAGAATCCGCTTTGGAATCAGTTCACAGGTTTTAGTTTGGTGCATGTCTGGGCTCGGGAGGGACAGGGAATGGCAGGAATGTATCTGTGCTGCATTTCTTCGCAAAACAGAGCGGAATAGGTGAAGAATTTGTTCCGAAGAGATTGGATATTTCCTACTACTCTGAATTGTTGTGGAAAAATACCTAAGGCTGCTAAACAGCTGCTGCCTTAACAACAGGGAACAGAGAACTTGGGCTGTGCTCAAGCTGTATCACTGACTGGGACGTGGCTAAATAGTTGCCCTGATTTCCTTCTGTTACTTTCCATTTACTCCTTACTGGTTTTACAATAGTAGGTTGTTGCCTTTTTATTATTATTTGAGTCTTTTTTCCAAGTGTTTTACAGTTTACTTTCATAACTATGTTTTTAGCCATGGTATTAAAAGACATACTTGAAACCATGACCTTTTTATGGAAGCACTATTATGCAATAATTGTTCCCTCATTTCCCTATTCCACTTGCTAGCTGTGTGTGCACAAGGAAAAAGGTGCTTTGGCCCTGCTGGCTTTGCTGAGGAGGTGAATATTGCAGTTATAGCAATTAAGCAATGTGCTTGCAGCAGGAAAATGCTGATCCACAAAGGCAATAGGTGTTTATTAGCACCAGGGTGTGCTGCTCAGGCAGAAGTGAGAGCTAACTGGTAACAATATTGGAAGAAAATGCTGAAACAGCACTGCAAAAGCATAGGAGATACTAAGTGGCCTTGTGGATTTGACCTACTTTGCACTTTTCTTGCCTCAGGCTGCTCAGTAAATCTCACAGAACCCTAACAAGTCATCTGGGTGTGTCTTCTTTTTTTTGGAGGTCTTTTTTCTGATCTCCTCTAAGTTGCAAGAATCATCTGACCATGCTGGTGCTGCTGTGAACTGATCTTGCTTCCCTGATCCCTGGGTCATAATTAATTGCATTATTTTGTAACACAGCTTGTTGGTTTTTTTTTTTTTTAGAAAAGGTTTTGTCCCAGAGGGTTGTAAAGCACAGTGTCCTGGGAAGTGGTGGAGTCACCATCCCTGGAAGTGCTGAGGAAACACGTGGATATGGCACTCGAGGATGTGGTTTAATGGTGAACCTGGTGGTGATACTGGGTTGATGGTTGGATTTGATGATCTTTAAGGTCTTTTCCAACCTTAGTGATTCTTTGGTTCTTGCTCTCCATTCGTCTCACTTTCCTCTCTTGCTGCATTCTGATTTTGAAGTGTAGATCAGTGTGTTCTGCACTGTGAAGAGATGGGCTGAAGCCAGGCCTAGTTATGCTAGTTTAAGGAAGTTATGGGAAATATTCCCAAATATTATGTGTCTGGGAAAGGTCAGACATGATTTTGTGTGTGTATAGAATAGCTGGACCCAAATTTTGCCTTAAACCAGTTTTGATAGCCCAAGTTAGGATTGTGGATGGGAGTATGAGAGCAGGGAATAGCACAGATGTGGGTTTGATGTGCTCTTGGAAAGCCTGTCTGGGTTAATTCCAGAAACTTTCCACCACCATTCCCTCTTGTTACTTGCTCTGATTCAAGTGGCATTTGAGATGAAGCACTGAGACCCTTTTTTCCTGCTTTGCCATCTCTTCAGTCCCACACACTTTATCCTGAGCTCTGGGAGATAGAGCTTCAGTCCCACCTGTTTGGAACAAACCAGTACTTGGCATCAGCACCCAGGAAAGGATTTTCTTAAGAGCCAGATCTCTGAGGAACTTCTCTTGTTGAATTCCCCCCTGGAATTCAGTGCAGATGTGTCTGTGCTGTGTCTCCACTGGTGGAGAGTGGATGCAAACTGTCCCTGCTGTCACTGGGCACTTGATGCAACAAGAACCAAGTCCTCCTGGTTATTCCTCAGTACCCTCATGTGCTCACAGCCAGTTTGCTCAGGAAACCAGCCTGCCTTTATTTTGGGTTTTGTATTCTCCTTTTGGGGTGAAAAATGAAGAGGGACCTTGTTTAGGGAGAGCATGTTCTTTAAAGCAGGTCCAAGAGCTGCTTTTTGGTGCACTTTCACTTCTGTGGTGTTTAAACTGTCATTGCGTTACCTGACAAATGACTCTGAGATGGCTTTTCTCTCATCTTCTCTCCAGTGGCAGCACAATGTACACACTGGGGTGTGTATTTTGGGAGTATTTTCAGCTCTGTTTGCATTATTTAAAGATAAATGTGCTGTTACAAAGAGAAGGCTAAAAAGAAGGTGAGGAGGTCTTGGCTTAGTTTCTGAGTGTGTCTAAGAGGCTCAGGGAGCTCCTGGGGCTGTACTGCTGTCTGAGCAGGATAGTTTCATCCTTCTAGAAAAACATTAGGTTTGCAGTTTATTATAGACACATTTCCCATGAAATTATTGCACTTAAAGCTTTACCTTTTCCCTGTATCTTCCTGCAATTTCCACCTACACTGATGGTCAAGCAAAAGCTAAAGTCACTGGAGTGACACCACAGCCCTCTAATTTTCTTTAAAACTTGTACAGAAAGTATGCAACTGCGATTTTCTTTGTGAAATTTGGTGAATTTGTCTTTACAAGTAGCTTTTCTCTGGTAGTTGTGTGAGAGATCTGACATAATGCTGTCACTGTTTCTTAATTTATGCCCAAAAGCCTGAGATTGAAGCAGAAGCACAAAATCAATTGGGTTGGAAAAGACTTCTGAGATGGAGTCCAACCTTCTCTGGACGCGGTTCAGCCCCTCAATGTCCTTCCTGAATTGAGGGGCCCAGAACTGGACCCAGAACTTGATGTGAGGCCTCACCAGTGCCCAGCACAGGGGGGCAATCCCTGCCCTGTCCTGCTTTTTCTTGATCCAGACCAGCTGCCATCGGCCTTCTTGCCCACCTGGGCTCATGATCATGTCAACCAACACCCCCAGGTCCTTTTCCACAGGGCTGCTTTCCAGCCACTCTTCCCACTTGGACCAGTTTAAGGTTATTACCTTAAACTCTTCTCACCTCCTGAAATCCACATATTTTGTAGGGGAAATGAGGCTTGCTGGTTTTTTTCCCTTTAGGCAAACTGGGATGGTCTGATCTCAAGCAGCATCCCAACGAAGAATGACACCTGAATATTGCAGTGGCAGGAGAGGTGGGGAGGGAGAATGAGGGAGAACAGTGTTCCTTCATTTCAGAGGAGGAAACAAGCCTTGTAACACTGCAAAAGCAGTGAGTTTTAATAGTTTTGAATATGTTTTTAAACGCTTCCATCACCCCTCTAAGTCTTCAGACACAGCTTGGCAATAAATCAAAGCAAAAGCAAACATAGATCTGAGCTGGTCGTTAGGCTGAAATAGAAGTTAAACACTGAAGGGTTTACATCAGTGAGGTTAAGGAACAGGCAGACAAAACATCGAGCAGCAGCAGGGGAATACATCCTGCTTTCAATCTGGGCTGACCACGAGCCAGGATTAGAAATGGAAACTTGTTGGTTGTGGTGGCAAATGATCTGCAGAGCTTGGCTGTGTTGCTTCATTGTGAGAGACCTGTTGGGAAGGGGGTGGTGCTTAATTAGCCTTTAGATTAACAGGTTTTTTAATGTCAGCCTCCCCAAAGCTGCTGCAGGAGCCACTTGCTGCCTGAGGCCTTATTCCACCCTGGTTTGAGGGACAGGGATCAAGGCATTACCTCTTGGCTGACTCTGCACACTGTTGTTAGTCCTCAGCTGGTGCTGATCAGACCTTAAATAGCAGGGCTATCTTTTACATTGCTGTAGAGTGGGGTGTTAGGTCTGCACTTGTCCCCTGGTTTAATTTAGTGTAAGAGATAGTTGCAGTGGCCCCTTAGGATTAATTACAATACTGCAAGATGGAGAAACCATGAAAACTTGAGTTACAGGCTGCTTGCAGAAGGTTGCAATGTCATTCACCATTAACTTTCTGGGCACTGCCCTTGTCCTGAAAGCCTAATTTTTTCTTGGACAGCCCATCTTCATGATTTCATTTAATACTTCTGGGTCTTCAGTAGCCTAATGGTTCCTTAGAAGCTCTTTGTCTAGCAAAGATCCATGAATCAGTTGGACGCTCTTTGTCTTGCTTAAAAAAGGTTCTAAGAAGTAGTGAAGAGGAACAGCCCAATCATTTATACTTGCAGGATTTTCCTTCAGCTGTCTTATCAACCCCACATGATAGTCTCCACTTTTAGAAGGATTTTGAGAACATTTAATGAGTGAGTCGTGGACATGATGTGTTTAGAGCCTGGACAAGGTGGGCAGAACGTACAAGAAACTTCAGTGACCTATTAAAGGTAATTTGTGAGGCTTAAATTAACCTGAGCCAGGTCAGCAGAGCTCCTGGTCAGTGATTCTTAAGAACAAATGCTGATGGTTTAGGAGTCTGCGTTTATATATTCTCCCAGCACTGACACACTGAGCTCTAGTAGGTTCTGTGATGATATTTTGCTTTCTCTGGTGGGATCCCTTATCCAAGGAGGTGTCTTTCCTTTAAAGGGCAGCTGACTGGGATGTCTGTCCTGGCTGTCACAGTTTCTAGACCATCATCTTCATGTAAAACTCTCTCTAGCCAGCTCAGAAACCTTTTAGATTCCCTCCTGCTATCAAAGCTGTGGCTCTTCTTCAAAGTGTTCATCCAAAAGTATCTGAACCTCCTGAAGGCTAAACCTTTTCTTTTCAGCACCACCTGAGTGGTAACATTAAGTGAAAGGCACTCCCTTGTTTTATTAGAACTGAGTTTCAGGCTGATGAAAGCTTTATTTCCTAGATTGGAAAAAAAAATAAAACCCCTGGGGCTTTCAGCCACAGCCTGAGCTATATTTAGAATGTTTTAAATCACTTCAAGCTCCAGATTTGAAGGGGTTATTATAGAATATGTATGTATTTATGTGTGTTTGGTTTTTATTGTGGGAGACAAGTCAGCAGGGGTTTTTGTGGGTCTGTTTGGCAGTGATGAAGTAATTAAAGTGCGTTTTGAGGAATGGTAGGGAAAGAAATGGTGAGAGACAAGAGGGGTAGAAATGGAGGAGGTCGGGGAGTTATGCTCAATAAGTTACTAAATCCTCCTTCCCTTGCTGCTCTTGCAAACCTCAGCCTTTCCCTCACAAAGGTGGAAGGCTGCCAAGGGAAAGGATATCATTAAGATTACACCAAACCCTCCAGCCTTTGCTGAAATACATGAAAAGCCAGAACATCCAGACCGCCCTGGAAGGTTCTGAGCAGCTCCTGGAGTGACTCATCCAGAAGATGATGCCCAAAGATTCCCCCCCTTGTCCCGTGTTTTCCAGCCTGCCAGACAAATGAGCATTCTGCAGGATACAAGTGTGTGTACCTACACATGTATACGTGCCATAGCAACAAAATTCATCCTGATTCAAGGGTTTCCACATCAGCCCAAGCAGGGAAAGTTCAGCACAAGAAATACCAGAGATATTCACGGCACTGCCAGCTCTCCATGCTCACTTTTAAGCCCCAAAATTTTGGAAACTTGAGTTCCTCTTCTGAAGTTCTGAACTTGCCTTCATATAATTAGGTGAGATGGTGAGAATTTAGTTTTCTTGCCCAGCTTGTGAGTTTTCAGCCAGGTTTCCTCCTCTGGGGAGGCAACTTCCCGAAGTGACTTCCCCGTCTGCCGAGCCCAGATATTTGGGAGAGTCCAGTTCCAAATTAGCGTATGCTGGTATTTATGTGTGTGTTTACAGTCTGTCTGATCAACATGTCCACTGAAGGCAAACACAGCCCTCAGACATCTGTGAGCAGGAGTGTGGTGTCCCTTGCAGGCCCTGCCAAGGGCAGGGTGGACATCAGGACACTGAGGAAGAACATGTGCAGTTCCTGGACATGCTGGAACACCATGTAGGTGTTTGGGGAAACGGGATTTTCCAGCAGTAAAGAGGCTGGTGGGAAAATGAGTGGAGTTCAAATTTCAGTTTGAATCTGATTCTGTTGGGATGTGATTAATTTAGTACAAAATTCATGGCTGGAGGTAGACAGAAGAGAGGAATTCTGTGCCAAGCTGTTCCTTTCTCAATTCCATCAGGGAACTGGTTTAACTTCCAAATGCTTTCTGTTGCCAGCCCAGAGCCAGTTGGGAAGAGCCAGTTTTGAAGAACACCTGTCAGTAGGATGTGAACAATAAAGGCACTTCATATCCTGTCTGAACTTGTGGGTGCAGAAATTCTGCAGGGAATGTGCAGCCCCCTCACTTTAGAGCTTTAACTGTGAGCACACAGCAGGGAATATCATGGAATCACAGAAGGGTTTGGGGCGGAAGGAACTTGAAAAATCTTCCAGTTCCACCCCCTGCCATGGGCAGGGACACCTTCCACTAGCCCAGGTTGCTCCAACCTGGCCTTGGACACTTGCAGGGATGGGGCAGCCACAGCTTCTCTGGGCAACCTGTGCCAGGGCCTGCCCACCTTCACAGGGAACAATTTCTTTCCAGTATCTAATCCAACCTTGCTCTCTGTCAGTTTGAAGCTATTTATCCTTGTCTTATCACTCCAGGCCTTTGGAAGTAGTGTTTCTCCATCTTTTCTGTTCCTTCTTGAGGCTCTGGAAGGTTACCATTAGGTCACCCCAAAGCTTCTCATCTCCAGCTGAACAATCCCAGCTCTCCCAGCCTTTCCTCCCAGCAGAGCTGCTCCATCCCTCTGACCACCTGTCCTGGGTGCAGCACCAGCACTTGGTCTTGTTGAACCTCATGACATTCCCTTGGGCCACTGCTGGAGCTTGTCCAGGTCCCTCTGGACAACATGACTGAGGAGAGAAGAGAACAATTAGAAGAAATCCCTTGAGATGGGTGGCAGGCAGGGCCCGTGTCCAAATGTCACTTTCAGGTTTGGGATTTTTTGTGTCCTTGCCTGTGAGTTTTGCTGCAATATCCCAAACATTTCATGGATTGCTGCTGAGCTTTGGCTCCTGGCCTGGGAAACTGTGACAAGCTCTTGCCTCAGCCTTGCATAGTCAGACAGTTAGTAGAGAGAAAGAGGCAGGGGAAAGAAATAGGTGTGCTGAGCCCTGCAGCTTTCCCTGCTCATATGGAATGTCTCCTTCCCTTGGCAACAGAGGAATTCCATCCATCCACCCCTCTGAGGTGGCCTTGGGTTTGTTAAGGTGTCACCTCTCGAAAGGGGCTGCCTTTTAAAACAGGAATCTGCTGCTTTGTATTTATTTTGTGCGTGCCAAGGGCCTGAGTCAGAGCTGTGCAGGCAGGTTCCCCTCTGCTGCCTCTGATTAGGGCTGAGTGATGGAGCAGAGCCTGGAAAGGCTTCAGCTGGATTCCACCCTGTCTGGACTCTGTAGTTAAAAAGCCCCAGACCTGGTGGTGCAGTTTATTGAGGTGGACTTTTACCTTGTGGAAAGCGCAGCTTCTGCATCTCCAACCCCGGGGTGGGAGTAGGAGCACAGCTTTTGTCCATGCTCCTGCTCAAGTGAAAAAGTGAAATTAATTTTTGAAAATTCCATTTTAAATGTTATTTTTTAAAAAATGTAAAATTAATTACTTTGATTTGTTTCAGAGTAGATTGCATTATAGGTCAGGAATAATTGCACTAATTACAG
This sequence comes from Lophotriccus pileatus, assembly GCA_035583135.1. Taxonomy (NCBI): domain Eukaryota; kingdom Metazoa; phylum Chordata; class Aves; order Passeriformes; family Tyrannidae; genus Lophotriccus; species Lophotriccus pileatus. The sequence goes on from JAWWES010000038.1 coordinate 8,253,277, forward strand.
CAGCACCATAGACTGCTTCTATTCATAAAGTCATGAGTTGAGTTCATTAATGGACATTCCCTTTCATCTATAAGATTTCCATTCCTCTAAAATATCAGTTTAATATCAGAAGTTACCCCTGTTCCTTACAGTAACATGATCTTTTCTGAGTTGATTGAATAAACTCATTCTACCTATTCCTAATCACATGTTTATTTTTCTGACTCTGCTTTTTATAAAACTCATCAACTAATTCAGTGTGGCTGAAGTTTTTAAGACAGAAAACTGATAAAAACTGGAAAAAAAAATCCTCTGTATTTGTTCTTTTTAGAGGGTTATACCCTCTATTTGTAGTTTTAAACTACTTTTAATGTAAGTAGGTTCAGGAACCTCTAAAAGCCAAAACAGGGGTTCATTTGTATAAACAAGTTCTTATGATTCAGCCAGACTTTGTATTTTTGAGGTTTAATCTGTCTCACTGTTAGAGGTAAACCAGAAGCTGGATTTAACACAGAACTCCAGAGAAAATCATGACAATTTGAGATCAAAATTTTTTCTTGCCAATCCTGTTACCAGTTTAATCTCTTGGGTTTGTTATTCAATCACTGCTGGTCTGCTTTTTGGATGTAATTAAGGAAAGCACTTTTGCACATTTCCAGCTTTCAGCCTTTCAGTTGCATTACATATTAAATTAGTCATATTGTTCAAGCCTGGCTGAATCAGGACTTTGATCTGAACTTTTTTTTAATACAAAACCTAGTCATTTCTGTGGCAATTTGCATTCTGGCAGACTTTAGCTTGAGGAAATGGGCTACATGTTAATCCTGCACATGCTGATGACTTGGGAGAGACACCAGGACCAAAGGGAATGTGTGGGCTGTGCCAGATGGGAATGTCATAGCATGAGGCCATTGGTTTGAGAGTCCTGGACATCTGATACCTTCCACTGCTGGAAATCTGCTGGAAGCTTAGAATTCTGTCCAAAGGCTTTCAGTTGGTAAACTGATTTCAAATGTTTCCTTTACCCGACTTCAACTCCCTTGGAGAGAGTCACTGAGGTTCACTTAATTTTTAGTTTTAGTTCTTACTGTGTTTATTTATTTATTATTTACTTATTTTACTTATTGTGTTTTATTTTAGGTGTTCCAATGTACAGCTTTTTCAAGCTGAGATGCTTGTATTTAAAGCCAAGCAAGACCTTAATTTCTACTCCAGATGGTGTTTTTAAACACCAAAATCTTTGGTTTGTAACAAAAACTGTAGATCCAGATAGATCATGGAATCACAGACTGGTTTGACTGAGAAGGGACCTTAAAGCTCATCTCATTCCAACCCCTACCATGGGCAGGGACACCTTCCACTAGAGCTTTTTGCACTAAATATTTGCAAAGGCTCTCCAAAAGAGTTGGATCTCGTGGTATTTAAGGCATTTGTCACTGAATAACACAGGTGGCTTATGGTAAATATGCTCTGATAGAGCTTGTGCTGGTTGAGTGATTGTATTGATAATGTCTGATAGGAAATGTGCAGATGGATTTGAGGAAATGTGCAGATGGATTTGGGAGCCCAAGTGCACCTTGGTGACAGCTTTATATATTCCTCAGGAGAGCTTTCAGTACTTGGACATTGGTAATTCACTTTGACCTGGATTTCCTGAGAAATGTATGGGATAGGGTTTGTATTTTATTTCATAGAGGCAGAGAACATGCTGAGTTGGAAAGGATCCCCAAAAATCATCCAGCCCAGCTCCTGGCCTGGCATGGACACCCCAACAATCCCACCTTGTCCCTCAGAGCGTTGTCCAAACCCTCCTGGAGCTCTGGCAGCCTTGGGGCTGTGCCCACTGCCCTGGGGAGCCTG
>JAWWES010000038.1:8262285-8307439 GCA_035583135.1 Lophotriccus pileatus
TCCTTCAGAACCCTCGCATGTCTATCTCTTTGAGGCCCTGTCAGGGCCATTTCTTATGAAGCCTTGCTTGGCTTCAATATAAAATCACATATTGTTACATTTTGGGGTCCACAGGGCCCAGCTGCAGAGTATTTTTCTCTCACTAAAAGGTTCCAGCCCTCCTGATGCCTCACCCTTCCAATGCATCCCCTTCCTGCAGCTCTGCAGGCCCAGCTTTTGTGTGGCTGCTTCATGTGTGGCCTCTTTTGCATCCAAAAGTGTAGCCAAAAGGTTGAAATTCACTTTTAGGTACCACCCCTGTCCCTATTTTGTATTGAAATTGTGGGCTTCAGCTTAATTTTCATTAACTCTGCTCTTTTCTTTCTGTCTTCTTTGGCAGAAAAGGGGGAAATGCTTGCTGTGAAAATGAATTTTGATTTTTTTAGGTCTAAATTTTCCCTTGCATTCCAGAACACTCTGTTCCAAAATTATGAGGTTTTGGTTCTTTTTCATTAATTTTAATGCCCAACACATGTCACTTTCTCAATAAAATTCCTATAAAGAAAATGTAATGGGCTTGTTTTCCCTTTTGATGGCAAAAGAAACTCAATGTGGCTCTGGGATTCAACTGGCAACCAGCTCAAGGTAGAGGCCACATTTCCATCAGCTTTTCCCTGTTATTGTGACTTCTGCAAACCTCTTAATTATTTGATAAGCTAATGAAGGACTCCTCCAAACCAGCACAGGAACATGTAACTGTGCAGTTCTGTCTTTTTTAAGAGATGTTTGTCTCCTGAGCTCTACCCTTGGTTTCCCTCCTGAAGCTGAGTGTGAGGAGAGAGAACGCTGCCCGTTGCTCTGCTTGTTTTTGCAAGATATTTTAATTGATTTAATTAATATTGGTTGTTAGTTTGCTCTGTCAGGTATTTTTCTGTGTGTGTGTTATGAGTCCTGAACATGCTGTGAGGGGTCATCAACATCTGGCAGGGTCTGCAGGGAGGGGGCAGAGGATGGACCAGGCTCTGCTCAGGGGGCCCAGCAATGGCACAAGAGGAACGGGAAGAACTGATGCCCAGGAAGCTCCACCTGGACATGAGGAAGAACTTCTTTGCTGGGCAGTGACTGAACAGAGACCAGAGAGGGGGTGGAGCCTCCTCCCTGGGGATATTCCAGACCAGTCTGGGCACACTCCTGTGCCATGGTCTCTGGGATGGCCCTGCTGGAGCAGGGAGGTGGCACCAGATGATTCCCTTGTGGTCCCTTCCACCTGAGCCAGCCTGTGCTTCCCCTGCACAGCTGGGATCTCATCACACCCAGCCAGAGCAACCACTCCATGCCACAACTCAAGTATTTTGGCAATGCACAAAAATGCAGGTAAAGCTGAAGAATATGTTGAATTTCTCAGTGGTAAACTGAGGAGTTGGTGAGGGATTTCAACAACAGCCTGTGGTGGGAATTCAATACCATAGTTATTAAAAGGAAAATGACATTTCCAATGCAGCTTTATGACTTCAATAAAATGCCTCTGTGACTTTGCTTTTGTAACTTCAATGTCAGCTCCTGGATTCCTGTTCCCCTTTGCACTCCTGTTGTTTGTGCTACATGGACAGCAGAGAATTTAGCCCTAACTCTTCCATTTGCTTCAACCCAAGTCTCACCAGCAACCATCTTTCTCACCCCTTCTAGTTTGACACACTCCTGTCTTCAGTTCTTGACTCTACAGGTGCAAGGGAAGCCAAATAATGGGTCCAGTGCTAACCCAGTGCAGCTGCAGAGGGGAAGTTTTATTTAAGGAGCCTGAAGCAAAACTCCTTTGCTCCTGGAGACTGGAAAACGGGAAGGGAAATGAAATTTAGCTTGATTTCTGTGTGGTTTCTTGCTTTTTTTTTAATGTAGAGGGCACATTCAGGATGCTGAGCTGGCACTGGGATTTGCTGCCAGGTAAGGAGACCTGTGTCTGTCTCTGTGCCAGGGGAGCAGTCTGTGCTGGATTTGGCCTCAGCAGCAAAAAACACAGTGTTCTCCAGGAAAAAAAGACATCTTTTGGTGTGAGTTGATTGAAATCACTGTTATTAAGCACAGGATGAACTCGAGGTGAATTTAAAATGTGTGAATTACCGGAGCTGGAAGTTTTTGAACACTGAGCAAATGTTAATGTGTCAGCCCAAAATCCCGCTGAAGGTAGGCAAGTATTGTTTGCTGTCTTCATTTCACTGACTGGAAAATCAGAATTTCAAGGGCTTCAGCCTCAGTCATCTTGATATAAACTGGAACTAATTCTGGTTTTGTGGTGTTGCTCCTCGTTGGTGCTGATGTAGGTGAAATTTGAAAGCAGCTTTTCCCTGCCTGCCAGAGAGAACTGGGACAGCTTACACAGGCAGATGAACCTCCAGGAAACAATGGTGTGGTACCTGTTGACGTTGGCAAATGCGCTCAAGTTTCCTTCAAAATAAGGGGTTTTATTCATTCTTACTGTGCTGATTTTCTGCTGCAGCCCCTGCCTGGGTGATTTCTGTTCCCTGGCTTCAGAAGGGAGCAGAGGTCTGTAAAAGCATCTGTCAGCAAATAAAAAGCCAGGCTGGAAGGAAAGTGGTTTAAAACTCCATCTGAAGCCCGTTGGAATTTGCAGCAGATTCTTTTTTAGTTGTATCAGCTGGGAATATATTGTGGCTGCTTGACACTTCCCATTCCTTAAATCTGGATGGAATACTAATGGAAGGAGGGTTTAATAGAGTTGTCATCTATTCAAAGGGCAGAGTTTGACAAATGCTGTCAGGAGTTTTTACAACAATTATTTTATATGAAGCTTTTCATGCAAATTAATCCCAAGGTGCTTTCCATTAATCTTTTGAGGGGAAGGAAGAGTTGTGATTTTTTTTTTCCTTGCTTTTAATCATTTCAAACTCTCTAATATTCTGTTTGTCATGATAAAAGTCCTCTTATGAGGAGAAAAAAAACTCCTCCTCTGAGTGCAGGGTGCCAGTTTCTGGCAGCCAAGTTGGGTTCTTTTTTAATCTGTTATTGATTAATGTATTCTATTTGTGTTTAGAATATATGTATTATGTATAGAACATATTCTATTCTAGTTAGAATTCACAGTGGATAGGGAATTTCTTTCAGGAGATGTTCCATGAAGTGACAGCCAAAGTACAGCACAAATACATCAAACACCAAAACTAATTTAACCAACAGCTGTTTGGAAATGGCTATAAAATGGCTATAAAAATAAAACAGGCAACAAACCAGTATCACCCCCCCTGAAATTCAAATGTCACTTCTAATGAGGAACATACTTAGAGCCTTGTAAGATTACACTCTTCAAGAACAATAAATTAGCAAGTTTTTCTGCCCGGAGCTGTGACTTGACCCATAAAAACTCCAGTTAACCCGGAGGGAATAATGGTCTCAGTTGAATAAGGTGTTACTGGGCCTTTCTGAATGCAAGTCCAGGGCCCTGGAGGTATTTAGGGGCTAAACTTGCTGCTTTGAATGGTAAAAAAGGTGATTGAGAGCTCTTTCAGCTTTTGCTGTTGCTTTACAGGAAGGCTTAGCAGTGTCATGTTGAGGAAGGTTTTGGTGGAGAAAGGGAGAAGGGATGGGATGTGATCAAAGAGGGGAAACAGCTTTTACCTGCTTGCTCTAATCCATCCAGTGGCAAATGGAAAGGAAAATTCACGTTTTATAAGGATTAGCAGGGAACTGACTGTTGCTGTGCCTATCCTGTGGGGAAACAAAGGGTTAATGCATTGATAGGGGGTTTTGGGTCACCTTCATGGTTATGTGCAGGCAAATCTTCGTGTTGCAAGGCTTATCCAACAGGCCCTAAGACATCAAATCATGCCAGTTCATTGGAGATAATTCCTTTAAACACAAACAACTCCCCTCTGTGCTGATCCCTTCTTTCCTGTAGATAATTAAAATTAATGTTTTATTAGTATTAGCAGGCAACTGACTGCTTCTGTGCCTTCTTTGTGGGGAAAGAAAGGGTTAATGCATTGATACACAGGGGATCTTCTATCCCCTTCATGGTTATATGCAGGCAAATCCTCATCTTGTTAAGGTGCTGTTTGTTCCCTGTTTATTGTTTACATCAAATCATGCCAGTTCATTGGAGATGATGCCTTTAAACACCAGCAATTCCCCTCTGTGGTGATCCTTCCTTTCCTGTGGTGATAATCCAAAGCTCTTCCAGCAGAGAAGAATTGCCAGCTCAGCCTCTGCTGTGCCTTGCCTGTTGAACACGTGTAATACTTGGGTCTTAGCCTGCCTCAATTTTAGGATAAGATTGTTTTTTCCCTCAGGGATACTAAGGAAGTTTTCCACATCCCCGGAAGTGTCCAAGGCCAAGTTGGACAAGGCTTGGAGCAACCTGGGATAGGGGGAGATGTCCCTGCCCATGGCAAGGGCTTGGAAAAACTGATCTTTAAGGTTCCTTCCAACCCAAACCAGCCTGTGATCCTATGAACACGAGTTCCTAAAACTTCATTTTGTGCTTAAATTACTATCCCAGTGCTTGATAATTAATGAATTCATTTTGTACTTGGTGTATTACAACCACTTGGGCCTCACATTCTCCATTCTCCCAGCTTGTTGGCATCTAATTGTGTTAAACCAGTGCAAAGTCAGCTTTAATTGTGGTGAGATTCCGAGATTAGCTGAGATATTGTGAATTCCTGACCTCAGTAAGGATGTCTTCCAAAGGAGGGCTGGTGGAATAAACTCCTAGAAAGCTGCTGCTTCTTTGATATCTCTTATTTTAAACCCCCTCATCCAATTTTGGATTGGAAATCACACGTGGTGTGTATTTAAGGCCCCTGCCCTGAATCTGCTGGTTTCAACTGAAGGCAAAAAGGGAGAAATCCCTGATTATTGTCACTTAAAAGGGAAGCACAATTAAAATACTACAAGAGAGATGACAGAGCCGTGTCCTCTGTTGGCAAAGAAAGAAGGTTGAGCAAATCTTCTGTCCTTAGCATTTGATCCCCTAAACATTTAAATGTCAGCCCTCCTGGGAGGAGCCCTCCCTGCTTTCCAAAATGAGGTTACACTAGAAAGATGATATTTAAATTTTTGCTAATGCTCTGCTGCCATTTGATCCTTTCCTGCCTCACTGACTTAAATTGACTTCCTGCAAGGAAAACAAAAATTCATCCCACGTCTCCCGAAGATCAGGTTTTTTCAGCAGCATTTAAATGAAATGAAAAATAATAATCCAAACTGAATGCCAGCAATTGAAAGCTGTGGGGTTTGTTGTTTTTTTTTTTTTTCCAATTCCACCAGCTTTCCAGCTTTAGAATTTTTTTTTTAGTGTGTGATTTGATAATCTCAGCTCCTCATCCCAATGCTGAGTTGTTGGAATGAGCACAGAACTGTTTTATCTGTTCAGAGGGGGAGGGCCAAAGCTGTTCGTGAAATGCCTGGTTTAGAAAACACTTGTTACTTTCTAAACAGTGTTTGGAGGCTTTTTATATGCGTTTATATACATTTTATAATTTCAAATATGAAACTCTACATTCTGAAAGACAAAAAACTTCAGAAGTACTGATGAAACCAATCTTTGAGGATAAATGACTTACTGTATGAATTAAATATATTCTGTATATTCTGACCACTCAACAGTCCAAAACATGTTACTTTAAGTGGTTTTTTTTCTGCTTTTTCTCCCTCTAAAAGTTCAGAGGATCAAACAAAAACTTTGCTGAGTCCATTTTTTTTCTTTCTTTAGAATCTTGATGGGTATTTTGTTTGTTCAACTTTCAGTCCTTTGGCAATTATCGCTCCTGAATTTTATTTTTTCCCCCTCTAGAAATTCCGGGGTTACAGTTGTGCTGAAATAGCATCACAAGCAAATCAAAGGTGCCTTTGAAAGCTCTCCCTTCTCATGCTCCAAAGGCCTTTCCCTCCTTTCTCTTTTGGCCACATTTGGCCCCGGAGAACACAATTACTTGTGTTGTTTTGCCGACTCGGGGGTTTTCTTGGATGTCGTGGCTGCCCCTTGTTTACTCAGCCAGAGGAAGAAACCCTCAGCAGCTCGTTCCTGCTGGACAATAAGTTCTGTGTGGCAGGAATTCCAGCCGAGGAGGACTGGCTGCATTGCTGACCTTCATACCCTGCTGTAACTCTGTGAATCGCTGCCTTTCTACAGTGCCTGGAGCAACAGGGCTTCCCTTATCCCATTGTCTGACTCGGGGAAGGGAGGACTTGAAGGCTTTTATGCTTTTCTGCAATGAAAAAAAAGCGCTTCCTGGGCAATTTCATTTTCTCAAGGATGGAAGAAGCAAAATTAGGTGGTTAAAAAAGAGATGGATGCACAAAGGGAAGCAGGAATGAAGTTGTGTGGCTGAAGGCTCGAGTGTGGAAAGGGTTAGGAATTAATTCATAGTCAAAACGTTAAAATGATTAGGAATATGTATCACAAAGAAAGGCTGTAGAGGGGTAAAGAGAGAAAAGGAACCCGCTAATTTTAAAATTCAGCTGGTGAGGAAGGAACAAACCATCTTCACTGGTGTTCAGAGCAGGGAACAAGAGCACTGGGGACAACCTGCTGTGAGTCAGGAAGTGTAGCAGGAAAAGGACAAATGGGAGAAAGTAGAGCTTCAGCCAAGCTGGAAAGAAATAAAGGAGGGGGAGAAAGCAAATATGAGGACAGGAAATCTGATAATTATCTCATGAAGACTAAAACATGACCTTAATTCAACTTAGTACATGAGTTTGATTTATTTAACATTGAAAACTAGACCCAAGTCGTGTCTAAGGCATCACAAATATTTATTGCCAAGGAGGAAATCCCAAGTGCTTTGGAGCTGCAGAGAAAGAATCCCAAGAGCCATGAAGATACTTATTTCCATTCAAGTTGAGGAAATCTCCTTAGTTCAGATTTGTAAGGTGCCTGTGACTTGCCAATACAGCTGGTGGGCTGTGACCACACTAATGATGGAGCTTTAAAATTACCTTAATTACAAGAGAGCATCCTATTGCTGTTTATGCCATCAGAGCTGCCTGACCATTTCATGAAGATGGTGGTTTTCCATGGATTGGGATGCAGGACTTGCAAAATATTTGCTGATTTTTCATGTCTTCACTTTGCATTCTTATTTTAAGATGAGTTTTCAGTTTTGGCCGTTCCTCCTGCACGTGCTAAGCCAAGAAAATAGCGTGAAGTTCCTTGAGGCAGTGGGAGCTGAAGGGATAATTCAGACCTCCCACTTGCTGTGCCCCACTCCAGTGGGGCTCCAGGCTGCTTTTATACCCTGCACTGCTCAAAATGCTCCTCAGGCTTTTAATGATCCTCAAGGAATCCCAACCTTTCTCCAGCCCTGGTGTCCCCTGGGGCCTCTGACTGATGGAAGTGCCATATTTAGCAAGAAGTCTAGTGTTTATTTCTGATGTTATTCAGCTACTTTCCTTTCACTCTTTCCCTTGTTTTCTTAACCGCTTTTCAAGCCCTCCCCTTAATTAGGAGGATTTAATACTTCTCAATGACAGAGCCTTCCTTCCCTTGGAGTTGTGTGCAATTAAAAATACCCTGGCAGGAGGAAGGGTGGTCCTTATTGCTCAGGCTGTGGGATTAGGTGTTTGAAACACGAGGTATTGTGTGACAAGTAACTTAGTCCTTTTGTTCCCTATTACAAGTTCTGGGTAATTATTCCCCTTTCCACCCCTTTCTTTGTGTGCCTTGTCTGCTTGGACGTTGAGTTCCTGGGAAGGTGGTTGCTTCCAATGTGCTTAAAAGCTCTCGAGAGGGATCTGTCACTCCAACAGTACACAATCTCCATGCTTTCTGTCTTTTATAATTGCCTGATTTTCCTTTTGTTCCTCTTCCCTTCTTCTTCATGTATGAGGAAACACACTGGTCTTCCCACACACACCTGGTGTGCCTGGAAGATATCAAACCCCTCCAGCTGCTTTTCCATAATGGTTTTCCTTAGGTTTGCTGCACTCATCAACTTGTCACCTCTTCCTTCGTAGTGTTGTCATCCCAGGAAAACTGCCCTTGCCATTGTAACTGACACCTTCCTATTTCAGGAAAACTTTTCCCTTTATCCTAATTTTTACAATATAATTTTTAAATACATCAGTGATTTTTTTTGAGGTGTCACTGCTATTTGTCTGTTTTTTCACTTCAATTTGCAACTTCATTTTTGATATTTACTTCAACAAATCCAGAGTAGACTCTCAAACAGCTTTATTTGTTTTGGGTTCTTTTTTCCTGTCAGTACCTTTACCAAAACACTCCCAGTTAGATTATCAATATTTAACCTTCTATCACAAGAGCAGGCAAGTGTTCTTCAATTCCATTCCAAGTTTGACCTCCCTGAAAGCTGCGTGGCGTGTTGGTGGCAAAAGGCATTAAGCGGAGTGAGCTGTCCTTGAAATCCCCAAAAAACTGCCAAGCCATTGTAAAGCAAAAGTTTTGCAGTGCTGTAAATACTTCATCCAGTGGGAACTACCCTGAAAAGCCACATGGTTCGAGGAAAGAGTCTCCAGCGGGATGTCAAATTCCTTGGAAGAGCTGCGGGGTGTCCTTTCTCCATTACATTTCCCCAGAGGACGTGAGGGGAATAGATTATCCAAGGCTTCTAATTACCTCTCCTTCAGCTTCAGCGAGACCTGCAGCAGTGCCCCGTGGCAAAAAGCTCTCTCCTTTTCACCCTGGGCGGGTCGGGTCGTTGTGCGGGTTCCCTCCAGCCGCCGGGCACTCGGGAGCGGGTCTGAGCCTGACAGCCCGCACTTATTGCCGGAGGAAAAACAGGGCTGGAAGTCCCCCCTCCCTTGGGAAAGGTGATGTTTGGGATAACAAAAACCCAGGGGCCACGCTCCTGTCTGTCACTGGAAGATGAGCTAATCTGTTCCCCGCCACCGTGTGAAGCTGGAGGCAGGACAGACCCCAAGGCAGGGGTGACAACTCCAAAGATCGCTTTGGCAACTCTCCTCCCCTTCTCTGCTCATTTGCTTTGCTCCTTAGAGAGCTCTTGGGCCATTCCCGAGGCGTTGCTGTGCTCCCCCTTCCCTGCTCTCACGACACTGAGATAATGAGATGCATCCCCAGGACAAGGCTGGGGGCAATGGAATGTTCTTCGCTGAACCCTGGGCTGCTTGGGAGGGACTTAAATCAGAGCTTAATTTGGTGTTCTCCTCCTGACAGGCCCCTGGTTGCCACAGATTTGAAGCAAGAGAAAGAGGTGTGTGGTTTTTAAAGACAAAAGAAAGAGATGCACGATTTTTAAAAGCAAAAGAGTTGCATGAAGATTATAAACAAAAGAAACTGACCCCCAAACTTAACTTGTGCTGCTTGATTCATTATGTTTTGCCTTTTCCTTTGGAGCCAAGTTCCTGCCTTCTGGTTTAAAACCTACCACTCAGCCAGTGCTGTGGGGTGCACATCAATTTATTGGGATCCAGGATAACAGGCTGAGGAGTTTGAAGCTTTATTTTACTGCCCAGGAAATCCAACTGAGGGATATGAATGGTGCAGGTAAAGTTAGGCATTGCCTGAAGCCCCCCCAGTGTGCTGGCTGGGAGGCATTCCCTTGAATTCTTGTGACTTATTTTGCTTTTTAATTAGGGGAAAAAAGGCAAGAAAATCCTGATTTTTTTTTTTTTCCATGGGCACCCCTGACAAATCTATTCGTGGCTGGGGTGGGTGGGCAATAAGGAGCAGCCCTTTATAAAACCTCCTGATAAAGGCAAAAAGGGGCTTCAGAAAAAGACCCACCAGCACAGGACAAGTGTTGCTGTGAGGGCTGTTATCTGTCTAAAGCTGGGATGGATTTCTTTCTGGTTTTTGGTGGTTTTTTTGGTGCATAAATTGCTGGTTCACCTCTCACAACGACCTCTTTCCAGAGCAGAACCAAGCCTGTGGTTCTAAGGTGCTGTGGGTGGCAGTTGGGGCAATTTTCTAATGACAAATTGTATAAATTACTGGCACTACTCAGAATTTTTCCCGCTAGAGCTTTTTGTCTCAGATAATTGAAAAGAACAGAGAATTCTTTTCTTTAGGAAAAACCTTATATTTTTAAATAGAACTTAAAATTTTTTTAAGTTTATTTCTCTTCGTAGTTTTTAGTTTTCTAATTGATGTGTCAGCTTTCCTCAGGAAACCAGACACCTTATTTTAGGAAAAAGTGCAGAAGTTTGGCACTCTGAGTTCAGAATCATTCCTGCATTTCTTAAAATGCTTCTGCTAGATAAATAAATAAACCTCATTTCTCTACCTCCATAATGAGGAATTGGTAATTACTTATTTGTGTGCCCACAACCCCCAGGGCATTACACATCCAAACCTCCTGAAGTACCTCAGAACTGCAAGATAATTTAAAATTAATGACTTGCTGCTCAGATTCCCCTCACAGGACAGCTCCTGAGAAAACCCCTTCCCAGCTCCACATGCTGCCACTCAGCTAAATTTGTCCTACCTCGTGCTGAGTAACACTTTGGTGGCAGAGACTTCCCAAAGTAGGTCATCAAAACAATGCAGGGATGTGTGGGGAGGCAGGGAATCAAAGAGGAGCAGTATGGATTTGTGCCCTGGTCCATACATTAGGTCACTTAATTGCAGGTCACTTGACAGACCTAGTTTAAAGTACAGCCTAATGAAGAATCTCATTGACTGACAGCAAAAAAAGCCCTAAAATACAACTCTGCCTGAGACTTTAGAAACAATTTTTTGAGGGGAAAAAGGAATAATCTCCATCTGCATTCATCAATGAAGAAATTAAATGCAGAGCTGCTCCCAAGGACTTTCTTCTACTGGTGGAAAGAAATAAGATGGTCCAGGAATAAACTTTGTTAGAACAAAATTAGGAATAAGGACTGCACAGCTTCTGCTGGGGTGGTGCTGGTGCTGGAGTGGAGACATCACACAATGCTTCCTGCTGGGAGAACTTCAGAAATCTGTTTTAGCTCCCAGTGGGGGAAGGATGGCCCAGGAGGAAATGTGTTCCATGTGCATCTCATGCTGAGATTTATTTTTGTGAAATGGGAGAACTGGCTCATGCAATCCCTTTTTCTGTATTTCACAGCAAACTTGGAATTGAAAAGTGTTTTTAGGCCAGAGCTCACAGAATGGTTTCCTTACAAAATATCAAACAGAATTTAGCAAACACTCATCTCCTGGTAGTAATGTCCTTGTGTGGCTCTCAAAGGGGGTCAGCACCATCATCCACAGTTTTTATGGGAGACAGAGACCCCTTGATTTGTTTGTGTGCCCTCAACAGGCCCCTGGAAATTTGAGTCTTAGGGTAGAGGGAGTTTACACTTCTAGGAGGGCATTCAAAGCACAATGGGAAGAGTTAAAACCATCTACATCTTGAGAAGGGCTTTGACTATAAGTGAGGGTACAAGTGACTCCTTCTTCTGGATTCAAAATGTTTCCTAACATTCCCATTCCAGAGCTGCAGTTACACATGTTCTCACATCATCTGTGACCCTGCTGTGATCCACTTGTTGGTAATTTTTGAGGCTTGTGACCCAAACAGACTCAAGGATTTATTCTAGAGCAGTTTGAGTCTCTTTTCCCACCTGGAGACATGAAAGCTGAGAAGAACAAGCCTTTTAATGCAGCACACAGGGTCAGACCGACTTGGAGATGTAATTACAGAGCAAAGGAAACAGCTTGTGCTCTTCCAAGAGTACAGATGTTGTCTTTCCAATTGCCACATGTGCAAGCTGACATCAGTCCTACAAAGAAAAAATACTGTCCAGTGAAATGGGAGGTTCCTGCTGCTGAAATTCTGTGTTGTTTGAGGAAAGCCAGGAGGTCAAGGATTTGCTGGAGTCCAACAGATCCATGAGGGTGCCCTGAGTGTTCCCAGGGCAGCAAGTTGTATCCACAGGGGATATAACCCGTCCTAGCTGGCCTGGCACAGCTCCCTGGGGGAGAAGCTGAAAGAATGAGAGGAAACCAGGAGGGGGAACTGGGAGAAGGGTGTGGAGAAAACAACTGGGTTGGAAGTGGAAGAAAAAGACAAGACACTTTAATCAGGAACAGCATGGATTAAATAGATGGGTTGTCTGAGCAATTGCTTTCCTCTGTATTCTTGGCCTGGCTCTGGACATCTACTTGATTCAAACTATGGTTTTAGTGTTTTCCATTTCTCTCCAGAATGAAACCACCCCTTAAACTTATTTTACTGCAAATACTTGTTGTAGCTTGGTCTAAGTAAAGCAAAGTGGAGTCATAAAGATGCTGTTCCCACCTTTCCTTGGGGCAGACTAAAGAATCACAGAATCCTGGAGTGGTCTGAGTTGGAAAGAACCTTAAAGATCATCTAATTCCAACCCCCTGCCTCAGGCAGAGACACCTTCCACTAGACCATGGATTGAGATATTCAGTCAGGTGGAGGATTCTGGCTCAGTTTTCTCTTTCCTGAGCAGATTCAAGGCTGTACCTGTTGCCATCCCAAGCAGGCACTGGAATTACGAGGCTATAACACTGAAGCAGAAGAACACAGTTTCTTCCTGCTGGGATATGGAAGATTTCCAAGTGGAAGAGCTGTTGAGTGTGTGAGTGTAGAGGTGCTCCTGGAGGGTTATACTGATCACCTCAGACACAGGTATTTGGAGCCTGGGCAGAGCAGGGTGTTCAACTGCCATCCCTTGCCTTGTGTGTTTGCTTTCCCTTGAGCTGGCTGGGGACAAATATCAAAGGGGAACAAGCCCCATGTCCAGGGGGATATTTGTGTGTTCTCCCCCTCAGCTGGAAATATTTGGTGATGTTGACTAAATGGTGGGACCATGAGAGAGAAGGTTTCAGTAGATATGGTGGTCACTGGGAAAACAACTTAACTGGTTTTTACTTGCAGAGAGGAAAGAGCAATTAAAGGCAGGTGGTATCCAAATGGGAGGAAGTCAAAGAAGGCATTTCTGTAAGAAATTGGGACTTGGCATGATGGGATCTGATTCCAGCTTTAGCTGACTGTCCCCCTATTGTGCCCATGAAACCTTCCTGCTCCCAGCACCACCTGATCCCAAAGCACACACCTCGTGGTCCCTGTTTGTTTAGGAGGAGCCACAGTACCAGACTGGCTCCTCTGTGGATTTTGGTGTACCCTCAGGTCCAAGAGCTCTCAGGTTTGATGATGATTTATTGGGGATGGGTGTGGAAACTGCTCATCTACTTTCAAATTTTCTTCTTTGAGTTGCTCCGAATGCTTTTCTTAAACGTGGTAATTTGGGAGAAGACATGAAAGAGCACAACTGCTTTAAAAGGAGCAAGAAACTGAGTTCATCTGTTACTATCAAAATGTCTTACAGAATTTATAAAGAATGAAAATAATGGGATTTGAACAGCTGCAAAACCTAAACACAGCAAGGTGTGTGTGTGTGGTTTTCTGAGGGGGGTTATAGGAGGATGATCCATTTCTATCAAATTCTCCTTAAAGATGAACACATCTAAAAGAGCCCTCAGGCTCCTGTTATTCTCCAATTTTCAGTGAAATAAGAGCTGGGAAAGGAAAAGAAAGGAATTGAACCAGTGGAGAAGTGCAGTTGTTTTGAAAATTAGGCTCTCAAACACTGGGAATGATAAAGTGTTTTCTGTGGAGAGCTTGGCAGTGATTACCTGCATCCAACCTTTCTTGGGACATGGGTGAGAGTGGATCAGGAAATAAATGGCACTTTAACTTTCTGCCTGGCACAGGCTGAGCCTGTCAGCCCACGGAGATGGAGGGGCTCTGGGGGCAGAGAGTTATCCAGCTCATTCCCAGCTGCAGCTGGAATGTAAATAGTCTGAGCCCCTCAAAGAAAATCTTATCTTGCCTTGAGTTTAAAGCCTCCATTTCAACTTCCCTGCTGTGTCCTTGCACTGTAGCACTGTAGGGGAAATCTGTTCAGCCTCTAACAGGGATCTCCTCTTCCCTGGAGCTTTTTTTTTTTCTTTTCTCTTTCTAGTATTTCCTTCTCTCACTGTTACCCAACACCTTTTCATCCACCTCCCTACCATGCACCATAAAATTAGTCTGTGTGTAGTCCCCATTCATTCACCTTCCTCCAGGGATCATAATTCCCTGTGGAGTCTCTGGAAATCTGCAGCAGAGCGTTGCCGTCTTTAAAACACTTTCTCTTCCCTCTTTAAATTCCTTCCTCTCCTCTTAGAGCCCACTGGAAAAAAAAATATTTATATATATATATATTCCAGCTGTTTAAGTCTGTGGCACAGTTTAGTTTTTGCTTAATTCAGAATTTATTAAATCATTCACTGGACCCTTTGTTTTCTGAAAACTGTTTTAGCATTGCAAACAGACAAAGAAAAAAGGGGCTGAGCAGGGGATCTGAAGGGCTTCCAGGAGAACAAATCCTCCCTCTGGTAGCTGTAGGTCTCACTCTGGATGCTCAGTGGTCCTTGCAGAGGTTTTGCAGCACTTCAGAGTCCGGAGAGCAGATCCAGGGCTGTGTCTGGGACTGTAACTGGAAGATTTGAGATGGGAAGGAGGGAACAGAGGGGTGGGCAGCAGTTAAGAGAAGACAGCTTAGGCTTGTCCTGCATTTCTCAAAATAATGTTGGCCTTGGCTTTGAAACTCTCCTTTCATCTGCCCAGCTTGCAGTTTGTCTCTTCATTTGAATCCTTTGTCTGATGATTTGTTTGATCCGATTTTTTTTAAAACCTTTGTGCAGGAGCAGATAAATCCAGTGCAAATTGAATAATGTGTAATTTGATTGTTGTTCAAATGATAAACAAGAGTTGTGTTTATTTTGGCAGCAAGAGGGAAAGGACTTAAATGAGCATTTTTGGCTCCAAATCCATATAGAAGAACAATTTTACACACAGGAATGAGAGTTTTCTGTCTCCACTCGAGGGTTTGTGAACTAGATTGAAATATTCTGTGTTTTTGGAAGTTCTGTAACCCCTTCAGGAGGGAATGGCTGAAGGAAGCAGTGGGCATTAGGCTCCCTGGGCTTTCCTAAACCCCACTGATTAAACTCCAGATGTCAAACAGCATTGTGACCTTTAATTTACTCATTATAAAGCTCAAGTTCAATTCTTCTGCCTTTTGCTCTGCCCTGGCTGCTGCAAAGCTCAGAGCTTGGTGTGGGACATAATTCAGCTTTTTAGCTTTGTGGAGCAAAAGAATTGTAGTTGTAGGGACCAAACTGAAACAGAGTTGGGTTGTTTATGCACTTAATGGCCTGGTTTAGTCTCCTCTGCTCTGTGAAAACATCAGCTCAGTAATAGTCTTACAAGGATATCTTATTTGCAACGTCTGGATATTTAGAGCTTCCCTTGGGTATTTATGTTCCTAAGAGAGGACCAGCCTGGAACAGTTCAATGGAAACTTAAAAAGCTGCAGTGGAGAGGAGGGGGGGAAAAAATGTTTTCTTGATGTTTCAGACTGAACTTCCTGATGTAAATGTTTAGAGAGAACCCATAAATCTGTCCGTCCATTTTAGCTGCCCCAGCACAGAGGGGAAATCCCTTTCTTTACAGTGACAGCCAAATATTTAGGTGGCACTTTAACCAACTTATCAGGAAACAAACTTCTCCATCGGACTTGTTTCCATGTGATTGTTTTGTGTTTATATATTCTATTTCTAGGCTGGAAACAAAACCCAAGTGAGTCTGGAATTTAATCAATTCTGAAGGGCATAACTGAAACCATGTGCTTGGGGCCAGGGCAGAGACACTCAGGTGGCAGTTTTTATCTTTACCCAAATTGGGTATTTTCTACCTCAGGGAGGGAATGGCAGGGGCAGCACCTTTTTAAAGAATTAAGGCTCAGTTTTAGGACCAAGGTTGGTCACTACAAATAGCTCTTGTCAGCTGTACCTCAGCAGCTTCCACACAGACTCTGTCCTGTGTCACAGAATCACAGATGTTTTGGGTTGGAAGGGACCTTAAAGAGCATCCAGTCCCTCCCCCTGCCATGGGCAGGGACACTTTCCACCATGGGCAGGGACACCTTCCACCAGCCCAGGTTGCTCCAAACCCTGTCCAAACTGGCCTTGGACACTTCCAGGGATCCAGGTGCAGCCACAGCTTCTCTGGGCAACCTGTGCCAGGGCCTTCCCACCCTCACAAGGAAGGATTCCTTCCCAATATCCCATCTAACCCTGTTCTCTTTCCACCTGAAGCCATTCCATCTGAGTGTCTCTGCTGTCCTGTGTTCTCCTGCTGCACTGGAGGAATCTCCATGGAAAACCCAACTGCAGGTGGGTTTGTAGGCTCAGGGATGTGTCTGATGAGATGTGTGACCTTACAAAGGTCATTTTTATCACAACTTGTCAAAAGAGACAGGTTTTCAACACTTTTACTGCTGCCTTTGGGAATAAATCCCATCACAGGCTCTGGGAGCCCTGCTTTGAGTTTGTCTGTGCACAGATTTGTGCCCTTTCATTAAATCCTTAAACAACTTTTGCTAAACTCCTTTGGGGCTGTGCCTGACACCCAGTAATTCCCTGATGCTCAGCATGACCATGGATGGTTGCAGTGCAGCTTTGAGGGAGTCTTTTTTCTGTGCACTCTTTGGTTTAATTCACAGGGGATATCTTAGATAACTTAGAGAAATTTAATTGCCACTGAATAGGAGGCATTTTCTCAAAGTGCTAAAAAACCCTTTAGCTCTAATATCACATTTAGCTTCTGCTTTTAACACTACACAACATTTTGAGAGGACCAGTTGCTGACCTCTGAGTGGAAAATGTGCAAGTGTTGAATTCAGCCACATTTAAATGTGCTCCAATGATATGTGGGATTATACAGCCCTTAAAGAGGAACATTGCAGGAGCCTATGTAAGGGTATTTCCTTTCTCTGGTGAAACAGAGAAATAGATCTGTCTGAAGAGAAGCAGAGTCTGTCTCTGTGGCTTTATGACTCTATTAAATGCCTGTTTAAGCCCCCTGTATATGAATTGGCCTCTGTGTAGAAGCTGAGCAGCCCTGCTGATGTGGCAACAAGGCTGGGGGGCTTGGAGGGTCCATATGACTATTAACCTGTCTAGCCAGCCTTAAACATAGAATTATATAAATATAAAATGGTTTGGGTCGGAAGGGAACTTAAAACTCATCCCATTCCACCCCCTGCCACGGGCAGGGACACCTTCCACCAGACCAGGTTGCTCCAATCCCTGTCCATCCAGCCCAAATCCAGCTTCAACAGGGCCAGGAGCACGTGGCTGCTGATGGAGAGTTCGGATGGGCAAGGGAAGGGGGTGAACACTGCTCCCACATGTGGGGTACCAATCTCAGCTGCTCTCTGTTCCTGTGCTGAGCTGTGACTCAGGACTGAGAGCTGCCTGATCACAGCCAGAGAGCTCAAAGGAATCCTTTTGCTGTGCTCCAGTTGCAACCACCTGGGATTAAAAGAGGAGAGGAAGCCTCGGGTCCCAGGTTTCAGCGACCCATTAGCGAGGAAGTGTCACATCATTCAGGTTTAGGGTTTTAGCTCAGATTTTAACTGCCTGTTGTTTTCAGCTCCGGGTTTGCTCGCCGGGGGAATGATTTAGACGCTGGTTTTTAAGCAGCTGATTGGGAGGGACTCACTGCCCTGCAGAGGTGAAAACTTGAGCCTGGCAAATGCCAAATGTGAGGCTGGAAAGAAATCAGGTGCCACTGTTTGCCCTCTGTTCATCCCTGGAACTGAAAGGGGAGGTTCCTGGCTCCCATACGGAAAGCTCAGGCAGGAATGCCCCTGACTAACAGCTGCCTGATGCTTGGCTGATAAAGTCATTTAAGCACCATCCCAAGTGGTGAAGTTTATGAACGATGGGCTCACATTTTTTGCTTCACGTGTAAGGAGTGGGGGTGGAGGAGGAGTTTGTTTTGATTCTGTTCTTCTCGTTTGCTTTTAACCTCCAAACCAGTTGGCATGGGGAAAAAAAGAATTCTCCAAAGGCTCTGAAAACAGCAAATCTGAATAAGCAGAATATTTTGCAAATGAGATAGCACCAAGCACAGCCTCTCAGCAGTAGCCTCAGAGAGGAGGATTATCAGCAGTCACCCCCGAGGAATGGAGGCAGAAAACAAAGAGGAAACATTGAAGCAGGCACCTAAACGTGACTCATTAGTGCCATTTGTCTCAGTTAACATCCTGAGACAATGGGCTGATTATCTCGGTGACACTGGGTCGTGTTACACCCGCCGTGTGTCAAGGAGGAATTAGCCCCTCGTGAAGGGGGATATAATGCCCTCCTTAGAGAGCAGCCGAGTCATCAGTCATGACAGACGAAATAAGAGAAGTGGTTAATTGATTAGAGCAAAGGAACAAGGTCTGGGGGCTCCCAGTCCAACCTCTGGCTTTGGAATGACTCACTGAAGCCCTGGACGAGACGCTGAACATCCAAGGTCGAACCTCTGTGTGCCTCTGCTTCCAAAAATGAGATCAGTTAAAGCTGCCTCCCAAGAAGGGCTGTCTGTGCCTCTCCCGAGCAGTGTCTTGGAGCCACTGCTGGATTTGTGGCTCCTCACTCCTGGAGGATTCCAAATTTCTCACTTGCGGCTGCAAAACCGACGGAGGAGTTTGATGCCCCCCCCCCAAAGGGTCAAAGAAGGGAGAGGGAAAGGAGAACAAATGGCATGAACGGGAGAGAGGGGAGGGAGTGCTAAGCCAGGGGTGATGAGATCTGACCGTCTGGGGCTTTTCTCTTTGTTTCACGGTGACAGATAGCAAGGGATGTTAAAAGTGCTCTGGATGAGAACGAATGTTTCTCTTAATGAGCCGTTGATGTTGCAATACAGTAATTAATGTTGTTGACTTGTGACCTTAATAACAAACTTTTTCATTTCCAGTTCCTGTTCTGTCTCCTAGAAACTGGAGAGGAAGGGATTTATGAGCTTTACTGGGTTTCTGTTTTCCTGATGGAGAAGGTTTAAAAGAGCATTTGTCCTTCCTCCTCAGGCTGAGAAATGAGATGCTGCTCCTCTGGCTCTCTTGTACAGATGGGAAAAATTGGAGAATGTATTTCCTGGGAGTCCAGGAGTGCTTTGGGAAGGGATTTTATTGGTGAAAGAGATTTGCAGAGACAACAAGGTGGCAAGAACAATCTTTGTTTTAGTGCTTAATGAAGGTGGGGCAGCTGTTTGCCGTGTTGCTTCTCTAGTGGAGACTTTTAAGTGGAGACTTTCTGTACCTGTCCTCAGGCTACTTTGGACTGTGATGTCTTCAAGAGCTGGCCAAGCCTTGCAGTCTGACTTGGGATGAAGTGTCTTGGATTACAAGTTAGTCACTGGTGTGGGCAGCAGATTGATTTATCCCCAGGGGTTTGTGCTTGCTGGGTGTGTGCTGGAGTCCCAGGCCTTGCGGGGAGCTGTGATGCTGCGGGGAGAAGAGGAGCAGCTCTCCCAAAACCCAGCTCTGCCAAAAGAGAGAACATCAGACCCAGAGCTCATTTTCCTTGTGTTTTTTGTTTTTCAGTAAAGTTTGTGTCTCTTCCTTTTCTTCCCCTGTCTCTTCTTTTCCTCCTCTCCCTCTGTCTTGCCTTCCTTACACCTGGAATGCAAAGAAGGGACAGCTTGTCCTGGCTCGAACAGCAAAGAGTGAGAA
The DNA here is from genome assembly GCA_035583135.1 of Lophotriccus pileatus. Taxonomy (NCBI): domain Eukaryota; kingdom Metazoa; phylum Chordata; class Aves; order Passeriformes; family Tyrannidae; genus Lophotriccus; species Lophotriccus pileatus. Next base: position 8,281,741 of record JAWWES010000038.1, read on the forward strand.
GATCCTCTCCAAGCAGTGTGACGTCAAGTGACAGTGCAGAGAGATCTAATTTGCACTTTTTGTGCTCCAGGAAATCCTGACATGAGCCAGTTCAGCTCCAGGTCAACAGAGAGGCAGGACTTGTGCTCTGTGCCCTGTTAAAGAGTTCTTACTTGTCTGAGCCACTCTGAGTGTGAACTGAAAACTGCCTCAGTCCGTGCAGATACAACTAGCTCAGCCCTAAAGGGAGATTTTTATATAGGGCGTGCTAAAATGTATTTTGTAAGGCTGGTAATGCTTTTGTATTTCCCATTTCTGTGGTACATCCATGAAAATCTGGGCAATGTGTTGAAAGCAATTAAAAGAGTGATCTGCCATCTTATATCCTACAAAATTGGTGAAGATGGCATTTACCAACTTCACAACTTCAACAAGTGCCTCCAGGAGCTGAAGGGGCCTACAAGGAAGAAGGAATCTTCATTGGGAACTGGGGTGACAGGACAAGGGGGAACAGCTTCAAACTAAAAGGTTTAGGTGGGATATTGGGATGAAATTCTTCCTAACATGGGGGTGGGGAGGCCCTGGCACAGGTTGCCCAGAGAAGCTGTGGTTGCCCCATCCCTGGAAGTGCCCAAGGCCAGGTTGGACAGGGCTTGGAGCAACCTGGGCTGGTGGAAGGTGTCCCTGCCCATGGCAGGGGGTGGGATGAGATGATCTTTAAGGTCTCTTCCAACCAAAACTACCTGGGATTCCAAGTACATTATGATATAAAATAAGTAACATTTACACATCTCAATGAATGAATATTCATAGCAAGACTTGGGATTCATCTCTGGAGCTCAGTCTGGCTTTTGGAATCTCCCCCACCTTGTTCTGTGTGGGAATAATGGAGGCAGTCACAGCCAGTGATGCTGTTGTGGACACGGAGCTGCATCTTGCTCTCAGTGCTTTCTTTACCACTCCCCTGCCAAAAAACAACGTAGCTGAGGAGGGGAAGTGGAACAGTCGGTGTTGGCAAGGACTGGCTGCCCAGGGAATCCACATGAAGCATTCCAGGTGTGCTCCCGGGCTTCCTTTGTGGCTCCCTTTGCTTAATCTTTGGATACCACTGTTTCTTTTCCAGCTGGGAAGGGGGGGAATTCCATCCTTACTGCACAAACCCACCAAAATGGAGATGTTAGCAGGTAATCCAAAGGAATGGGGCACAAAATGCTCCAATTTCCTCATGACTTGCCTGGAATGAAGGAGCCCTTTATTCTATCCTATTTTGAAAAGAAACAAGGCCGTTTTCATGTGTTTGCATTTTCCAGCCTGTACCAAAGGGGATGTCTCTGTGTGGTCAGTACATGAATGGGGTACCTTGCCTGTACAAACAGGCAGTGATCATCCCAGCTTAGGGATAACTCTGAGTTTAACTTTTGATAGTAATGTGACCTAAAAGTATGAGGTAGGTAGTGTGTGCTTGGCAGGTAATGGTTTCCTGTGAGACAGTAATGTCTTTAGCAGAGAAATATTTCAGGAGGGAGCAGGATCCTTGCAGATAATTGATAGCTTTTGCAGGGGTTCATGTTAAAGCCTCAGAGCGTTCCTTGGAAAAATAACTTAATGGTTGAAGTTGTGCATTGTGTACAAAGTCATTGTGGGTACAACAATGCTGAGCACTTCCAGAAACTCCTGGGTAATTTTTCCTTAAGGTGGGGAAAATGCTCAACATCCAGATGTGAGAAAAGGTGGGAAAGCTTAAATACATTTGCAGGGAGTAAAATTGTAGCAAAAAGCCAGCCTGGAATGGCAAAGGTGAGGAGAAAGCCACTGGTTAGAGCTGCAGAATCACTGGGGTTGGAAAAGGCCTTTAGGATAATAGAACCATAGAATATCCTAAATGAGAAGGGACCCACAAGGATCATCAAAGTCCAGCTCCTGGGCCTGCACAGGACACCTCAACAATCCTACCCTGTGCCTGAGTGTCCAAACGCTCCTTTGTAGATCAAGTCCAACCATTAACCCAGCACTGCCAAGTGGTTCCAGAGCTTCAGGCCATTGCTCTGGAAACAAGAGGACAGTGAAACTCTGTCCTTGACTGGATCTGTTCCCTCTCCTTGGATTGTTTTCAGCACAGCAGGAAAGACCAGGCAAAGTGGGAGCTGATGCTTCGCCTGAGCTTTTTCACCAAACATAGTTGTGGAGCAACTTGAAAACCAGACAACTGAAGGGTTTGACCATCTACCAAGGAGGTAGAAGACACTATAAAGTTAATTACACCCTAAATTTCCAAGGGAAAAAAAAAAATCTCATATTTAGCATCACTTAGATTTTTGGGTTCAGTAGGAAAGTTGTGGTTTCTTGCCTGTCTGTTCCCAGGACAGTGAGCTGTGGGTTAAGAGCTTCATCCTAGAAAGCTGCCCTGGCAGGGCTGGGTTGGTGGCTCCTTTCTAATTGTAAGTGATCAGTTAAAGAGGAGACAGTGCTGAAAACCACCCAAGGTCATGTCTTGTCTGCTCCTCCAGTTCATCCCCATCCAAATCTGAAGCTGCAGGTGGTTCTCCTGAAGTGTCACCAGCTGTAACATCAGCTCCCTTGGAGCCTGTTCCCCAGAGTCCTGATGAGCTGTAATGGGGAAATGGTGAGGAAAACACTTAGAATGAGTTCCCTTCTTTTCCCTACAAGTAGCTGCTGTTTGACCTTTTGGGAAAGGGCAGTACAGCCTTTAGAACTGCAGGGAGTTTGTGTGTTCCCAGGGGAGGCTCTGGGAGAGCAGAGCTCAGTTGGCCAGGCAAAGTTGTGCTTTGGAGTGTCACTTCAGGCTGTGCATAAAAGAAGTGGCAGAACCCCAGTGATGAGTGAGATTTGGGAAGAGATGATGCTCTACCATCTGCCAGGGTTTTTTTTTCAACTTACTGTGCTGGAGCAGAGGATCTTCTATGTAAGTCATCTCTTAAAGGCACTTAGGTAGGGCTTAGCAGTTCTTGCTGTGATAAGGATCAAAGCCTAAAATGTGGGTTTCTCAAGTAATGTCTGTGCCCACAAGTGTTTGCTGACAGAAGAATGAATGGCTCAATGGGTGAAATGGAGCTGTTTATGTTTTTGGTGGGTTTTATTTTCAGCACATGACTCTGCAACGAAACATTCATTTATTTTACTGTAGTGCAAACAACTGCAGTTGGAACTTGTTTATTTACAAAGCAAAATGTTTAGATAGCAGACGTTCCCCGGGAGACACTCTAAATCCAGGGAGTGAAAAATACCCTGGATTCCAGTTTCCTCTTTCAATGGAAAATAAGAAAATGAAACAAATCTGATCCTGTGGTGTGTCAGAGCTTGTAGCTGGTTTAGACATTCAGGTCAACTTTGCTCTTTGGTACAAATGAGACTCATTTCTTTCCCAGCTAGTGAAGAAAAAGGATGATCAGTGTAAAATAGCAATTAAGAGCATTAAATTCCCAGGGGAAGATGCTGTACAAATGGCTTTTGATTGCTTTTTGATGTCTTTTTTGTTTTGCTAATGAACTGTTTCACGAAGACTTTAATATATTTACTACGTGACAAATGAGATTTGGTTCTTTTAAAGACACAAAAACAAAATAAACCTGAAATCATAATAAAAGCAGCTTGATAGTCTTCAGATGTAAAGCTTTCAGCAATTATTTTTTGGCCTCTTGAAACTGGATTTCTCCAAGTGGAAGGATTTTCTGGACTGTCTGACAGTGTCGTCACAGCTGCCCTTGCTGAAGGCACCCACTGAAGACCTTCAGAGGAAAGGGAGTTGGTTCTTGAGTCCTAAAAAGGCATTTGAAAAACAAAAAAACAAAAAACATTGACAACACCAAGCCACCTCCAAAGAAACAATCAAAAAAACCCAAACAGAAACCATAAAAAAAACCCCAGGGCTCTTATTAATCTTCAGATGTGAAAATGGCCACACTTGTTCTTTGGCTTCCCAAAATGGGATTTTCCAAGGGGTTTGTTTTCCTTGATAGTTTATTCCTATTGGCAGGATCATCTTCAAAAATCCCCAGTTTGCAGGAAGAGTCAGGGCTCAGTTTTCCAGAGTCAAGCTGAAACACTGTCAGAATTCTCTAAAAAGCTCCGTGTTCAGCTTGATGCAAGGACTCATTTTACCACCAGAAGAGGCTGAGTGGATCATTGGGAACTTTTTTAAATCCTGATAGGGTTCCAAAGCTCTTCTTGGAAATGGAGCAGTTTTGATTGCACTTATCTGGAAGAGGTTTTTCTCCCTGCCTGGAATCTGTGGTGGAAGTCAAGGGGAGGGAACTGTCCCAGGCTGGACTGGGTGAAGTCACTTTCAGGTCACCCCTATTTTGGAGAGGGGAACTGTGGTAACTCAGTCCTGTTTGGGAGGGTGACCAGGTCATCAAACCTCTGCTCAGCTCCTTATCTAAAAGTGGTGCAGCTCTGATAGGAAAGATTTACTGTCTTGCTGATTAAGATGCTCTCCTGACACAGGAACACTTGGAGCAGCAACTTGAACCCACTTTAGCACAACCCTTGGCAGTGCAATGGCCACTGATTTCTGAGCTATTTCTTGGGGTTTCTATTTCGTTGTCTGAATGGGATGAAAATGGTTTGAGTTCATCTTGATGTGGCACAGAAAAAAATCCCGTTGTAGTTTTATCTTTTCTACGAAATGGATCATTAAGTGGTTTCTTTTCTCCAATCAGCTTTTGTAATGAAATGTCCTGATGTTGCTGCAAAGCCCAGAACATGTGAGGATGTGGGATATGGTAAATATGGTAAATATGGTGACTAGGGCAGGTCATCCCCAGCCTGTTCTGGTGAATGGGGTTGTTCTTCCCCAGGTGCAGGATCCTATATTTGTTGTTGTGGAATTTCAGATGGTTCTTCTCTGCCCATCTCTCCAACCTGTTGAGGTCTTTCTGGAGGGCTGCACAGTCCTCTGGGGATCACAGGATTACAGAATGATTTGGGTTGGAAGGGACCTTAAAGCTCATCTCATTCCAACCCCCTGCCATGGGCAGGGACACCTTCCACCAGCCCAGGTTGCTCCAACCCCGTCCAACCTGGTCTTGGACACTTGCAAGGATGGGGCAGCCACAGCTTCTCTGGGCAACCTGTGCCAGGGCCTCCCCACCCTCACAGTGGAGAATTTTTCCTAATTTCTGACCTAAACCTTCCCTTCTTAAAGCCATTCCCCCTAGTCCTGTCACTCCAGGCCCTTGGAATTTTCTCTCTCCACCTTTGTTGCAGGTTCCCTTCAGGTATGGAAGGCCACAATCAGGTCACTCCAAAGCTTTCCTTCTCCAGGCTGAACAATCTCAACTCTCCCAGCTTTCCCTCCCAGCAGAGCTGCTCCATCCCTCTGATCCTCTTGGTGCCTCCTCTGGACTCATCTGGTCACTGATCAGCCCCTTCTGCCAGCTTTGTGTCACCTGTGAACTTGCTGAGGGAGCTTCATCCAAGGCACTGATGGGTAAGTTAAACATTTCTGGGCCCAGTATTGAGCCCTGGGGACACCACTGGTGTCAGGCCCCCATGCAGACCCTGGACCACTGATTATGACCCTCTGGGATTTGTTCTGAACACACCTCACCGTCCAGAATAACAGGTTTCACAATCCCTGCCTTGACTGCAGTGCTTGTTCTCCTCAGGATGCTCTGATTTAACCACTGGAACATGAGACCTTGTGTTTCACTGTCATCTGTGTCAGGATTGCCTCATATTATTGGTTTGAACGTGGGTGACGAGCAGGAGTTTCCCTCCTTCCAACATCCCACTTGCATTCCCAGAGGAGCTCCCTGGCCAGTGAGATGCATCCCTGTGCAGATGCAGCAGTGACTGGATTTAGCATCCTGCTGTAACATGTTAAACATCCTCCTGCTGGCCTGAGTTTGGGACTGAGTCAGGCTCTGAGAAATTCCTGGTGACATGTGTTGTCCCTGCAAATCATTCCTCGCGTGGGACAACGGGCCAAAGCCCTGCTCTGCACTAGAAAGGAGCAGAACATTTCGGGGAATAGCAATTGGACTGATTTGCTTGGAATATTTGGAGGTTCTGAGGTATTTGGCAGAATGCTTTTGGAGTGTCGCAACAGAGTTGTTGGTTTTAACACCATTTTTATGAAATAGGACAACTTCTCCGGTGTCTCACAGAAGGGAAGGCAAAAGAAATGGAGGTTTTCTGCTCAGAACTTTGTTTCCAGAACACAATCTTAAAAAAGTGAATGAGGGAGAAATGGGCTGTAAGGAGAACAAAACTCAGAAGGAGCAGGATTCTTCCAGAAGTAAAAAATAGTCAGTCCTGAAGCACAGCTTGGGGGTGAAAAATGCTCTTTTTGAATACATGGATTCAATTAGAATTGAAATGGATTGTGCAGCCCTTGCTGGAAAATTGCACGTACCAAACTGAGAACCAAGGGAAATGAGGGTAAATGATTAGGACAAGACTGTTTTTTGCTTTAATAACCAAGAATATTACATTTAGGAGAAGAGGGTTCAGTGCACAGTCATGCCAGAGTTTCCCTGCACATTTATTCCTGGGTAAAAGCAATATTTGGAGAAGGATTAGCAGCCACAAGGGCCAATATGAGAAAGATGTGGTTATCCCTTCTAAATATAGGTGGATAAAAAAAAATAATATCTTATTTCAGAAAAGTTTTAGGGGTGTCCCCTCATACCAAAACATTGCACTGTTTACAGTCACTGTAAATGGGAATGGTCTGTGAGCTCTTGAACAGCATCAGCAGTGAATGACAAGGGAGGTGAGTTCTGCTTTCCTGACTTATAATGGGGTCACTGGAATGGGATCAACCAACAGCAACAGACCTCAGGCTCCTGAAAAGGAGAACAACAGGTCATAGGAGGGGCAGCCGTTGATTAATCTTCACAAAAGTGACTTTGATAACCAGCAAAGGAAAATTTCACTGGAAGTAATTTTTTCCGCATCTGTGAGAACAGAAACCAGGCTGAACGTGCACATTTGTGTACCCCTTTGGGCTCAGGCTTTCATTTATCAGTGATAAAGATCACTTTGTCTTTCTGCTTCCTGAAATCCATGTTTTCCTCCACGCCTTTGCTCCATTCCCTGCAGTGGTTTGCTCTGCCTGATGACCCCGAGTGTCACAGCTCCAGCAGGTGGGAGGTGCTGCAGAGAGCTCTGCTATCCCTTTTCCTTCCTGTGTCACTAAGATTTCCACAATTTCTTTTTTCCTGGGAATAAACTTGTTGTTTTGCAACGTCTTCATTCTTTCAGAGCTAACCTTTTCTCCCCACTGTGTTGATTTTATTTCCTGTCAGCCTTTCTCTTCAACCAGACTGAAAATTTACGAGGAACTCATCTGGTTTTCACAATCCTTCAAGAGGTTTTGCTGAGCCCTATTAAACAGTTTGCAGATTTTTACACCTCATCATCAACTTTCACGGTGTGTCTTAGAATCAGAGAATCACAGGCTGGTTTGGGGGGGAAGAGACATTAAAAACCATCTTGTTCCAACCCCCTGCCATGGGCAGGGACACCTTCCACCAGCCCAGGTTGCTCCAAGCCCCGTCCAACCTGGCCTTGGACACTTGCAGGGATGGGGCAGCCACAGCTTCTCTGGGCAACCTGCTCTCACCACCCTCAGAGTAAAGAATTTCTTCTTAACATCTAATCTTAACCCACCCTCTCTCTGTTTAAAATCATCTTGCATTTTTGAGCAGCTTTGCAGTTCTGCTGCAGCTCAGCCTTCCAGCTGTGCCACTTCCTCAGGACCAGCACTGGGGGAAAATGAATAAGTCACTCTTGCTACTTGAAGCCTGATGCTGTTTCCTCTGTAAAATAAGGATTGGTGGAAATAAGGGTTTCCCTGACACCAGGGAACGTGCCTGATCTCCTTGTTACTCCATTTTTCCCTGAGTGTGGAAGCAGCTCTCTGGGGTTTGAGGGGGTGTTGGGGTTTAACAGTGAGCACCACACAGCCATTCCCTCCCTCCCCCTTGGGGAATGGGGGAAGGAATTAGGAAAAAATGAAAACTCTTGGGCTGAGATAAGGACAATTTGATAGGACAGAAGAGGAAGGGAAAATCACAGTGATAAAGGAACATCCAAAGCAAGTGATGCACAGGGCAACTGCTCACTGCTCTCCTGGCTCAGGCCCTGCCGGTCCCCCAGGGACAGGCTGTCACCTCCCAGCCAAATCCCCCCCAGCTCTGTGTGCTGAGCAGGGCACAGATGGTATGGAATGTTTCTGGGATCAGCTGGGGTCAGCTCTCCTGGCTGGGTCCCCTCCTGACTCTCTCTGCCAGAGCAGCATGAGGAGCTGAAGAGTCCTTGACTTAGTGTAAGCACTGCTCAGCAACAACCAAAACATCCCTCTGTTATCAACATCACTCTCATCCTAAATCCAAACCAGACCCTGCACCAGCTACCAGGAGGAAAAATAACTCTATCCCAGCAGAAAGCAGGGTGCTTTTGTGGTTGGTAAGTGTGGAACTCTTTGGAGTTACATAACTGCTTCAGAAAGAATCACCTCTGCAGTTGTCCCAAATTCAAACCATATCTTGGCTTTTTGTTTCTCTGAAGTGCATATTGGTTGTATTTTATTTATATGTTCTTGGCACACTTGTGATATGCTGGGGGAAAACAACAAAAAAAACCCCAACAAACAAGAAACCAAGCCTTAGACAAAACAACTTTCTTCTCACAGAAAGAGGATCTCCTCTCCTTGGTAAGAAAGCCACTATTTCATTTTCTCCATCTGATGTTTGGCTGAGACGTAAAAGGAGATTACACAACAAACCATGCTCTGAATTTACAAATTAAATGACATCTTGTCAAGAAATAAACCTCATAAAAATCCAGCCAGCCTATTGTCATACACCAGTCTTTTATTGTTGCTTTGTTGTTGCTGAAGAGGTGCCCAGACTAGAAACTCCACCATCCTTTTCTAGCAACATGAAGAGGGAACTCCATGACAGGAGAACTTGCCTGATTCTTTTTTACCTGTTCTGTCTTGAATGGCTCCCAGGACACAATTTTCACACTTCAATTCTCATCTGAAATATGAATTAAAAATCTGTTCATGGTGAATATTGCTTAGAACATTAATATGTTTAAAATTAGGAGAGATTATTCCTTTGCTCTTACAACACATTTAATGGTGTGATCTTGACAGAGCTGACCTTGTACATCCAAGAGGATGTGATTTTACATATCCAGGCAGGAGAAGAAGGGTGTCTATAGGCCCTTGGGTGCCCTGCTGTCCCCCTGAACACATAAATCCCCTGCACAGGTCCTGCAGTTATTCTTTGTGCTCTCACTCAGCTTGTCCTGATTTCCCCAAATCTCTGAATCTTAATTTTAACTCCCAATGATTAAATTTCTGCTCATTTGTGCTCGTCCATAACAACACTAATGAAGCTGGCATCTCTTTCACAGCTGAGTTCTAGTGTTTCCCACACCAGGGATGTTGCCTTCTCTGGGTTGTGTGTCTGATTCAGCAGCTGAGCTTGGAGATGGCTTTGATTTCATGTTAAAAAATTTCAGGTGAAAGTGTTCCCTGTTCTACCCAGGCCTTCTCTACTAAATTCTTCTGCCTGGCTTGACGGCTTGGATTCACTCTTCTCTAGCAGCTCATCTGGGCTGAGTTGCTCTCCCATTCCAAATGCTCCACTTGATATGAAATATGATAAAAATATGGGAATAGCTTCCTGTCCTTGCTCCAAGAAATATTTAGCCAGTGACACAAAGCAGAGCAAGTTCATGAGGAGCAGCTGAGAGGCTGCCAGGGGGTAATTAGTGACTGCTGTGGGAGCTTGGGCTCCAGGGTTCCCATCCTTGCTCCAAATCCAGCAAGCTGGGTCTTGGTCCTAAGTCTCCTTCACCCTAAATGGCTTTGGTTGTTGGTCTGAGATGGAGAGAAGAGCAAAACTTGTCTTCATGGATTTGTGTGAGGTGGGATTCACCCACACAATGAGACCATTCTGAGATACACATCTCCTTTCAGTCCGGAATTTAACCCTGGATTTCCTTCAGGCTTCACCTCTCATCTGGTAATTTTTAATATTTGAACAATCTGCTGTTCAATATATTGGTGTCTTCCTGCAAAACCTTGTGAGAGGCCTCCTTTGTTACTGTGATAATTAATGAAGTGTTTGCACTACTGAGTAGTCCCAAAGGGCTGGGCATGGGATCAAGAACCTGTCCTTATTTACCTAGTCCTTTGAAGGTTTTTATTCTAAATGTGAAGGTTCTCACCTCAGCTGCAGCTGGAGACGTGAATAGATTAGGGGTAAATGAGGTGTTGACACAAGTGGAATTAAAAAAATATCACTGAGACAGAAGTGGAATTTAAAGTGATATTTTTAAGTTTGCTCAGAAATCTGCCTGGGTTTCTTGCTCTGAAATCAGAACATAAATCTCATTGGGTTTGATCTTAAAGCAGCATCTCCTAATCTTGCTCTGTGACATCCCTGGAAGGAAAGGATTGGGATTGTTGGGATTTTCCAAGTGGGTGAGAGTGGCATTAAGGATTGTGCATCACCTGAGATCACACAGGGTTTCTGGTTGGGGGAAAATAGTTGAATACATATCTTTAGCTGGTACTTTTATTTCGAACCCCTCAATTTCTGGAGCAAGGGCTCTATATTTGAGAGAAATAAATGAAGGTTAAGCAAAGCTGAATCCTTTGCTGTTAGTGTCCTTCTCAGTTGAAGTTTTCCACCACTTCTATAGTTATTTATCATTATTTCAGGTTATTGTTGGATTTAGGGTTGGGTTTTCTTTGCTCAGTAGTATTTTTGTTAGCAGTTGGGACATCACTGAACTGATGATGTGTGCTCAGCAAGAAAGACGTGACATTAAAACTCCATCTACCTCTACCCTTGTAAAAGAGGAGTGGGAAAGTGTCTTCAAATGAGTTTCATCGCAGTGAAACGAGGTCTTGGAGGGAAAGCTCCACCCTGAGCACCCGGGCAGCATCCCTGGCTCGGGGCTGCTGTATTCACCCAGGCAGGGTTACTCAGAAATCCTCTGTGATTTATGGAGGCACAGGAGATTGCGCTATCCCAAAGAACCATGTGCCACAAGCTTCGTGCCGGATGCACAGTCACAGGGAAACAATTGTTTAAGTACTCAACAGAACCGCGTAACAAGGCCCAGAGCTCCCCATGTACGGCCTGACCCGAGCCCCAGCTGTGCTGGGGAGTGATTTCCCTGTGTCACAGCCCAGAAAGCCAAGCTCCAGCTGTGCTTCTGGGCCAGAGACATCCCCTGTTGCCCCATCAGTGCCATGTGGAGGTGGTGGAGGAGGAGGAAGCCGCCCCAGGCGGGAGGACGTGCAGAGGATGCAGCCGAGGGGAGCTTTTGGGAGCAGGACTTGGCTCCAGCCCTGCCGATACAATTTGGCCTCGGGCCCTGCAGCAGCAAGGAATGACCTTAAATAGCAGTGGAATTGTGAGAGCATGTGCTGCTGGAACAGGAGCCTGGGACATCCTGGAGTGCTGACTCACCCCCTGGGGTTGCTCGGCGTGGGAGACGAACGTCGGGTTATTCATCGCGAGGTGTCCGTGGGTCCCTGCAGGAATCCACACGTCCTGCTTCCCGTCGGGTCAGAGCACGAGTCGGTGCTTCCGTGGAACAGGAATGAGCTTTGGCAAAAGCCCCGTTTCAGCTGGAGTCTGGGTCAGAGCGTGGATGTGCCGCTCGGGGTCTGATCTGCAGCGTGGGGGTTGTGCTGCCGTTTTAACGGGGGAGCTTCACGGGCGTCCCTGCGGAATTTCATGGGCAAAGATTCAGCTGTTAAAAGTAATAATAAAAAAACCCCAATGTGTTGAGCAAAGCTTATAAAAGTGTGTGTTGGTGTTTAGGCTACCAGGTTTTTGGTGTGGGGAAGATCTCTGTGAAGACAGGCCAGCGCTGCCCCATGCCTGGCACAGCTTGTTGCAGGTTCCTACTGCTGGGCCTGCCAGTTGCAGTGGTGGTGCCTCGGTGAAAAATGTGGTTTAAAAGGAGGCAAAATGTCACACAGGGAATGAGGAGGAGGAAAAAAATGTGAGGAAGCAGCTCTGTGAATGGCCAGGTCAGCAGGAGGAGGTGTTTCACTGCAGCCCGTGGAGGGGAGCAGGGCAGGGACCCACAGGGCAGCCCTGGAGGGACCCCAGGCTAGAGCAGGTGGGTATTCAGTATTTTCTGACAGGAGTTGTGGCCCTTGGAGGACCCACATTGGAACAGGTAAAAAGTGTAAGGAGGGAAGAGTGTCAGGGAGGAGTTCTGGAGGGAGGAGTTCTGGACTGTCCACAACGCTTCATTCCCTGTCTCCCAGCACTGCTCAGGGCTGGGGGGGAACAGAGGAGTCAGGAGTGAAACTGAGCCTGTGAAGACAGGGCTGGGGTAGACAAAGGCATTTCAGTTTGTTTCTCACTTTCTCAACATATTTTTATTTGCAATACATTATTTTCTCTAAGGTGTCTGTTTTGTCTATGGCTGCTGTTGCTAAGTGATCTCCCTGTCCTTATCTCAGCCTACAAGTTTTCCATCTCGAGTTCTTCCTCTGCCCTTTCTGAGGGCATTTTTAGTGTCCTCACATCTAATCAAAATCTATTCAGGAAGAACTGATGCATCAGCCTCTGCACCTCCATCAGAAGAGCCACCGCTGCCCACGGCCTTGGCAGCTGCTGCACCTGCCTGGGAGCTCGGGAGGTCTGTGGGAAGCTCAGGAGGTTCCACACAGCTGGAAGCCTTGGAAGCACAGCTACAAACAGTAATTGTAGGTGAGGATGTAGTGTTACCTTGGGCTAATAGTTTTAAACTCAATCATCTGAGTCAGACACCTGCCCAGGTAATCACCGTAGCAACGTCACAACAAACAATGGTAACCTTGAAATTGTCAACCCAAGGGAAATGAGGAGCTGGTTTGCAGTTTTGGAGTGTTGAAGGTTATGCCTACGTGGTCTTTTTGGAGGCAAATATGAGCTGGTTTATGCATTGAACTGACCAGGACTGTGAGGACTCTGTGCCTGAATAGTACCTGTTGTATCTCTGCAGACCTCACTGGTTTGGGCAAAAGGAGGAGAGACATGGGGATGATCAGAGGGATGGAGCAGCTCTGCTGGGAGAAAAGGATGGGAGAACTGGGATTGTTCAGCCTGGAGAAGAGAAGCTTTTGGGTGACCTGATTGTGGCCTTCCAGGGCCGGAAAGAAGCCTAAAAGATGGAGAGAGAATATTGACAAGGACCTGGAGTGGCAGAACAAGGGGAAATGGCTTCAAATTGCCAGAGGGCAGGGTTAGGTGGGATATTGGGAAGGAATTCCTCGCTGTGAGGGTGGGGAGGCCCTGGCACAGGTTGCCCAGAGAAGCTGTGGCTGCCCCATCCCTGGAAGTGTCCAAGGCCAGGTTGGACAAGGCTTGGAGCAACCTGGTCTAGTGGAAGGTGTCCCTGTGCATGTCAGGGGGTTGAAATGAGGTGATTTTTAAGGTCCCTTCCCCCCCCCGACCATTCTATGATTCTGTGAAAAGTACGTTCATGTCAAAGCTCTGTCTGACCCGAACACAAGCAGAACAAAGTCCTGCCTGCCTGCTGGGCTGTGACAACACATCCAAAGTGAATCAAGAGCTGAAGTTTATGACCTGTGTGTGGTTCAGCAGCCCCCGAGCTGTGTTATCCTCACTGTTCAGTGGCTGTTCAGCCCCAAGCTGGGCAGGGAACAACTTCCCAACCGTGTGTATACATACCTTTCCCTCAAAGTCATGCATGCAGCTGACTGAGCTGCTTGAAATCATCATTTGTATTAAAGAGAAAAACAGTAAACATGATTAAATAGATATTAAAAGGAGTCTGGAGGAAGGGAAAGGGCACAAGCCTCCATATATCTCACTCCGGGGTATCTGCGTCAACAAAGCCAGAGAAGCAGCTGTTGGGATTGTTTCAGGGAGCTCCAGAACGATGATGTCTCTCCATGGAAATGTGCAGTTTGCACATCCTGCTGTGATCCAGGCAGTATCAGCAGCTGCCTGTGGCCTCAGCCACCCACTGGAGTTCAGGCTCCTCATGCAAACCAGCTGAGCTCTGTCTGTCCACATCGAGGGGGGAATACCAGCCCCTTGGACTGCTTCCCCTGCTGGAAGGATCTGGAAGAATTAACGAGTTCACGGCTCAGGAATGCTCCTAAGAAACCACAACAAGGGGATCTGAGCAACTGCAGACATGGAAAGTCTGTGCACCACAACCCCGAGTTCCCTGTGGAGAAGAGGAGAAGAAAAGGGAGGTGAAGATGATCCAAAAGAAGGAAACCTCCAGGATTTTGGACTCATCTCCCTTAAAGATTCTTAAAGCAGCACATCCTCTTGCTTCATACGGAGAACATGGGGTGTCCTGGTGGCATCAGTAACAGGTTGGGGAAGGTCTTGCTCCTCCAGCCCTCTCTTGGGATCCACCCGTGGGTGCAGCTCTGGAATGGCCCTTGTGACTCCCTGGTGACTGGTGATGTTCAAAGGCACGTGGAAAAAGGATTGTGTGCCACAGACCTGTGATTTTGTGAAGAACTAGACCTTCAGTGTGTGATTTACTAAAGAAAAAAAAAAACAACAAACCTAAAAAACAGAGAGAAAAGAGGAAAACCCCTGCCTGTAGAACCACTGGATGCCAATACAACCTGATTTTCATGGTATCCCCTCTTTCATTCATCTGACAAGGCAGATGGGTGTTGTTTTGCTCATGAGAAGACATAAGCTATACAAGGCAATTAGAAGAGTATTTATGATTATACAGATCCTAGAAATCCTGCTTTGCACGTTATTTATAATTTTTCACTTCATTTTTTTTTTCCAGAGTGATCAATGACTTTGGATACCCGAAACTGGTGTGATTGGTAGAGGTTATACAGTCAAAATCATGTGTTTAAAACAGAGAAGGAAAAAAAACCCCAACATAATAGGGGTGGTGTAATTTTTCCAGTATGTAACAAATAAAGGACGGATCCAACAACAGAAAGGAGCAGCATAAAAGATTTGGAGATATATTTTTAATACTCGCCTCCCACAGCTTTGATTATCTTTTTCCAGTCAGATGTTCTTAATGGAAAATGACAACGTAGCATCAAACGGCTCTGAGTTAATGAACATGAAGAGTCACTCCAAAGTGACAAACACATGGTTATGAAGCATGAGAACTATTAGCAAATAATAGTAAAAATGGAGCTGGAAATACACCACTATGCCAAAAAGAAGGAAAAGTAAGGACAGAATCTTTCAGCTGGGTTATGGGGAAAAATTCTCACTGGGACCAAATGCCCCTGTGGGTTATGAAATATTAAACTCCCCTTTCATGGCCTGTTGTGTTTGCACAGTAGGCTTTGACAAGGGCTGTCCCAGCTTTGACAATGTTCTTTTCATACCCCTCTTTCCCCAGCATTCCCAACAACCCTGTGTGCTTCCTGGAGCAACTCTAGATCTGCAAGACTTCTTTGGGGTCTGATAACCCCGCTGGCTTCCTGTCTACAAAAGCAAACAGGCGGGAGGTTGTTGCTCCTGCTCAAGAAGTCGTGTCGCCTGGCTGAACCATTTCACATGGTTGTATATCTTAGCCAGCAGTGCCCTAAAAGCCTGATTCTCCTGCAGAAATGCATAGTGCACATTCTTGATTGTCTGACTCATAACCCTGGTGCCAGGATTCAGCTTCTCATTTCTATTTATTCACCACGGGAAACCTGCAGTACAAATACATTGGATGAAAGCCTGGCTCCAGTGAAGTCAAGGACAAAATTCCCATTGATGTCTGCAGGCAGAGAACTTCACTTCTGTGCTTTTAGTTGTGCTTTACCCCTCCTGGCTGAGGGCTAAAGGGACATTTGAAAAGGCTCTGTTACCCAGAGTGATGATGAATTCCAGGGGCGCTTCCAAACACAGCCCGTGTGTACAAGAAGCATCTGTTTCCATCCTGAAGAGCTTGTAGCTCCTGAAATAAGGCAGATTTGGAGGAATGAGCAGTAAAGATCTTTTTTCCATGGCAGCACATACTCAGACCTTGAGTCTGCTTGAAGCTCTGCCCTGTGCCAGGACGTAGCAGGGAAATGAAGGTACGTGTGGCTGCAGAATAAAGGTCCATGTGGCTCAGTGGGGTGTTGTTCAGCTTTTGGAAACACTCAGAAGTTTGGTAACAAGCAGTTTTTATGTGATGGGCCTTGTCCCCACCTGTCCCTTGAGGAGAGACCATATCCAACCAAGATTTTGGTGGTTGTTTCAGTGCTAAAATGACCCCTTGGTGGTGTGACCTGGCCAGCATAGAATCATGGAATGGTTTGGGTTGAAAGGCACCTTAAAGATCATCCAGCTCCCACTCCCTCACCACGGGCAGGGATACACTGCAGCAGCACTCATGTGACTTTAATTTATGCCACAGTACCTAATTTCTTGCCACTTCTCTGCAGAATTAAAAGGAATTATTTAGGATTGTAGTGTAGTTAGAGAGAAGTGGCTATAGCCTTATTAGCCTCACTGTGTTTTCATGAGCTTCATCAAGTGCAAATTCTGATGAAGAATATTTAACAAAACCTCACAAAAGTAAGCCTAAACCCCAACCAAATCAGGAGGAAACTGTGCACTCAGGAGACTAAAATTTCAGGGAAAAAAACCAGGTAGCTCAAAGTATTTACCATCTGAGTGGAGGAAAGTCCACTGGTTAAAAAAAATAACCCTGACAGCTCCCCAGCGCTCAATTAATCATTGGCTTTTAACAACAGAGACTCAGAGGCAGCCACAAAAGTGGAACAGGAAAGCGGGAGAAATGAAATGGTCCTTTGTCTTGGGGCTGAACTTGTTGCCCTTGCCAGGACACAAACAGTTCATCTGGGGAGAGAAACCCACTGGCCCACTTGGCATCCGGCAGCTCCTGGCATGTGCTGAACAGGGCAGTAGGTGGTCTGGCACAGACCTCCTGGACGTGCTCTCTCACAAGGTCCCTGGCCTGGCAGGGAGGAAAAACAGCCCAGCAGAGAGGTCTTTTCCATGGGATTCATAAATTGCTTCGTGGTGCTTTGAGCTCTCTATGAAGTATATAGCTGAACTATAAGATGTAAATGAATTCTGGGAGGCTGCGGAGTTATTTCACGTTGTGCCGCGTAATTTCTTTGGAAATCTGTTTTGTCTCAGTGATCTGTACAGGTCAGAGATCTATAGATGATAGAAATTAATAGAGAAACTGTAGGTAAACCAGAATTTGTGCATTCAGCAAACATTAAAATGATCAGGTGAAATAACGTGGCTGAAATTTCCAGCGGGTCTAATTCAGGATCAAAGTGCTTCTCTCTGCTTCAACCTTCATCAGTGTGCTTTGGTTCCAAAGGCTGTGGCATTGCTTACTTCAGATCTACTAAGGAGCTGGTTGTGCTGGTAGTTACAAATGTCTTTTGATGCTTTATTGTTTGTATTATATCGTTATTATTGCAGGAATATGTTAGTCTTTATGTATATACCTGATTTAGACTAAACTCTTGGAAGGACGTTCAGGTTTCAAGTGGGGAGCCAGATGGAAAAAAGAGAAAGGGTGAAGAAAATTCAGGATATTTTGGTGCAGTCTGACACACGTATTTTCTATCAGTGCAGTATTATCTCTTAGTGATTCTCCCTTCAGAGGCTGTTGGGTAACAACTGCCTGACACCTGAAAGGTCACAACATTCCTCTACAGCCTTTCACTCACCAGAGTGGTGGGAATACCAGGGAGTGGGGAATTCTTTAAGATGTAAAGCTATTTAGTTTGATAGAATTATCCCAATTTTTTATTTCAAAAGTTTGAACTGACTTCAATTACTCTTTAATATAAAGTGCATAAATTATGCACACCCTGGCTCTGTCAGGCTGGTTAATTCTCTCCTGCTAACTGGCTTTAGATGGATGGTTCCCACTGGTGGCAAAGTGGAGCCCTTCCCACCACATGAGCTGAATGAACCATCCTGTGACACAAAAAAACCAGCATTTCAGATATCAAATCAGTTTTACTGGGAAAAGCATCAATAGCAATGAATTTAAAGGAGCTTTTTAGTTTGTGATGGCCAAATTCTGTCAACATCAAAATATCTAGATCTTAGTTTTCCTGTATGTTTAGTGAAGCCAAGTTGCTTTCTTTTAATGAGAAATGTTGGGAGTCTACGTTCTGGGGAGCTGTCAGGGAAGTGTTTGTGGAGGAAAAGGGATTCCTAAAATACACATGAACAACAGCTTTTCATTCAGCCTGTTCTGTCTTTCAAATCAAGAAGATAAAAAAACTTAATTAGATCCTTTTTTTAATAGACTGGGGTGCAGAGAGTCAGCTTTGTGTCTCACTGTCAAGCAGAGTCGTCTGAAGGCCCTGCCTGAAGATTTCATGAGTTCCACCAGCAGATGTGAAGTCAAAAATCACCCAAAAATTGCATCTGCCTCCCGTTAGTGCCTCTTTCATCGCGAATCCTGTAACGTCAGCGACGTTCCTGCCTGCCTGGTTTTTGTACAAGTAGATAACACACTTTATTCCTTGAGAATCTGCTTCTAGGGGAAAAAAAAAAAAAAAAGTCACTCTTTTCCAAACAATTGTCAAGAGCTCCTAAGCCTTCTGGAGCATCACACAAAAGCAGCTTAATCCTGCTCTCTGCAAATGTCATGTTGCCTTGATCTCCCCCGAACAGGAATTTGTACGAGTTGTTGCTACAACATTTGCAACAGCCGTGCCCTGTGTGGCTGCCTCGTGCCACAAATCACACGCAGAGCTGTCTGGAGTAACAAAAACATATCAGGGATGAAAATGGCTTAAGTCCTGGCTGAGGGATGCGGTGCTGTAATTCCAGATTGTTCGCTGGTTTTGCTCCGTGTGCTTCTGCCGGATCCTTTGAGACTGAATTAGGTCATGGATCTGTAGGGGGGGTGGAATTCACTGCACAGAGCAGAAAAAAAGTTAGGTTTAGTGTAACTGGGGCTTGATGCCTTCATAAGGGTTTGCTGAAAGTAGTTTTGGGGGGTGACCTAGCCTAGAGCTGCAGAGCTGGCACAGGGGAAAGGAGTTTGTTGCTGCCTGGCTTCTGAGGCAGAGCAGGGAACAAGCCAGCTCAGGACTAGGGAATAAGTATTCCACCAGGGAATAACTGTTGCTGGGAAAGTTCATTCTCTTTCTTTTTTTTTTCTTTTTGCAGTAAATCCTCCTGTGGATGTTCTTCTGAGTGGCTCCAGGCAGGTTCAGGATGGAGGTAAGCCTGGAAGTGGCTGTGCAGGAAGGAGTTGGTAATCGTGGACCTGTACAGGTGAGCTCTGAGCTGGCACATGTGCCCAAGCTCTGGTTAAGGAACTTGGAATCTGTGTAAAAACAGCCCTGAAATGCCAGGAGGTGTGGAGAAGGAGCAGTTTGGGTGTAATACTGGGCTGTCCCAGTGGAGCTTTGCTGGTTTGGGACCTGCAAGGGTTGCCCTTGTACATAAACTGTCTTGGAATCAGGGACTCCTGGAATGGTTTGGGTTGAAAGGGACCTTAAAAATCATCTCATTCCAACCCCCTGACATGCACAGGGACACCTTCCACTAGCCCAGGTTGCTCCAAGCCTCGTCCAACCTGTCCTTGGACACTTCCAGGGATGGGGCAGCCACAGCTTCACCCTGTGCCAGGGCCTCCCCACCCTCACAGCGAGGAATTCCTTCCCAATATCCCATCTAACCCTGCCCTCTGGCAGTTTGAAGCCATTCCCCCTTGTCCCATCACTCCAGGTCCTTGTCAATACTCTCTCTCCATCTTTCTTTTAGGCTCCCTTCAGGTCCTGGAAGGCCACACTTAGGTTTCCCCAAAGCTTCTCTTCTCCAGGCTGAAAGGAGGGGTTTGCCCATGGAATTACAGATCATTAGTTGTCTCTCAGTGAGTTTATTCTGGTGGTCCAACTTCTCCAGTGAAAGATCCACAAAAGATGCAAGAAGAGCCTTCCTTTCTGTGTCCTGATGAAAGCATTCTTTATTCCCAGAAGAGTAAGTGGCAAAGGAAAACACTTATTTTATGTGGGAGGAGATCCAGCTCTTCTAACAGAGCTTTGAAAAAAATTGTCTGAGGTGAATTCTGTCCATCCTGCCCCCAGAGGAATGCTGGGATCTGTAGAGAGCCTGAGTCTTCAGTCAGAGGGTCTGGACCCCTGCAGAGGATTAAAAACATCACTGATCTCCAGGCACACCTGCTCTAGGTACAACAGCCTACCAAAACTGGGGGAAAATTAATTTATTTCTAGAGAGAATTAAAGGAAAGAAGCTTATTCTTTCTCTTAAAAAGTAACAGTCACTCCACATTTTAAAGGGAGCTTTTTAGAGGACGAATTCCTGATCTGAAGGGAAGATGTGCTGTGTGGATCCAGTTTTTCTGTTATAATTACAAGCTCTGTAGTGTTCTAGCTGATTTTTGCACCTGAATCTCTCAGCCAACTGTTTTGAACCTGAGCTGGGTGAGAGGAAGGCTGATCAAAGATGGTCCACAATCTTCTCACAAGACTTTCTCAAGGGCTTGCAATTAGAGATCATCGTGTCATCACAGAGAAAGGGCAGCCTGGAGGTCAGCTTTGGTATGGGAAACCCCAGGCAGGTCTTTTAAAATAGCAAGGGCCACCCAAAATGATGAACTAATGAGGGAAGGCCAGCTTGTTACTCAGCATGACTTCACCAAAATCTGCTGTGCTGCATCAGAGCAGAGACCTGGCCCTGAATACAAATCCTTGTGCAGCACACTTGGCCTATAAGATGTCATATCCTTCTAAAGTTTAGATCCAAGCAGAGATTTTTTGCTGTGGATTTTCCTCACATAAACAGTCTATAAACACGGGACATGTAATCTGATTATTCATGTTTTTTTAACAGATGGAATTGCCCCACAATTCCATATCTGTGCAATTCAGAGAGCAGAGCGAGTCTGAGTTTGGAGGTTGGAGTGGCGGTGGCAGAGACAGCAGCAGATGTTTCTGTGTGGATACCCACACAGTCTGGGAGGACTGTGAGGCCACATCGTTTGTCTCTGTTCTGTGTGACACTAAAGGAATGACTCCTCCACTCTCCACGAGGCCAGAACATGCATCCAGTCAGCGCTGGACGAGCAGCATCTGGCGCTTGGGGCGTGGGACACTGCAAGGAAAGCAGGACAGGACACTTGAAAGCAAACAAAAGGTTGACAAAATCTGGCTCCGGGCAGATAGAAGAAGAAGGACTTGAGGTTCAGGGTGTGGCAACACAGCCAGCACATGCTCCAGCCCCGGGCTGGTGACGTTCCCCAGCAGCTATGCGAGACAAGAACTCTTTCACACTCCATCCCCCTCAGCTATGGGGTGTTGCACTGGGCTAAGTGTTACTTGACTTTGATGTTCTCCAGACAGGCCCCATATTTGTTCATGTTTACACATTTTGACAGGAAAGGAACAGCTCTGCTTAACATCCCCTGGGCTTCCTTGCAGCAGTGTTAAACACTGCAGAGCAAAGAACAGACTCAGCAGGTCCTGCAGGGACTGGGTTCCCACCGCTTTGTGTCTGGGAGGGCAGTGGGTGAGAGCTTTGGTGGAGGTTTAGGACCTATAAGCTTTTCCTACACACAGATGTTTGGGAAGCTCACATTCCCTCCAAATAGGGACAGGAAAGCAATGGAGAAGCTGTGATAGGCCAGCTGGTTTGCTGCCTCCTCCTCGACTCTTTAACCCATCTCAGAATGCCTCATAAATATTCCTCACAGTAGCTGGACATTGAGGAGCTATTCCAACAAGTCCATTGCAGGGACAGGCTGGAATCACATTTTCAGTCAGTATCATCCTGCCTTTAATATCATTTGTGAATATGTCACGACATTCCAGCTTTGTGGAAAATGTGGGTTTATGTAATGGATGCTTTCTTTTTGACACTGAACTTAATTCTGGTTTAAAATTGGGGTGAGGAGGGGGCAATACACTCAACACCCTTGGTCAAATTTTGTCCTCAATTGCATTGGTTTTACTTGGTATTTGTCTTAGAACAGGCCCTGCTTTTATCTGTTGTGTTATGTGCAGGGGACCAGAAAAGTTGGAAGAAATAAAGGACAGAGAGGAATCAGTGGATGAGGAAACTCAGGCACAGAGAATATGAGATGATTTGTCTGTGTCTTGGGGGTTATCAGGGCATTTATTGCAAGGCTGTCTCTCCTCCTCCTCCTGAACTTTGATCATATTTAATATATTCTTTTTTATTGATCCCCCCCCCTTTTGATTTAACAAGGAAAAGCAACAAAGAAACCACAAATAAAGCTGAAATGTATAAAATAATACTGGAGGTGTAAAGTGCCGTCCTCTGAGAGCCCTTTCATCTAAATCCTGGGAAGCTGCATTGCCACTACAGGGAATACCAAACAATTACTTTTATCTGGAAGACAAGATAAGGCAAGGGATATATACACATGAAAATGAGCAGCCTGTTTTAGGGCAGAGCTTTTCCTTGGAAGAGCAGAATGTTTGGTTCAGTGAATTCCAACCCTGATCTTTTTGAGAGCTCGGCACTTTTCGATTTCTCTTTTTTCCCCCTGGTCTCTGAATATTGTGAAATAGGACATTGTGTCACACTTCAAACTGGGATCCAACAAGCTGAAGCTTTATTTACATTCAGAATCAATGAGAGTAAATGCAGCAAAGCCAAAACCTTCATTAAACTGCAATTTCAGTGGCCAGTGGGCAGGAACGCCAAAAAAAGAGCAGCAACTAGAAAAGCTGCTGAAATTACGTGAGTTTATTTATATTTAATAGCTGTATTAAAAAAAAATAATCCGGTCTTACTAATAAATAGAAATACAGGGTAAAACTGAGAAGAGTAGAGTCTTGTTGCCTCTGAAGAGATACTGTAAGAAAAAAACTGGCCTGTTGCTACTGCAGTAGAAGCAGTGATTGGATAAAAGGTCTGGGTTTTCCCTGTGAGGAAGATGAAATGAGGGTGGATTTAGAGCCTTCCTCTTCCCATCCTAAAGTTTCTTTCAGTCTGTAAATAATCTGTGGAAAAACCCAAAGCCCTGGGCCAAAAAAGCCAAATCCAGTGTGATGTTCTGTGCTTGAACTGTGTGCTTGGAGAAAGGACCGACTCAGTCTGTACAAATATGGAGGAGTAAGAGCTGTTGGAGGGCTGAGATTTATCATGGTTTGTCTCACAGAATATGCTGAATTTTAGAAGGGATCCACAAGGATCATCAGTCCAACCCTCAGCCCTGCACAGGATCATTCCCAAGGGTCACCCCCTGTGCCCCAGAGGATCATCCAAACCCTCCTGGAGCTCTGGCAGCCTGGGGGCTGTGCCCACTGTCCTGGGGAGCCTGGGCAGTGCCAACCACCCTCTGGGGGAAGAACCTTTCCCTGAGATCCACCCTGAGCCTGCCCTGACATGGCTTCTGGGGTTGAATTTATCACACACTGGGGTGGGACAGAACAGACCAGAGAGCTCATCCCCATCCTTATGGATGAGGCTGGCAAATCAGCCACAAGAAGCACAGTGAGGCTGAGGGATTTAGGGAGCAGCGTGCGAGGGTGTGTGAGGCCCTGAAGCTCCTGAAATTCAGGAGGGACTTCCTAACTAAACCAGGAGAAACCTTAGCAACCAGACCAGACAGAACAGGTAGACTGGATATCTCCCAGCACACCAAGGAAACAAGTGATGTCAGGATGTCCTAAATGTAAAATATACACAAAGGCAGACCTGCAGCTGATGGAAATTGGCTGAACTCTCTTTGAGCACAGTGCTTTATATTTCATGAAGTCTCTGGATTTGGCAGTGCAGGAGTTTAGGCTCTCTGACACACTTAAGTGTAGATGGGCGGATGGAACAAAGTATGATTTCATTCAGCCAGTTGCTGTAAATATTTATGAGCAGGGCCATCATTGGTAGGGAATGCAGTGTTAATAAGAATGAAAAGGGCAAGCATGACTGGGCCTTGTGGGGCACAACTGGGGCCAGTGAAATTTATGTGTTCTTCACCAGGTTTTTGATACCCTTGTGAAGCTCTAGACAGACCAAGGGCTCTGCAGAGGTGCAGATGATCATTTCAGGCTAAGAATTACCCCTGTATTGATAATCATGTACCAAAATATCAGAAGAAGTGGGCAGAAGTTTGGTTTCAGTAGTGTTTTTGTTCCCTGCTGGCTCTAATAACCCAAGATCTTCGTTCAACCTTGTGCTTGTGGGCCCAGTGAGCCAGTCTGACACTAATGAAACAGATTCCGTGAGGTGCTGGCAGTCAGTTCAGTGTGTGTCTGCAGGCTCAGGGTCTGACTGTTATCATGAGTCATTAGGAAAAAATAACCTTTTAATTAAAAGTTGGGGAAAAGGCTGCTGGTTTTTTTCCTTTCTGAAAAGCTGAAACGGTTTTTTTCCCAGCTATGTCCATTCCAAAGCAAGTTTCCTTCTAGTTCTGCCTTTCCCAGAAGCCATACATTCCACTGCAGCCCTGTGAAGTGATGAAGGGTTTGGTTTGGCTGAGGATCCTCCTGGGTGCAGGGAGATTTGGCTGCTTCTGGCTCTGCCACTGTATGAAACCTTCTCTGTGTCACTCGGACAGGCACTGTGGGCATCAGGGAGAGGATTTTGGAAAAGCAAAGAGCAGTATTAATGTGTAAATCACAGTTTTTCAGATTCAACCTCCAAACTTAGACCTGACTTATCCAAAAAAGGAATTCATGTGGTTTGTTGTACCGAGAAGAAGATTTGTGTCAGGGAACACTTATTCTTTCTCCTTTATGAAATTATCTGTACAAGTATTTCCAGCTCTCATACTTTGATATCTTAATGAGGGCTAAACCAGCCACAGTAGTCTGAAGATAAAGCTCAAACCAAACATCTTCACTCACACACTTGTATCCTGGCACGTCAGGGGCCTGGTTTGTGGGCACAGATCCATTTGTCAGGCTCTTCTGGCAGACACCTCTGCAGACCCAGATGTGTTGAGCTCCTTGGCTTGCTGACCTCTGGCTTCCAGACCTGACTCTTGCAATGAGAACCTGGAAAGAATGTCACCCCCATAGCCATATTCAGTTCCCAGCCTGTCCTGTGGCACCTTCCTGAGCAGCATGTGGTTCCTGGAAGTCTCCACTCACTGGTGGTGTCTCAGGATGGTGGGTTTGGCCAGTCCCTGCCTGTGGAAGTCAGTGATAAACACTCTCACGGAGGGCTTGCTGTCTGTCACAAGAATTCGCTAATCTGTTTACAGCTGGGATTCCTACCAAGTGAAATCAGTCCCCCACAAAGCCTTTGCATCCAAATATCTCCAAGAAACGGGCTTGGTGCCTTTGGTGAGATCACTTTGCTTGCTGCTGCTTAACATGGTGACACTGAGCAACACCACCACCAGGATTTATCCTGCTTTGGAGCTCCTGAGGTGTAGGAACAGTTAAATCTCTCATCCCCCTTCTTTATTGCAAAAAACTCTGAACTGAAGATGGTACAAAATTGTCTGTCAGATACTGGTTTGTATTAAGTGCTGGCCAGATGGTGGCAATGGGAGCCAAAGCCATGATTATCAAGAATGTTTGATATTTTAGTGAGTTAGAGACTCATTGAAGAGTCACCACTGGGGGAGAGCAGCCCTGGAGAGAAGGATCTGGGAGTGCTGGTGGGGGAGAGGCTGGACACGGCCCAGCCCAGAAAACCCCACTCAGAATTCCTGGGCTGATCCCCCAGTGTGGGCAGCAGGGAGGGGGGGATTGTGCCCCTCTGTGCCCCCTCAGGTGAGACCCCCCTGCAGAGCTGCTCCAGCCCTGGGAACAGCACAGCAAGGACATGGAGCTGCTGGA
>JAWWES010000038.1:8309175-8332651 GCA_035583135.1 Lophotriccus pileatus
AGAGGGATGGAGCAGCTCTGCTGGGAGGGAAGGCTGGGAGAGCTGGGATTGTTCAGCCTGGAGAAGAGAAGCTTTGGAGTGACCTGACTGTGGCCTTCCAGAGCCTGAAAGGAATGAGTTTTACAAATCTGTGCAGAGCTTTACAAAAAAAATGCGTATTTATTAGCATCCCCAATTCAGCTGTCACGTTCTTTTCTTTCGTGCTTGAAGTGTGTCTGAAAGGGCTCAGTAACTCGAGGGAAGTCACTACAGCCAGGCAGGAATGATCCTGGGAAAGGGAAAAGGGAAAATCCCTGGATGTCTTGCTGAGGAAAGTCAGGCAGGACTGTGTGACTGGTGCAGGGCTGTCCTGCACTGTAACACCTGCTCAGGTGCAGCCTGAGCGTCTGTTGAAAGGGGAAAGCACAGGCCAAAAATCACCCCAGAAGATACTTGATTTGCTGAGAGTCTCTGGTATTTGGCAAGTATCTTTGTCTTTTATTTTTTGTTTTTATTTGAAAGAGCCAGGCACTTACATGGCCCCTTTGGGTATGTCTGTACTGCAGGTCAGTGCTGTCATAGCAGTTTAAGCTTGGCTCAGCTATAGACATACAAACTTTCTAGTTCTGTGGTGCTTAAACAGGGCTTCAGAACTGTCCTGGGACGCTGAAACACACCTGTGATGGGAGACAACCTGTCAGTAAACAGTTTATATGGAAACTTGCTTTTCTGTGCCTTCACACCCACTGCTGCCTCTGCCCTCCAGCCTAGAACCAGCTGGCATAAGCTGCCTCCACGATTTCCAAACTGCACTTTGTCTGGATGTCAAACCACCTGACGTGTTTTAGAGGAGATAAACCTGTTTGCAAGAGCTGTGTGGGATACAGGAGGAGTTTGTAAAGCAGGAGAAAACAAGGTGTTTGGGAGCCTTGTGCCGGATCCTGAATTCAGGTTGAGTGAGGAGATATTTCCACTGCAGGTATGAGGAATCAGAGGGGTCTGACTGTGCAAAGAGTGTCAAATGAGAGAGGTAAGAAGTTTCTCCAATCAGATTTTGGCAGCAGTTTGTTGTCTCTTGTGCTGGACAGGTTTACCCTAGGCACGAGGGTCCAGGGGAGCTGAGCGAGCTGTGGGTCCTGGTTGATTTCTAAGGCCTCCTTAATACTTCCATTTGTTTGTTCCCAGTAAACATTGTTTTTGTGGGTAATATCTGCCATGATCTGGTGAGAGGGACAGCTGGTTAAGTCAAATGATGTGATAACTCATGACCATCCAAGTCACAGTAAGAGCCAAGTGCTTTTTTAATAGATTGGTGTGCACTCTCATGGCATTGGTGGTGGCACTTCATAACCTTTGCCCACCTCGTCTGAAGGATGGAAGTTGCCAGTTTGGAAGTTTCAGGATAAGTCTGTGATCAGGAATGAACTGTGATCAGGAATGAACCTCCTCAATGATCTTCACGGAAAAATAAATAAGTTCTAATCACGTTTATTGCATCCTCCAATCCTCCTGTGCAGCCTGCACTTAACAAGCAGAAAGAAACCATTTAAATGATGCTTAGCCAGTCTCCGAGGAGAGCTGGGGCTCCTGCTGTGCTTAGCCTGCTTTCCAAGCCAAAATGACACGGGGCATTTGGAGAAATGCTTTGTGGAAGGGCCCACATTGTTGACGTTTCTCCAAACAGACCTATTAACCTGCGGAGGAATTTGAGGTTTGCACACCCTGAGGCCTGGGGGTCCCCAAGCCACCGTTTTCCACCATCACATTAGTCATATTCTGCAGCTTAAAAAAACCCCAAACATATTCCAGCAAGGTCTTATGTCTCGCCTTGTGTTTCCTGGTCCCGTTTAGGAGGCTGCACCTTTTGCATTTCTGATGTCAAATTTGCCCACAGTTAGAAACTTTCTGTCTCCAGGTGGAATTCAGCCTATTGACACAGTTGGATTTTTACAGAGCAGTGAAACATTAACCACTTCCTCTCCTCCAGCCTAAGACATCAAACTTCTGACCTGTCATTTGGGAGCCAAACTCATTTACACCTGTCAAAACCTGAGTAATGACTCTTTTTTTTGTTGTTTTTCAGGGAAGTTATTTTAGATTTACATCCCTTTAAGAGCAGAATTTGCTCCTGAGTGCTCTCCTTCCTCTCAGCCTCTTCCTGCCTAGTTAAAACATAGAAGTTATTGTAGGTTCCCACATTAAATCCACAGCAACCTGGAGGTCAGGCAGTCCTTTACCATTGTGGTAAATGGAGCAACTGGCTCTGAAACAGATCTGCCTTTCATCAGATTCTTCTTTAATGAGGTAAGAGATTTAATTTCATGGTTAAAGAAATACAATGAAATAAACGATACGTGATACGTGAGCGGCTCCATTAACTCCATGAGGAAATGGGAATTGCCAGACCAGGTCTAGACAGCAGGTCTGAAATGGTTAATTATGGAACAAATAGCTCAGTGAGTGCTGCCTTGAGAAAAGCTCTGTCAGAGAAAGTTCCTGTTGTAAGAAGTGCATCTTACACATTCTCACCTTGGCAAAGTGCTTTGAAATGAGCTGGAGAGGGACTGGGGACAAGGGATGGAGGGACAGGACAAGGGGCAATGGCTTCAAAATGATGCAGGGCAGGGTTAGATGGGATACTGGGAATAAATTCTTCCATGTGAGGGTGGGGAGGCCCTGGCACAGGTTGTCCAGAGGAGCTGTGGCTGCCCCAGCCCTGGAAGTGTCCAAGGCCAGGGCAGGTCTCTGACGGTATCAGGATTGGGCAGCACAGAGTGACACTTGCTCTGGACCAGGTTTGAAGAGTTCCCAGCACAAGGCCTGGATCTGACCCTGGAAACAGGATCTTCAGGCCTCTGAGAGCAAATCCCAGAGCTTTTAATCATCTGAGTCTTTTATGCACAAGAGTTTTGCTGTTTGTTTCTGGTTTGGTTTTTGCTGTTGGTTTGGTTTGGTTTGTTTGGGGTGTTGTTTGCTTGTTTGGGTTTGTTGTTTTGGGGGTTTGTGTGTGTGTTGTTTTATTTTTTATACACAGTGCAAAAAGTATTAATTCCCTGGACTGATCTCAGAAGAGAAATCCTGAAAGATAAATGTTGTTCCCCTCAATATTGCTCTTACACCAACTACATCTTTCCTCCTGGAAAGGACATGAGTTCAGTTAGAAAACCCAGGACATTTTGTCTGTTCCTTGCTCTCATTACTGAGCTGTTTGCTTTTGTCTGTCAGTCAATGTAAAGAATGTAAAATAACTTTTCCCTCTTGTACTGTGGGTTATTTTATTCATCTGTACCACAGTGCTGGAACAGGCACAGGTGCCAGGAATCACTTCCAAGATTAGACCTTACTAACTTCCTCAAGTGTCCACCAGCCTGGAGATGCAAATTGCTTCACTGAGGCATTGCTTGTTATTCTCTCTGTACTTATTAAATTTGCACTTATTATATTTTATTTCTGGATCTGAGCCCCCCTGATTCCATGTCTCTGCTGTCTGAGCCAGCTGCTGGAAGGAGTAAATTCTCTTATCCTGCCTTTCTGGCTTGTAATGTGTCTATAAACATACACAGCTCACAGCAGAGAGTTCTATAGAATAAAAAGGGCATTTTTTCCCCCATTTTCTTGTCTGGCTGCCTGCTGAGGAGCTTCTTATCTTAATGAGGACTGTGACACCTCCACTACATCTTGCTTATACCTGCTCACAGTGTGGACTGATTAAAAACTGATATCAAGCCTCCTAAATGTGAACATTGAAATGAGGAATTTCCCCACACTTTTGGCATGGGGCTAGGAGGAATCGATTAATATTCCACTTGCAGCCCTGTCTTGAGTTCTTGGGATTGGGGAACAGGGATGGGGAGGAAAGATCCTTTGTGTCTCCATGCAGCCTTTCTGTGCTGCCTGAAGGAAGAGCAGTCAGGGCTTGAACAGGTATCTCTCAGTGGGGCTGAGCATCCTCTGCCTCCAGAGGACAATTTATGTGGTTGTGGCTGCTCACCAAGGACTGAGATGCTCCAGCTCATTGCCTCAGCTGCCCTCTGGTACCCAAATTTCAGAGGATGGCAGTGCCTTTCCAAGCACCCAGCCCCATCTGGCAGCTTGTTTTATCAGACAGTATCACTATTTTTGCTAAATGTTTCCCCCTGGCTGGCTTTGGGGTGGGCAGGCAGAGGGGGACACCCGTGGATAATTAGGAACAGGAATTTGCCTGCAGGTCACTCTGCCAGACAGAAGCCCCTGGATCCACACAATCCCCAACATCTGAACGAGCCCAGAGTCGGGATGGAGCCGAATTTTTCACACCTGTTTTCTCCAAACTCAATAATAATAAAAAATTCCAGGCGAGCTTGGGGAAGGCAACATTCCAGTAACGTTTTACTGACCGAAATTTCCCGTAAGATGGGCCTCTGGCTCTGGGGTGGAAAATCTGTCCTCACTCACTTCCCCCCAGCCCCAGCCCTGGGCAGACACAGAGAGAGTCTGGTTGGGGTTTGGTTGTGCCAGGGCTGCCCCAGTAGCTCTGGGCTTGTTACTCTGTGAAGTCAGAGCCACGAGTGGCCCCTTGGAGCAGGAGGTGGGGGTGGCTGCTTTGCTCCAGGGGATGTTTCTAAACCCTGTGTCGCTTCATCACGCAGCAAATTGGGACCAGACAGCGCTGAAGCAGACAGAAGGTGAAAATAAGATTAAAATATCAAGAGAGGAGTCATAACACTATGAGGGAAATATGTGTGATGCCCCCAAGAGCTCCAAAGGCCAAGCTGAAATCCAAGATGTTTGATGTGCTGAATTCCCAGTTTCCCCCCGCCCCCGCTCCTTTTTTTGTAGTTTATTTTTTATTTAGCAACAAGCAGCGAGGGACAAACTTTATACTGTTACCATGTTGAGGTTGTGGAAAACTACAGTAGGAGGACTTGGGCTGAGTTTGGCTATAATGGGCTGGAATTCCTGACATGGAATGTCTTCTGTTGGCTTCGTGGGATGGAATCACTTCCTAACTATAATGAGCAATCTTGGACAGGATCGTTTTGGGACACTGAAGCTGTTAGATGAGCACTTCTAAAGCTCCTTGCACAATGGTGTCTGTGAAAAGCCTTTAGAGAAGGAATAAAACATTTGGAATTTGATACCTGGAGAGGTTCTCAGTTCCCTCTGCTCTCCAGGCATCAGTTGTAGAGTTCAGCCTCGTGGGAGGCACCGCCTTGGCCGGAATAAATGAGGTTTAAAACAACAACAGGGCAAAAAAATTCTCATCATGCAAATGTTTGCCCTTAAAAAATTGCTTTAGTTGAGTGAAACCTGGCTGTACTCTAATAAAACCAGGGCTGTTCTGGAGATGACAGATTAAGTGAGAGATCTGCAGCAGGAACTCTGTTTTTCTTGGTTAGATCCTTATTTTAATTGTGTGCTTCTGTGCATTCTGTATCACAGGCAGCAGCTATTTATTTGGGACAGTAAAAAAGTTGAATTTACTCCTGTACATGGCTACAAAACTTCTTTGCTCTTTGTTGTTTTCAAAAATTATCGTTAAATTATTGATCCTGAAGGACAATATCAGCAGTGAAAATGAAAAGAAATGTCTGTCCTTTTGTGAAAGAAATCTGTGCATGCAATTAACTTCAATTTTGTAAATGAAGTCATTAAGGAGGAGTATTTGTACACTATTAACATACAACTGGCACTCTGAAAGTATGGGGATAGAAGAATTGTGTTCAGAATAAAAGCAGGATTTCTGTTGCATTGTCACATAAATAGGTTACAAGCCTCTTTATTTAAAAATGGGATGATTTGGTTTATTCTGCTGGGGAGGTTTGCCAGCTCTGCAAGGATGATAATTTTAAATCTGAGTTAAGAAATGTGGTTATAAACAAGAGAGAAGGTTTAAATTGAATTTGCTCTTCCGTTGTTGATGTTGAGAGAGCCCCAATATTGTGAGGAGTTCACAGGGGGCTTCTGGGGTTTAGGGAATGCAGGAGAGGCACGTGGGATAAGGAGAAGTCAGTGATCCTGGTTTAGTCTAGTGTAGATTTTGCTTCTGCTGTATCTGCTGGACTCCAGTCTCAGTCTGGGGTGGATGTGACGAGCTGGGAAATACAAAAGGATTGGTCTGGGCTCTGTTACAAACTTCCAATTTTTTGTTAAATTCATGACAAATCCTCTGTCTCTCTTGTTCCTTCTTTTCCTCAAAATTCTTGCTCAGCCTGGCTTTCCAAAGGCACAGGAGCAGCGTCAGCAGTGAGCTCATGCTTCTGAAGGAGTCTGGGATTACAGCTGGGTTTAATAAAATCTGAGTTAGCTATAGAGAATGTAAGTAAGTTAAATCCCATCTGCTTTGAGGTTTCCCTTTGGTCCCAGAAGCAGCCAAACGCAGGATATGAGGAGAGGTGTACGGGCTCCTTCCGGAAATGCTGGGAAAAAAAGGCAAGGAAAAAAGGCCTCTCTCTGTTCCTTTGGTCCTTCTATAACATGACCTCACTGGGGACAGTGCAGAGCTTGTGCTCCCCCTCACTGGCAGAGAAATGGGATCAGAGCTCCTTTCCCTGTTCCCATCCCTTTGCTGTGTCCATGGGTATCCTGGATAAGGTGGGAAGCACCAGGAATTGGGCTGGTGAGACTCTGCTCCTTGAGATTCCTTCAGCTTTCCTCCTGGAGAGTCCTTTTCTTTTTGACTGAAAGGACAGACAGACAGGTCTCTGTTGCTCTTATCAGAGTGATTTGAACAGAAATCACAGAATCACAGAATGGTTTGGGATGGAAGGGACCTGAAAGATCATCTCATTCCAACCCTGCCATGGGCAGGGACACCTTCTATTAGCCCAATTGCTCCAGCCTGGCCTTGGACACTTGCAGGGATGGGGCAGCCACAGCTTCTCTGGGCAGCCTGTGCTAGGGCCTCCCCACCCTCCCAGGGAAGATTTTTTTCTTAATATCCCACCTAACCCTGCCCTGTGTCAGTGGGAAGCCATTTCCCCTTGTCCTGTCTCTCCCTGCTCTTGTAAAAATGGGTTTTCCCCTCTCTCTCCCATCAGTGAATCAGGGCTGTCCTCATAAAAGCCATCAAACTGCACAAAATGGACATGCTTTCTCTGCTTATCCACAAGTGGCTCTTTCATGTATGCTGTTGATAGGACAGTGCCTGCAATATCTATCATAAATCCTGGTTTGTCTCCATGCTTGCTCACCTTCTCTCACAGGACTTCCAGTGGTGATATAATATTTATAAATGTGGCCGAACAGCAGCTTCTATTTAATTTCTGAAGGATGTATCATTGAAGGTCCTTCTGCCCCCTTTTTCTACAGTGTCTTCCCACATCAGGGTTTTGCTTTAGGTTTAAGACAGATATAAACCCAGATTTTTACTTTAAAGTTTGGACATGATTCCCTTAACAGGTTCTGGGTCAGGTTGGACAGGGCTTGGAGCAACCTGGTGCAGGTTGGACAGGGTTTGGAGCAACCTGGTCCAGTGGAAGGTGTCCCTCCCCATGGCAGAGGGTGGAAGAAGATGAGTTTTAAGATCCCATCCAACCCAAACCATTCTGGGATTCTATGAATTTACAGTAGGAATCCTCATTCCTGTGGGGCTGGGACATGTTTCTTACAGGATGGATAAGCACTCCAGCCTTTTGCTCTGCTGTTTTCCTCACTTAAGCTTCAGTACGGAAACTGTGCTTGTGAGACATTTATGGATGTGTTTAACATGATTAGATGGAATTTTGACACCAATAATCTTAAAATCATGATTCCAGTAAAGTGCATGGAACTATTTTGGGATAGAGAAGAGCCCGTGCTTGAGCATTTTTATGAACTCAGGCTCTCGGAGGATCCAAATTGGTGTGGCACAGCATAAAACCTTTAGAATTGAGTTCTTCTCCCTGTGTCATCTATAGATTAACCTCTTAGGAACATGGCTAAAATGCTCACAAACCTTTATGCCATCCCACAGAGAGCTTCACTTCTCCCTCAGTCCTCAGCAATTTGCTGCAGTTTCCTCTTTAACTTCTCCCACCTTGATACGCAGCCAAACCCATATTTTTTCTCTCCTAAACTTTGAATAAATTCCGCTGCAAATAAGATAAAAGCCAAAGATGTTTATGAACACTGGAAGTCACTCTGTGTCCCAGAGTCTGACACCAGCAGTTTGCATGGAAAACATTTATGTCCTGCCATAGTTGCCATTGTCTATTTATTCTTTTCACCTTTGATTTCTCTCGAGGGAATTTTGCGTGGAGCTTTCTGGATTATCTTTGTGTTTGTGATATCACCAAAAACAAGCTCTGGTCTAGTGAATATTATCAGTGTGTTGATGTCTCTCTTTCAAAGGACATTTATTTTACAGATTCAGGGAAAGGCACAACCCAGGTCATCTTTTCAGAGCTTTAGCACCCAAGTTTTTGGGCTCCACTCTGACATATCCCTGAATAGGCACAAAGATTCTACCCACTGGTGTGATAAGAGAACTTGAGATAATTTATTAACCACTGATATTTGCTCCATCACAGCTTGTTTGTCATTAAGCTTGTGGTCTTCCCAGGCTGTGCAAATACTGCCAAGACACACTTAGCTCTTTAAAAAGCATTTAAGGGAAGACTGAATGTACCTCTGTCACAACCATCTCCTTGTGTCCAGGCAGTGCCCAAACCTCGTGGATCTGCCCTTAAACAGCTGCTTCCCATTTCTTCATTTAGGGAACAAATGCAACCCTTGGGAAATGTCCTGACAAAAATGATAGATACAAAAAGAGAGGAAATTTCCTTCTTTTTTTTTGAGATTATACCTTAAAAATTCCAAATTTGTCAAGTGGGGTTTTTTTTGGAAGTCATGGTGTGATAATTAATATTTTAATGGATATTTCGGGGCCTCAACTGTCCTGCCTTTACAAGTGCACTTGAACTACAATTAACTGAACTCTATTTGGCTACAGCTGTAAAGGAATGAGGGCAATGCAGGTGGAAAGACAAAAATCTTGATTCTGTACCAATGAAATCTTGTGAACATGGTCTTGAAAGGCAGAAAATGTGGGGAAAGGATGTCAAGTGAAAAAGGATTTGGGAATGACTTGACCTAAAATCATCAGTCACGAGAGCAGAGCATGGACAGGACCTTTAAAGTCTCTTTAAGGACCAGCCCTGTGAAAACTGCTAAAATTGTCCAAGTCAGGCATGTGTTTTCCTGCTCCAAAGCAGTGTTTCTGTTTCAGATGTTGTGTTCCAGTGGCTCCCTGCATTCCCATCTGCTGCTTATCAGAATTGGCTGCACCCTGTGCATGGCAAGAGACTCCTCAGGCTCCACTGGCGGTGTTAATTCACATTCAGGGCAGCTTTCACTCTCAAATATGCTGCTTCAAAGGAGGTTACTCCTAGGACTGGGTGAACCAGCACAGGTATTAAATTGGAACTAAGTCTAATTACCCGTGTTGTAACAATTTTGTAATAATGAGCATATTTTTGCATTTCAATAATGTTTCTTTAATATTTAATAATATTTAGTTAATTGGTCTCTTTTGGGCTTTCAGAAATATCAACCTGTTCCTTCAATTATTTATCTGTTCTGATCTTCTGTGCTTCTTTACATTTCATCTCTTATAGTGGCTTGCAAGCCCATAAAGCCACAGCAATAAATTCCAGCATATGAAGCTCAGTGTTCAATTTTCCCCTGTTCTTTTCATTTAAAAAAAAAGAAAAAAATCAATTTCTATCCACATTTATCTAATGAAAGAAAGCACCACAGGGCACAGAATCCAGTTCTGGTCCTGCTTGTTAGAGATCACAACCTGAAGCCATCTGTCTGATTAAAATACATTTTCCCTGTTCTTTCATGTCACCATTTGCTTCTGACTCAGTGGATGGTTCAGTGTTTGCAACAGACAATGATTAAGGATGGGTGAGCCCCAAAAGGAAAAACAAGAACAGGCCTGAACTCTTACCTGGATCTCCTGTGGCATTTTTTTTTTTTTTAAGGCAGGTAAGTGGGTGGAGAATTATTGGAGAAAAAATTAGTTTGAATTTTGATTCAGCAACTGCTGGCAGGAGAGGTCTGGCAGAAAAGCTGGTGTTAGCAAATGCTCCCAAAATAAACCCCACAGGTTGCTCTCCACAGTGTCACTCAAGAATTTTGTGTGGATTCATCTGTGTGGATAATGAAATTCAGTGTTTTGCAACTGTTTGTGAAAGAACTACAGGATGAGGAACTGTCTTTTCTGCTTTTATTGGAAAAGCTGTGTTACATCCCACGTGCAGGTTTGGGTCTCGAGTACACATTGAATGGAATTTTAAATCATCCCTAAACCACAGAACATTCTGAGTTGGAAGGGACCCACAAGGATCACCGAGTCCAGTGAATGGCCCATGTGGGATCAAACCATCCCGGGGGTATTTCACAGCACTGTAGAACTGGGGCAGAGGGAACACAGGACCAGTTGGAGAATGTTCTGAGAATTACACACAAAAATTTAGAGACTTACTCATGACTCCATTCAATAATCCCGTTACACGTGAGAGCGGTGGAAATGTCGGGAACAAGACGTCCTTCTAAGAAATCCGCAGTCCAAGAGGGTCCAAAGCCTTTATCAGGAATTAGGAAGCATTTCTGACCCTCTCTCCAACACAGGCTCATTTCTTCTCTCAGGGCACGAATGTTCTGAAACACAGCAGGGCAAAAAACACAGGGCAAAAACCATTAACACAGGAATTGGAGTGTTCATATTTGGAAAGAACTGAAATCTGTGCCATGTGCTGAGGGAGGGAGCTTGGTGTGAGCTCAGAGATAGTGTTGGACACCAGAGAATACAATCATGGGGTCAGTGTTATAAACGAAAGCCACAGCAAACAAAATTTGAGGAGTTCAGCGGGCAAAAGATCCTTACATTTTATGGTCTCCAAAAATAGCCATTCTGAAACAGTGAGTCAGAATTTCAGGGCCAGGAATTCCCCCATCCTTTTCTAAATGTGTAGAATGGGCTGAACCTTCCTGGTGGTGCAGCAAAAAGGGAAAAATCCTGAACCATGGAATCAGAGAATATCCAATTC
Organism: Lophotriccus pileatus; assembly: GCA_035583135.1. Lineage (NCBI taxonomy): Eukaryota > Metazoa > Chordata > Aves > Passeriformes > Tyrannidae > Lophotriccus > Lophotriccus pileatus. The sequence goes on from JAWWES010000038.1 coordinate 8,320,170, forward strand.
CTGTCCCTTCCCAGGACACTCCAACAATCCCAGAAGTGTTGTCCAAACCCTCCTAGAGCTCTGGCAGCCTTGGGGCTGTGCCCACTGCCCTGGGGAGCCTGGTCAGTGCCAACCAGCCTCTGGGAGAAGAATCTTTCCCTGAGATCCAACCTGACCCTGCCCTGACACAGTTTTCTGCCATTGCCTCATAAAGTGATGTGTGAACCCCTGGAGCCTGGGAAAGGCCAGCTGGGAGGAGATTCATTGAGAATGAATGATCCCAAAAGCCCAGGCAAGCAGTTTTTATCCCTTATGAACATCTTTGCTCCTGAGAAGGATCACAGGAGTAGTGGGTTGTGTTTTCATTGTCCTCAGAGATTGTTGGGAAAACCTGGCTTTCTAAATCATCCAACCCAAGAGCAATTCCATCCATTCTCTAGAAGACAGACCTGAAAGTTAAAGGTTAATCTTCCTCTCACCCCTGTGCCACCCACCCCACAACTAAAAAACCTCAAAGGAAGCCCAGCAGTGGGGGGGGGAGGGAAAGGGAGAGGCAGGTTTTTAGTGTCAGGTAGGAGGCAAATCGATGTTAATGAGGACCCTTTAGCTGTGATCTTTTTGCCACAAGCCTGAGGTTCAAGGGTAGTCAGACACAACAAAGAGCCCTGCCAAGGTCCCAGCTGAGCTCTCTGTGTCACTGATAGCTCCGGGATGGGATGCAGGGAAACCAGGAGCCTCACAAAAGGGTTGGGTTATCTTTACACGCAGACAGCCAAGTAATCTCTTTTTGTATCAGATCTGAGAAGAAAGGGAATCCCTCCTGTGTGTTCCCTTCAGGCTTTTATCTCTCCTTTTTCTTTTTTTTTTTTTTCTTTCTTTTTTTTTACAAAGGCTCAGGCTACAACTCTGCTCACCAGACTTTTCTCTTGATTTCTCCACTCTTCTCCCTACGGAGTAAAAAAGGATGCAAAGGAGATCACAGGCTTGAAAAGATGGTAATATACCAGATCCTGTGTTTGTGTAAATCTGATATTTTCAGCTAATTCCAGTGGAGTGGGGGCAATTTGCACTAACTAAACCAAAACCTGTACATGAAATGTGACACATTAATTTGTGTAGGAGTTACTAGAATTTAAACCCTGCCTGTGACTCCCCTGACTTGATGTAAGTTTGCTGCTATTTCACAACGTTAAAATAATGGGGACGAGGGGGGATTAAAACTCCCGCTAATGTGCTCTGCTGATGCTGTAAGGAAAATATTCTGCTTTCTGAGTCATTTGCCCTGAGCCGACTTTCTCTTTGAATGGCTCAGGGGTTTCCTTCTTTAGCCATAAATTGCATGCAAATTCTTTCTGTGTATGTGTGTGTGCCGTGTATGACAGCGCGTGTCTGGGAGGGTGCGTGTGTGTCTTTCACAGGCAAAGCCAAAGCGAGAGGCTGTTCCTTTAAAGCAACACCGAGGGGGAAAAAAAATGCCTTCAGGCGTCCTATTACAGTGGAACGAGCCAAGGATCAGGATTTGCAGCTCAGCTATATAAACCCGGCAGGATCGGGCTGATGTGACCAGTCTGCCTTGCTGTCAAAGCTCTGCGTGGTTCGCACACACTCGCGCGCGGGGGCCGGCAACGCAACTTCGCTGAGTTTTGACAGGACGGCCACGAAGTCAGGAGCCGGCAGCTGATTGAACGCCCTATTTATTTCATGGAGGCTGCTCCCAGCGGGATCTAAGCTCTGGCAGAGGCTGGAAGGTAAGTCTGCTTCCTTCCTGATTAAAAGAATTTCAGGAGCTCTTCTGCCCCAGTGATCCAGCGTTGTGTGGTGACCCTCGGCAGACTGAACCGTCAGGGATCCTATCAGGGGATGGTTTGGAATTGGGAGCGTGCCTGGCTTTGAGTTTGTCTTTGTTGTCCTGTGTAATAATGTCAGGGATGTCCTAGTCTGATCCAATGAATGAATGAACGGAGCAGGAGTTAGTTCAGTGCTGGACATCCACAGAAATACAGGCGGAAACCTGATTGACAGGAAGGGTAGAAAAGCAGATTTGGGGTTTCCTCTTGGCTGCTGGAGTGATAGAAATATCTCCCCCATCCTCACTTCATGAACCAGGCGAAACCCACATGCAGGTCTTCACCCTCCCAGGTAACTCTTCTTGCTGAGCTCTTTGTGACTGGATGAGAGTCGGGCCCTTTTCTGTGTTAATTTACTCTCTGCACACTCCTTTTCACCGAAGCCTTTGTCACCTTCCTCCCCACCCCCACGGGGCTCCGGTTCCTTTTAAAACTCCGGTAACATCAGTCTGCGGTGGGGAGCAAAACACAAAGGAAGGTTCAACCGGTATCTTGTTGCCGGTACTTGAATGGGCGGGTTCTGGGAGCAGGAGGGTGAAATTCCCCATCATCGTGGAAAAACAGACACTTACTTTATGTCTTGGCTACTTGCTCCCTGGTGCTCTGAGATTTTCTGCATGACTGTGTCTGCACTTACCACTCAGGCTGAAATTGGCTTAAAAAGGAGAACCGACTGGGAGAAGGTGAGCACACTTAGATGCGTCTAGCAGCTCAGCCAACTTATTGAAGACTTCGTGTTACATCACCTCTGCAGAGCTTTCCCTGCCTGATTTCCTCTCCTGGCTACCAGGAGAGAGAGTTTTTGGCAGTTATTCTAAACTTCTGTAAAGTCTCATGTCACACTGTGGAGGAGAGTGATAAGTTCACATTGAAATGATGGTGACGTGTCTTCTTGGCCAGTGGAGACACTGTAAAATTAAAAAGCATAATAAAGATACTTATCAAATTTTTCTTCATAAAAAATATATACCAATGAGGTGGATGTGATTCTATAGACTGGGTAAAGCCATATTGTCCAGCTGTTGTGTTTGGTTTTCTCTCCCAGTTTATTTATTTTTTTTAATCACATTGGGAATTCATTTTACACCCTTCCTGATTAATGTTACGTGTGGGGTAAGATTTTTTGTGCTGGGGTTGTGCTTTTGCTTTTTAAAGACGTTTCTCTTGATTTGTGAGACTTGATTTTAAAGGCTTTTCTCTGTGATTTGTGAAATCATGGAATCATAGAATGGTTTGGGTTGGAAGGGACCTTAGAGTTCATCCAGCTCCAAACCCCCTGCCATGGGCAGGGACACCTTCCACTGGAGCAGGTTGCACAGTGTAAGGGTGCTGTGGTCTGAGAACAAGCTGGACAGTGGGGACCAGTGACAGCCCTTTGAATCCTTGGAACTCTTGCAGAAATGTGTTGTGGTGTCTTTTGGGGTGTTCCTTCTTTACAGCTACAGGGAACTCAGGAGCAAATCCAGTCAGATGGCTTTTATCAAATGACACTCTTTAGCCAAAGGAGGAGAACTGGTCTGTGGGCAGTTCACCTTCTCTGGGATTGAATTTGGAAAGGGGCTGGAAGAGTTATCAGAGTGTTCCCAGTGCAGGTGCTGCACATGTGCCCAGGTACCCAGGGAAGGACGTTCACCTGAGCTGGGCAGGGACAGCAGCAGGGAAGGGGCAGAGTGAGAGGCACTGCCTGCCCCACACACTGACCTGTCACACTCACTATCCTCAAACAGAAAAATTGGCAATATTTTCCCGTATTTTTTCCTCATTCATTTTATCCTCTGGCTCCTTTCAGCCCAGAGAAAATCCTTTGCAAGTTCCAGTCCTTAATCCTCTAACTACAGGTACTCTATCAGTGTTTCCAAAGCTGTGGAAGAGCCAAAGGGATCTGCTGAAAAGCCCCCAGCCTGCAGATGAGAATGTCATGTCTCAGCTGGAGAGGAAGCAGAAATTCTGCTAAAGAAATCTCTTCCAGGTACATGATGGTCATAGGGAGAGAGAACCAACCAGACCCAATTCTCTTGTTGAAATAATGATGCCTAAAGATGCTCAAACTTACTGGGAATATCCCTAAGCACAGCCTAAAATGTGCTTAGTTGGAGAATTTAGACTCCAGCTAAAACTTAGCTGGAGACTTTTTGTTAATGGAAATCTATTCTTGTTTTTTATCATTAGCATTTCTCCTCAGTGTTCACTTAAACTTAACTATTGTGTTGCTATAACAGCATTTCTAAAGGTGTTTGACATTCAGCTAAGGTGGCTTATTTTTCATATTACTTCTTTTTATAAAATAGCTAAAAAAAGCCAAAGTCTATTCATGTATCAAGACGTTCTGACTTGCTCTAAAGAGACTGTCAAAGTTTGTTCTTGAGTATTGTTTCACTTTTTGATAAGAAAATGAGATTAAATGGCAGAGTCTGTTCTTCTCGGGACTTTTTCATCCTTTTCAAGAGTGAAGCAGAACCAAAAAAGCAAATGTGCAGTGAAACAGTGATGTTTTAAAACCAGAATTTTAACCCTTTCATCCCTGCTGCTAAAACCATTTGAAAAACTAGACCTGCTTGGGCAGTCCTGGGCTCTTTTGCTGGTACAACACAAAGGTACCTCTGTCCATCCAGCTTTGTGTGCAGAGGCTTGAGTGGTGCTAAATGGCATTTAATGGCTGTACAAGGGGTGTCTGCTGTAAATGGATGTCCTGTAAGGGAGAAACAGCTTCCATTCAGTTGGATATTTCCATTGGGGAACTCTGGTGTCTGTGGTTGAATATTGAATTTAGAAATAAGCCAAAATGGAAGAAGGGTGGTGTCTGCTTCATTGTCACCTGTCCTAACTCTGGGACATGTATTGAAACATGAGAAATTCAGATGGGTTGAAAAAAAAGACTCTGATTTGAAGCCTGTGGGTTGATCTATTCATCCTTGGACAGGTGCCATCACACTCTGCTGAGCTGAGGGGCCATTGACAGTTTTAAGGTCCAGTGGCTCATAAAACTCGAGGCTTAGGAATGGCTGATTTACACCACTGGAAAGTTAGAAATCTCAGCTTTCCAGCAATAAAAAGGGATTTGTTTCGAACAGTGGCAGTTTGAGATATAGGGCTTTAAAACTGGGCTCTGATTTACCAACAGGCACTTTCTCAGACTGAATTTCTGGGGTGAGTTTAGCACACCCTTCTCAAAGACTGATCTCTGTACCAGACCCTGTGGTTACAAACTACAGGAGCCTGAAACTACTGTAAAATGTAATAGCTCCCTTCGTTGTTTTAAGGAATTTGCTGATGTAATTTTGCAGAAGAATTGTTGTTGCTGAAGTAGGAAACTAAGGAAAACAGCAATCAGAGGGAATTAAGTTGAGTAAATGTTTGATCCTCGCCCAGGCTCAGAAATTGCAAAAGTAGTGCAATTGCAGGACTAGTAACTAATGAGCTCTGGACAGGAAACATCATAACTTGAGGTCAAGAGCTGACAAATAAGGCATGTGTGCAGATTACTTATGAATGTATAAGGTGCAATTTAATTCATTAAACTGCTTGATATCAGGGTGGATTTACTGTCCATGGCTTTGGTTGGTTTGTGCAGGGGTTTATGAGATGTTGATGTAACTACTGCTGCAACAGTTTAGGGCTTTGTTGTATTAGAAGAAGTTTAGACATAATAATGCCACAGAGAGCTTACAATTGCTATTATTAGCTGTTCAAAAAAAAGTTCTTTGTACAGTGAAGAGAAAAAAAGATGAGTAGAAGCAGGAGAATGAACAGCCTCAAGAGACAATTTTGAGCCATCGCAGTTTCCACAGAGCTCTGGGGTTTGTCCAAGTGTGAAATCTCCCCTCACTCAGTGCTCACTGTCCACTCATGTGTCCAACCTCTGTCCAGTCTGAGCTCAAGTTAAATACCTTCCACATGTGGGAAAAGTTAGAGACTGGGCATTCTTCCAGCTACTGAAATCCTTCTGAAATCCCTCAATGGCTGATGTAACTGAGCGGCGAGGAATGGGCAGCCTGGGAGGAGGAGTCAGGGAGGGATCCTGCCTGACAAGGGATGGCTCTTGATCCTGCAGAAAGAGTTTGGGCACTGGGAGAAGGAAGTTTGAACAACTTGATGTCTCTTTTGAACACTGAATGAATGATATATGTGCCCTTATAACTAGGCATGGCCCTACTACAACATTTTCTGGATTTCTTTATGTATCATTTCTCCCTCTTTTATATCCAGTCTATCCTGTTGCTGGCAAAACAACAGCAAACACCCCACACACACACACACCTATAGATATCCAGGTGTAGAATTTAAAGAATACTAGTTAATATAAATACATAAATTATATCCCACAGCATACCCCTCACAAACCAATGTGAGGTTATTTTGCTTCCCAGCTCATGGAGTCAATGAGAATAACTCTCCATTTCTGATTTTGTTTGGCTTCTGCATGAGCGAATCACCCAAGACAAATCCACCCTGAGTTGATCTCATCACAAGGAATTTCTCCGGGTTCGCATCCTTAATTGTCTGCAGTTTCAATTAAACCAAGGTGGGATGCTGCCAAGTTTTCAGAACTTCCAACTGGAGCGTCCCAGGCACGAATAGCCCGTGGCATTTTGTATTCTTTGGGCAGCGGGGGACAAGGTTGCCAAGTTTGCATTCAGTCATCCATCACATATTAGCCCACTGGAGGTCCATTCTTCCCTAGCAATGGGGGAGCTCTGCTTCCTACTTAGAAAGATTACTCACACAGAAAGCCCTTTCCCCCAAAACCAGGGAAGAGAAAGGGACCTTTCTTCAATTCAGAGAAACGTTCCCTTTCCAAAGTCCCCACAAAAATGATATTGTTTCATGCTTAGAAAACATATTCTTTTTAGTAATTGAGTTGAAAGTGCGGGGTGGTAGGACAGAAATCTTTAATACAGATTTTCAAAACAATTCCTTGAATCACAGGCACAACAAAGGTCTATTGTAGTGGGCTGGCTCTTCCCATGCCAGGCTGTGGCATTGACTATATGTGTGCAGAGATGTTGGCCAGGATACTCCCAGGGGTCTGAAATGGAGAGCCTGGGGAAATTCCACATTAGTGGTTTTCCTTTAACTGTGCCCAACACGCACCAGAACTTGATAAATCCATAAATTTAAAAGTTACAAATGCTAATTTTGTAATTAGGATATATTTCAAATGAAGATGTTTACCATAGTATGAATCTAAACTGTCATGATTCTTCTTTAAATTGATGTTCTTTTACACCATTCTGGCAGCACAAAGCTAAAAGGGGATATAAATTCTTCTGAATATACATGAAAACTAAACTGTGGGACTGTTTCCGTGTGTGCCCATCAGAACTGGCTAAAGAGTTGTTTCCACCATTAAAGAACTCCTGCTGGAAAGGGACTATAAAAAGATTTATTTCCAAGAAAGGAGGTAACTTTCCATTCCCGAGAAATCAAAAGAACTGGAAGCAGACAGACATTTTTCAGTGAGTTTTGAGCTTATCTCAAGCCCAGGATGCAGAGTGAGCAGGTGAGAAGAGGCAGCTGGGAGTTGAGCACTCTTGGAACTGCGGTTTTTTGCCTCTTTGGCTTGATGAAAAGCCTTTATTTGGACAGGAAAGGGTCTCTTTGAGTGTGTGCTGTGCACTTCAGCACAAGACCTTAGTGGTTATCTGCCCTCTTGGCCAGGCATGATTTCAGCTTGTCAGAAGCCAGTTTGTCAGGCTTTCAAAAGCAGCTCAGTGGCCACTTTGCACTGGGCTCTTTGTTTTCCCTGGTTCTTTTGGAAAGCCAACCTCCTTTGGATATGTTGAGTCCTCCTAAATAGTTTCTCTGTGCTGTGTGACAAAGGTCTGTGCCAAGAAAGATATAAAGGTAGCTTGTGATGTGTGGGCAAGCCATTCCTCTTAGTAAGCCCCAGTGTAATGCATATTTTTCCCTTTACTTGTGGCTTGTACTTCCCTCCTGCATGGCTTGTACCACAGTAATTCAGGGCTGATTCCAAGTGAATGCTGCACACTGTGGGCTACAAGTCAGATGAGAACAGGATACGTATTAAGGGAAAGGTCTCAGATCATTTTTCTTAGTGAAATATTTTGGCAGTGAAAACAGTTTTCCCGTGGCATTTCCCATGGAGAGCACTCCTTATGAATGTCCTATCTATTTTTCCAGTTTGGTGGCCAAGTGAAGTGTTTATAGGAGGATATACCATCTACAAGCCAGGGGGTTTATATTTCCACTGCCAAGTGTTAATTATGATGTAGGCTCACACACTTTACAGGTTAGCAAGTCAATCATGGGGATCCAGCACTCCAAGTGCTGCACTTCCAGGCGGGATGGAAAGACTGCAGCACCCAGAGAGTGCCATTCTCAACTTCAGTATACTGTTTGTGCTCTATTGTCATTCTCAGGCTGTTATTTCATATATTGTTTGTTTGTCTTAGCAGTACTACATTGGGATTTGACAGGGGTCAAATAGAAATACAGTTTACTACCAATATAGTTTACTAGCAGCCAGAAGTGTGTCTATCCATGTTTCCCCCATCCCTGGATGTGGTGCCTGGGCTCTAGCATCTCTGGGAGCTCAGTGTCACTGTCTAGCCTGTGCTCCCAAAAGCCCCCTGCTGAGGGAAGGTCATTTTGGACACACAGGTCATTGGCTTTGGTTTGGATCCCTCCAGATTTGGGTGATGGTCCCACTGTCATCATTCAAAGTGGCAAAAAAAGGGGGGCTTACTGTAAATAAAAACTGAGTCTCTGGTGTCCAACTCCAGTGGATTCACCTGAGGAAAGAAATTTTTCTCCTTGCACGAGCAGTTATTAATTCCCTTTGATATAGGGTATCAAATATACATATAATACATGTATAATACACGTGCTTGGTGTTGCCTGAGTTGTATAGCAGAGCAATTTCTTTCTGCAGAGGATGCCTCAGCCTGATCCAATTTGGTCTGTGCTCATATAGGTCAGGAGTGCTGCTCATGGAGTAAGTGGGGATAAAACCAGGGTGGGAGAGGGGAAATTAGAATCCAGTGAGTGTTTTTCATGCACAGAATGGCACTTCACTGTCTGCATTGTTCCTTGTCCCCTTCCCTCGAGCTGGCACTGCTGAGGGGATGGGTTTCTCCCGTGCAGACTCCGGGGGCTGCCAGCCAAATTCCCATGTGACACAATCGCATTGATTTCACCGGGGATCTGCTGCTGGATAATTGAGCTCCACAGCCCTGCTTTTATTCCAGGGCTCCAATTGCTGTCAGCTCAGGCTTTAGCACAGGCAGGTCTCAAGTCACTGTGGGTTAAGAGAACGAGGTCAGATGTTGGTGGAGGTCTCCCGAGCCTCCCATTAGTGCCCAATTTGCTGGCATTTGAAAAGCAGCTCGGATTTTTGTCCGAGTTCAGTCACCGTTGCCACTAATCACTTGCTCAGGGCTGTGTTTATGGCTGTATTTTCCATTACATTACATAAGTTTACATTACATACTCTGCTTTACATCAGACCACTGAGAAACACCCTCAGACTGGACTTTTCAGAAACACTCTCTCCTCTCTTTTTTTTGTATTCCCAAAGACCTTGCGCTCAGTTCGTCTCATATGTTGCAAATCTAATTTCTACTTCATTTTGTCTTGCCAAGGCTGATTTTATTCCATCTTCTCTTCATTAAATATTTTGTTCTGTGATGAGTTTGCTACCCCAGGTTGCCAAAGATGCAAATTCTTGATGCTACCACATGTGACAGAACTAGGCCATGCAGATCTGTAGCCTGGGGGTGATTACTGGAAGTCAGATTTCAAGGAACTCCTTCTGTGGTCTTAAAATGTGCACATTCCTGAGTGTTTGAGTGTTAGTACCAAGGACAGAGGAGTTCCAGCAGGGAGGAAAAGCTGCCTGAGGAAACTAATAATTGGTTTAAAAGCAAAAGATTGCCTGGTGAAGAGTCACCCATATGTCTCCTCAGCTTCTTTTAGAACAGTGACCACAGTCTGCTGTTAACCAGTAATAATATTTCTGGTCCCCAAGAATAGTTCAGGTTTTTATGGCTGAGTTCTGAGGTGTCTTTAGAGATGTCATTTCAGTGCTTTAGTAAGTATATTGTTAAATCCAATTAAAATTATAAACACAAGCAAATATCCATAATTAATTCTGGAAGTATCCTGCTGACCAATATCATCTGCAGCAATTCATACCCTTTAAACACTTTTTATTATTCCACTCCAATATAAATGTAAATTTTTCGTGCTCTTAGTTACAGCAAAGTCATTAAAAGAGAAGAATTCCACATCACTCGCCTCTGGACGTGACATTCCTTCAGCTAAAATAATCTGAAGTATGGAAAAATGTGGTGCTGGGTGTGTGGGGGAGAATTTTGGCTGACCTCTTCCTCCTGACCTCCAGGAGAAATGGAAAAAACAGCTTCCTCAGAGATGCTGTCTCAGTGCCATTCAGTCTTCCACTATTAATATGTCAGTAATTTATGGTTCTTGCAAAAGTTCCTAATTTCTACTGTGCAGTTTTCACCAATGTTTTTGGTAAGTGTATTAATCTGACATCTGCTTTTTATAGCAGGCCATCTATCTATTCACCTATTCTGATTGTATTTATCAAGAGTATTGATGGCTCATTTCGTACCCCTCATTATCTGATGTTGGATACCTCAACCATGAATTTTTGGGACAAATCAGACTATCCAAGCTCCAAACTCCAGAGCCGCTTTGTTCTTGGAAACCTCGCTCGGCACGAAAAGAGTGGGAAGAAAATCCAGAAGTCCTGAATTTCTGCTCTTCCCATCTCGTCACAAAACCACCTAGAACTTTGTCAAATGGGCTCTGGAAAACCTATAGGTGGTTTTGGAAGAAATGCTGTGGGGAAGGGCCTGGAACCGAAGCCGAGCTCTGCCTGCGGCGCAAACATGAGTTGCTGTGATTCATGCAGGAGAGCACACAAACCTCATGGTTTGAAACTGCATCAGCAAAACCCTCAGAATATCTCCAAGTGAAGTCTACCCAGAAAATAATGAGCTCCTGACAAAGTGTAGCTTGGCAAAGAAACTTTCCAAAGACAAGTTTAGAAAACCATCGATCTTTTCCAGTCTTTGCTGGGAGGAGGGAAAAGCCAAGAGCCCGAGCGAATGCTTTTGCTATTAGGAAAGGCTTTATTAAAAGGTACAAGACGTACTTAAGAGGCAGGAGTGATTTCTGCTGTGAGATTATGCACAGAAGTTGTTTTTACTGTGAAAGGGGTTTTTTTCTTTATATTGGGAAAAAACCCTAATTGAGGTTTCTGTGTCTGTGGCAGCTCTGCCGTGGCCCGGAGTTCTTGTGCCTTCAGAGACTAATGGGGAAAAGCCACTTCTGTGCTGGAAATGCAAACGGGGTGCAGGCAGAAACTAAGTGAAAGAAAGGTGTGAACTATCTCTTCTGCTTTCCGCGGAGTCCCTCAGAGATGACCCATTTCTACCGCTCTGCTTCTGCTCTTAGAACAGCGACAATTTTCCCGAATCCATTGTTGCCTTTGCTGTTCCCGTCTCTGCTGTGTCCTGCTGTTTCTAATCCACAGGTTTTGTCTGGGCTGTAACTGCTTGTGGCTTTCTCTTCCCTCTCTGACAGCTACTGCAAAAACAGAGATTGCCTTGCAGATGTGAGGTAAAAACATGTAGGAGATGCATAGTCCTGTCTTTTCTTTTCCTCTCCCGAGTTTGTAGCAAATTGCTCTACTTGGCTGATTGCTGTGCCCCCTGCCAGGAGCCTGAATGCAGCTCAAAGGCACCCCACTGCCCTGCTTGTTTTGTTTCTCTTTTCTGAGTTCCCATTTCCAGAAACTGATGCTCAAGTGTAGGAGCTCTTAACAAAAAAAAAAAAAAAAACAAACACACCACCAGCTGCAAGGACAGCCTGAATTCCCTGTTAACTTGTGCCCCATCTCAGCCACTGTTAGACCAGATGGGCTCGGTGCTCGTTCTCCCATAGTTACCTCCTCTAATGCTGGTTCTCTTTTTGAGTTTCTGTGTAGCACATTTGAATAATTTGCCTTGTAAAAAACTGGGCTTGTTTGTTGTGGTTTGTATGGAAACCCTGCTGTGGTCTGAGCTGGATGGAGGATTCTTCTCACTTCCCATCTGCAGGAGGGAATCACTTGAGTTGTGTAAGAGCAGGAGACGTTGCTACACCAAGGTGCAGAAAGATGGGGTGTAAATGTGTCTATGAATGATTCCTCTCATTTCATAAGATCTCTCGAGCCTGTTCAAGATGAAAGGCTGTTCTGCAGACATAGGATAATCAGCTGGACTCTGGTATTTTGGGTCAGTTGCAGATTTATTTTTTTTAATTCTCTGGTGTCTTTCTCTGTGGGTTTTGGTAACCTTATGATTTATTTCCATGGATTCATCTTCTTATTCTGGTAATTGGCTTGGCACATCCTCTGGTTTGGCTTCAGAGTAAGTCTGTGATTTTCTGTTGTTACCCCAGGATTTCGAGCAGCTGTGCAGCTCAGTGTGTGTGTGTGCACATCTGGTCAGACTTTCTGCTTCAGAGCAAAAGATACTTCAGAGAATCAGAGAGTCACAGAATGGTTTGGCAAGAAAGGGACCTTAAAGAGCATCCAATTCCACCCCCAGCCATGGGCAGGGACACCTTCCACCAGCCCAGGTTGCTCCAAGCCCGGTCCAACCTGGCCTTGGACACTTCCAGGGA
>JAWWES010000038.1:8333627-8349533 GCA_035583135.1 Lophotriccus pileatus
TCACCCCAAAGCTTCTCTTCTCCAGCTGAACAATCCCAGCTCTCCCAGCCTTTCCTCCCAGCAGAGCTGCTCCATCCCTCTGATCCTCTTGGTGCCTCTGGACTCTCCACAGCAGCTCCATGTCCCTGCTGTGCTGTTCCCAGGGCTGGAGGCAGCTCTGCAGATTCCCCTGCAGGACGAATACAGGAGATATTCCAGAAGATATTGCTCCTTTCCTAATGCTGCCTGAGTAGCAGGACCCAGATCACACCAACACCCCTGGCACTGCTGGAAATGTTAGCTAAAATATATTTTAAAGAATAAGATTACTCCAAATGAGCATTTATTAGACTTTTTCAGCTCAGCATCCAGAGTTTCACCTCTTCCCATACCAAAGGGAATAAACCTAATTTGTAAGAAAAACCCTTTGCATTTTATAGATGCAGCTTTTTCATTTCCTGGGCTTTGCACCTCTGAGAAACAGCAACACAAACCATGCAAGAGATCACTGCTCCAGCCTGGGTTGTTGCCTTGAACTCATCTTTGTACATGGTCTTATCTTTATTTTGCCTCCAACAAAAGCTGTATTTTTTTTTAAAAAATAATAATACAGAGACATATTTTTAGCTGCTGTGAATCCCTGCAATGCCACAGGTCAAATCCACCAGCTGGTCTAACATGCTTTGGAGGAAAAGAAGAAAGTGGAGTTGGGTAATACCCCCCAACAGCACAATCAAATCAGGCAACTGGGAAATCTTGGTGTCTGTCCCCTCTGCTGCCCCTCCCCAGCTCTGCTTTCCTCTCTTTTCCCAGTCTTTCAAGCTGTTTCATATCCCCAGCCGGGATGGTTTCCAGCCAAACCTTCAGGGGGATGTGGGGGAGTGTTATTTATCTGGAGTTACAATAGCTTTGTGTATAACATACATAAGTGTATAAATATATATATATAGTTTAATAATAATAATAATAGTTTAATATCATCCTTGGGAACAGGAGGATCTGTGTCCTCAAAGACGGTCATTGGACAGTCAGGCATCAATAAGAAGCTTTTTTGGCTCTTGGACCACTATTTTTGAAGTAATTTGCTGCCTAACAATTCAGTTTGGTGTGTTAAATGCACTTAAACAACGTGTCTGACTCCCCCACGGGCACAACTCTGCACTTTGAGAGGTGTGAGTGGACATAAGATGAGTTGTTTCTCCTCCTGTGCTGGGGTGGAGCAGAGCACGAGCGCTGTGGGTTCACTTGGATGACTTTTCACTTAGCAATTGAAGTCCAGCTCTGGATTTTATTAGAAAAAAAAGGAGCAGAAATCCTCTGAAGAAATGATTGAGGTGGTTATTCTCTAAATAGGCCACTTTGTTCAAAGCGAGCCGTTACTGGTCTCAAAGATTTCCTCAAAATGATTTGTCAGGGATTTTTTTCCTTGGGAAAGGGAACTCCTGAAATGCTGCTGACTCTCTCTGAGTTTTCTTTTTTTTTTTTTTATTTTGCTGAGTTTTCAGAATCAAATGAAAAAGGGCACCTTTCAGTGGCTAAATAAGTGTTGTGAAAAACTTTCAACCAGTTGTACCTGTTACTTTATCATCACAGTCCTTTTATAGAGGCAACCTTGGTACATTATTTTTGGTTACTCAGACATCCAATGGACAACACAGAGAATCACTGAATGAAATAACCCAGAATGAGAGGAAACAAGTTAATGTTTTTGTTTTGTTTTGTTTTTTTTTAAATAGGGGATCACTGATGCCACCAAATAATTCATCTGAAATAATGTAATTCTAATAAGTGCAGGTATTTATAAACATCTTTGAATGCTTACAGATAAATCAGTGCAAACCAACCAAGTCTTTCAAGTCAAATAAAAATTAGGGGCACATTTTATTTTATTTACTGGACCAAAAGCCCTGTGTTTTGGGGAAGGATTTCATTCCTGCAGTGAGAGGCATGGCATGGCTTTTCAGAGGATTGTACTATTTGGAGGGTACACTGAGGTCCTCCAAGGTGATATTTGCCCCATGGATGTGTATAAGTGGTCTCTGCCCCGGGGCTGGGCTCTGTAGAAAATTTGAAAATTGATGAAGACTTCTGACTGTCCCCTTTTTTGGTGCCCCTTTCCCATCTTATTCCTCTCCCCTTTTCCTGTCGGGTAAAATAAGAGAGGGGAAAAAAAACCAAACCAAATTTATTTATTCACTTCTCAATTCTGCCTTGAGACTGTTTTTTAGAGCCCCCTCCTTTGTGAGTTTAATCAGATGCTTGATAAGAGAAAAAGCGTTGCTAACTAACCCGGGGTACAAAGAGGGCCCTTCAGGGAACACATGACCTCATCCCCAGGATTACTCTATCACATGAATTCAGACTCCACAGCACACCCAAAATAAATGTTGGGCTCTGTTGGCAGCAAAGTGCTTTATCCAGCTCCATATGCTTTGCCAATGTCTTCCTCAGTCGCTGGGATTAAACACGGATGGAAATTCAGCACAAGAGGTAGATTTTCCTGGTCACAAACAGCCCCCAAAGCTGCTGGCTGGCCCTGCCTTTGGGCCACTGCCCTCCTGGCACCAGCCAGCCCTGGCACAGCTTTGCAGGCATGGAGCAGGGCTGGTTTTCACTCCCAGCTCCCATTATCTGCCTGGGTTTTGTTGGGTGCTCAGAGCCTTGGCAGCTGGGTGCTGACTCTGGGAATGCCTGGGGGGCTTCCAAAACTAACCCTTTGCCAGGAGAGGGCACAAAACCCTCCCTGATAGAAGTGGCACCATTTTACTGTCTGGATGATCTCGGGGCCTCTTGCACCAAATATTGGACAGGATTATTTTCCTCAGGATATCCTTGTGGTAGGAACTTCTTGGGAGCTGGTGGGTTTCCAGCTTGGAGATCTCAATTTTGGGGTATCAAGACATGTTTTTTATCGAGGATGTGTCGCTTCCCACCCTGACACACTTTTGCTGGACAAGGTATAGCAGCAGAGACCTTTTCCTGAAGGAAAAGCTCCTGCAGTTCTCGAAGTACAATTAACTAAAATTAACTGTCAAATCCCAAGCTGAACATACAGTCAGTGTAATTCACATAGCCAGGATCTCATAACCATGCTGGAAGGCAACACATCTGCAGCTCCCACTGAGATGTATAATGTATTTGTTTCTGATTAAGCACATTTAGCAGTAAATTACATGAAAGATTAAACAGCACATTATGAGCATGGTCTGATTAACTCTGCATTACACATCTAAGTCACTCAGCAATTACCTTCATTCATTTATAACTTGGGTAATTTTATTACTCCTGGTGTAGCAAAAATGAATTCAGAGCTTTTGATTCCTGTTTTTAGTGTGGGTCTCTTCCTAGGGATGCTTGGATATATATATATAACTTACATAGTGTCATGTTGGATGCTTCCCATTTAAACAACTGCTTAAATAGCTGCAAGGCTCTGACACAAGCCAGGAGAAGCTGGGATTTCCCAGGATTCAGCAGATGCCACTTCCTCAGAGTCTGATCCTGTAAATGAGTGTTCTGCACAACACTTGTGATACCTGTTGATGGGACAACAGATGTTGGAAATCCTTGTTCTTGAGGTTTGAGGACATGGAGCCGCTGGAGCAAGCCCAGAGGAGGCACCATGATGATCAGAGTGATGGAGCAGCTCTGCTGGGAGGGAAGGCTGGGAGAGCTGGGATTGTTCAGTCTGGAGGAGAGAAGCTTTGGGATGACATAACTGTGACCTTCCAGTGCCTGAAGGGAGCCTACAGGAAAGATGGAGAGAGACTGTTTACAAAGGACTGGAGTGACAGGACAAGGGGCAATGGCTTCAAACTGGTTGGATATTAGGAAGGAATTCTGCCCTATGAGGGTGGGGAGGCCCTGGCACAGGTTGCCCAGAGAAGCTGTGGCTGCCCCATCCCTGGAAGTGTCCAAGGCCAGGTTGGAGCAACCTGGGCTAGTGGAAGGTGTCCCTGCCCATGGCAGAGGGTGGAACTGGGTGAAATTTAAGGTCCCTTCCAACCCAAACTATTCTAAGATTCTTTACTAAGTGTGTAGGCAAGGCCTGAACAAACATCTCTTATACCCAGCAGCCAGTGCTTGTTCCAGAGCAGCTCAGCTCCAGCCAGGCTGAACAACTTCCAAAGGCATCTCATTTGCTTATTCACCATCAGTCTTGTCAACCTGTGGCCTAATTAGAAGGTGACTGTGATTAAACCTTATTAAGAGCTGTAGCCACTAAGAAACATAAATCAGAATAGTCTGTAGGACTCGGGAACTGGAAGGCACCTCTTGGTTGCTGAGTTCAATGTCCTGTGATTGCAGGCACCTTGTCACATAATCTGGTTTTCACTTCTGTTTAATTATTGCATGTTTTCAGCAGTCATTTTCTCCCTGCTGTATCTCTGCCAGCTGACTTAATTTTTCATTTAATTCATGAGGTTTGCTCATTATATTTAATACTTCATCGATCAAAGGTGCTACTGATACCAGGAGAAGACCACCTCTGATCCCTGAACTTTTACTCTGCTTTGCAAAACAGCCAAACTCATTGTTTAGCTTGGAAAGGTCTGTTCTCTCTCTTGAGATCCTGAACAAGGATAGACCTGGAGAGATTTTCCATGGCTAAGAGCACGAAACTTCTGAAACAAAGTCGTTTATAATGGAATGATCATGCTAATTTAACTCAAAATAGTCACCGCACAACAGAAGGTTTAGTCTCTCATGGGTCTCCTTTTATGCTTATCATTCAGAATTTGCCATAGCTCTTTCACATTTTTATGGATGTTGGCTTCAGTGGGTTATTTCTCCTTCCCCTTTGTGGCACTGTCATGCTGATGGCTTTGAAATATGAGCCTTTGCTAAATTCTAAATTGTTACACAAAGCAATTAATTAAAATTCCTTCCAAAACAGCCTTGGCAAAGCCTTGTGTATGTGCTGCTTTTCAGCCAAGGTAGGGTGAGTGGAGACTAAAATGCATCCAAATGCATTTAAAGATGAGGTACAGTAGGATCTGTGAACCAGAAGTTATCCACTTTCCCCAAAGTAGTAATATCATCTAAGAGCTGAAGCCAAAGATGAAAACTGAGCTGGAGTGAAGAGTTCAGGCTTAGCTGAGTGATGTTTAATGCAGGACCTCAGGGGCTGGATGGGGCAAAAAATACCCATGGATTTGTTTTAATTGCTGTTCTTTGAAAGGGTCTGAGGGATAAATGTGATCACAATTCTAGACCACCAGGCTCTCTTGTAGGGTTCATTTGAGATCTAACATTTCTTCTGGTTTTATTCCTAATTCCAGTGGCGTGGGTAAGGCCTTTGGAATGGATGATGGGATGCAATTTGGGCTGGAAAACTCTAATCTGTGACAGTTGAGAAATCATTCATGAATTAACTGTGCAAACCAGTTCCCTTCTCTGCACTCCAAGCGCCCTCAGTTGTAACTGTTGTCAGGCCCAGGAAGGGCAGCTCCCGAATGGGCAGTGCCAGCATGAGATGGAACACAGGTGGCTCCAGGGCTTTCCAGAGCTCGGAGCTGGGGCTGCTCCACCCACATCAAACGCAAACCGCTGGTCTGCCCTGAAACAGAAAGGGTTGAAGTCATAAAGGCAGACACGTCCAGGGGAAAGGCTGCTGCTCTAAGTGCTGTAAATGCCTTCTGGGAGGTGCTGCTGTTTGAGCTGCTGTTTGAACTGCTGTGGTGGAACTCAGCAAAGCTGGACCAGCTTCCTCAGCCTTGCAGTGAATAAAATACCTCTGCCTGAAGGCAGAGGCTCCTGGGAGCTTGTGACTCAGTGCCAGGCTCTCCATGGTTCAGTTTTCCCAATTCAAAGTGGAGGAATGGCTCCACTATTGTTTGTCCACCACAATTAAAAAATCTTTTGGAGAAGAGGCTCTTTGCCACTTCTCCAGGACATGTGGACACCATGGAGCTCTTGCTCTGAGGCTGTGGACGTCACTGAGTCACTTCTGTGACAGCAGGTGGATTTGTGGAACTTGTACCTTGAGACTTCCTACTTGTCTAATTAAACAAAGAAGTTCTAAATCTTCCTTCCCAGTTGTTTCCTCTCTACCTCTTTCTCCATGCAGTTGTTCCAGAAGGTGCTTTCCCCCTCTTTTCCTCTGCATTGGACTTCCACAGACAGCAAGGTCATTTTGGTTCTGTTTCTCTATCTTTTTTACTTCCAGCAGCAGGTTCAGTCTGCAAATCTGGAGCAGGGTGGGGTGGCAAAGGCTTTTAAATCAGAGCCTTTGCATTTTGCTCTTTATTAAAAGAGGGTCACTCAGTCTGGATCCAAAGTTGTTTGTGGGATTTCCAGGTGGGGGATTTCTCATCTGAAAAACTGCAGAGTATTTATGCAGGACGTTTTTCCATTATGACCTGGCCATGGAGATAGAAGTGAAGTTGTTTGACTGTAGAGCAGAGGTGAGTCTTCACAGTGCAACTGGGTGGATTCCTGCTTATCACACTGCACTGCATCTGTAAGAACAAAGTAATCACCTTCCCTCTGTCTTCTTTGAAAGTTGTGACCCCCATTTCACCTCCTCGTGATTTTAAGACTTTGAAGAAAATTTCTGAGTTATGAAAATTTCCCTTTGGAGCTTCCCACCCTAAAGGCCTCTTCCTATCTACGATGTCTAATTGGGGTGAAACGACTCCAACACTTCTCTGCACATGTGTTCTCTGGGAGCCTTGGGGAGCACAGTGGATTTTCTGAATTACTCTGAAGTCAGCTGCCTTAAAATTCCTCTCCTTAGAATGAATACAATGTAAATAAAAAAGGGGGAAGGAAAAAAAAATGCCACAATTAGGCTTTGATCATTTCTGCTGAAAAGATTCAGGACTGATGGCTTAGGACTGTTACGAGTTTCTGCTCTCCACTGTGATTTAATGTAGTTTGACCTACACTGAGTATCCCTGCTGATTCCTTTGCCCTGTTGGAATTGGGAATGGAAAGAAAATGATTTTGTGCAGTTATGACTGTGTGGAAACAGCAGTGAAAGACGATGAAATCAGAACTGTTGGTGTTTTGTCCTGCCGTGTCCAAACTTCCAGGGCCCCCCCCAGACTCTTTCTTTGAGAACATTTTGATTTACTTCAAACTTAATCCATTTTTGCTGGAGAAGATGCCGGGAGTCTCACGAATCACAAGCTCCTGGCAAAGCCACAGGAGCACTTTTGCTTTGAAAGGTCTCATCTTTTGAAGCCTTGCCTTGTAGAGACGCACTTTGGCCGATGGTTTTAATTTATTAATCCCGTGTAATGGCACTGCTTGTATTCCTTGTAGAAAACCTACCATTTCTGCAGGGAGAGAGTATTCCAGGTCAGATCACATCCCTGCTGTGGCCCTTTTGTGTGGATGGCAGGGGATAAAGGGAGGAGGGCTGTGACACCATGACACATGTGCTTTGCTGGGTTCCCCAGGCTGGGAGGGAACTCAGGTCGTGCCTCGGCGGAAACTCTTGAAATATGAAGTTCCTTCAGTTACCAGATCACAGAAAACTATTTTGGGGGCAGCAATTCACAAACCTCAAAATGCTCCTCCTTGTGTTCTCTGCGGAGGGCCCTGGCTCTTCTCCAGCCGAGCCTTCCTCTCTGTCACAATCCAGCCCTTCGCTATTTTATGCAGATTTTACACAAGACGTGCTCGAATCCAATATGTGCTGACAATATTTGATCCCCTCCTGCTGTAATGTTGGAAGTATCTGCTTAGAGAGGAATTGTTTCCTTTTCTTCCCCTCTCTTTTTTCAGTCTAATTTCCAAGTCATGACATGTAGAGGGTGTCTGAGCAAATCTAATCAGCCTTCTGCCTCGCTTGAGAAGGACAGCTGAGAGCCTCTTTAACACCCCCATTTCTTCGTTGCTGCAATCTGTTTTGATTAAAATTGCACAGGGCCCTCATCTACATATTTATCACTCCACATACCCACAAATCATCTCTCAGCTCTGCCACTCCTCAGTGTTCAGGACAGACTAAAGTGCTACACCAGGACTCTCAACTATGCAGACGTTAATTTAGTTCCTCACACCTGCTGGTTTCCAGCAAATATGTCTTTGGGGAAGGAAAATATTCATACATTACCTTTGCTTAGTATTCCCCAGGAGTCAGAATTACTGGAGGGTTTTTTTGTTGTGTTTTTTTTTTTTTTTCCAAGATGGATTGACAATTTCCTATTAAGAAACAAATTTCAAATTAAATGGAAAGGTCCTGAAAAAGTTCTGATGCTGGGAGGGGGCTGAGGGGAATGCTTAAACAAAGAAATAACCCTTTTTAATAACATTTTTTCAGCTTATGACAGCCAGACTGTGAGATGTTTTCAGATCCTCAGATGAAAGGGCTGCAGTGGAAATGAAAATTATTCCTTCCCTTTGTGATATTGACAGGCCATCTTATTTCCACCACATATTATTATGAGCATTACTAGTCACTGACTAAGATTTTAAGGAGTGTTTTTCTGAAATAGGCTTTTCCTTCTCTCTTTTCCTTCTCTTCACACTTTTCTGAATTGAACTTGAACCCGAACCCAGCTCTCCTTGTAAAGCTTCCAAACTTCCAGTACCAGCCATTGCCAAACATCCTCTCTCCATGTCACACTAATATGGAAATATTTATCAAGGAGAGCCTGACACCTCTGTCCCAGGCATCTGAGCCCACAGATATATCACTCCTTCGGTCTGTGTGCTCTGAAGAAGATTTTAATTTGAATTTGAATTTAAATTTTAATTAAAAAAAAAAAAAAAAGTAGAACTTGAAAGTACTCTTACAATGTCAACTGCTGCATCCAGCATGATGATCCAAGGATTCATCCCTCAGCCTGGGCCTGCCCAAGCTGTTCTTAGGTGGGAATGGCTCTGTCCAAGCGGTCTTGGAAGCAAAGGTGTCACAGCAAGCCCCAGATGACTCCAAGAGATACACTCTGCAGTCCTTTTCTTTTATCTGGTGCCCATAAGCAGCTTTGTAGTGACAGGACTGCCAAAGTCAATCCTGCAGAAAGTCAGGGAATTTTGGATGTGTGAGATGCCACAGCACCTTTTGTCCTTCTTTATATTGTGGTTGTGCCTCAGGGAGCAGGAGAGAGGAAGAGATAAGTCTTGCCCAAGGAGGGTGATGGCTGTGGGGAGATGCCAATGGCCAGATGGGGAGAACATGAGCTCTAGACTTTATTGTTCTGCATGACAAGCTGAACATTTTGCAGACCAACCACACAATCACTGCCAGGGTTTTTGAAGCAGTTGGGTTGTAGTCAGGCTGGCATGAGGGGCACAGCTCATTAGTATGAGCAATATCCTGTATCAGACAAACTGCCTGTAAAAAACTGACGCATTCCTGGTCATCCAAACCTCTCAACATACCTGAGAGATGTGGTACAGACCTCACCCAGCTACTCTTACATCCTACAAGGCCAAACTCATGCTGAGAAAAGTTGTCATCTGCAAACCCTTGCTGCAAGACTTTGATGTGCCTGTAAATTATCCAGCAGCTGATGTCTGCAAAGAAAACATAGAGAGGTTTAAAATACAATCTACAAGGACTGTTCTGAAAGGAAGGTGAGAGAAAATGAAGGAATAACAGAGCCTGACAGTTGCTGTAGCTTCCATTTCTCTCCCAAACCTTCTCCAGGGTGGTCCCTTGTGGCCTGAGCTGTTGTTTAGATGTGCTTGAGGAACGGGGTTGGAAAGGATGTCATCTTTGTTCTTCCAGCCAAAATTATGGCTATTGTATAAATAACTGTATGAAGCCTCGTTTTGTGGATGCCAGATTGAGGAGTGGAGCTCAGCTGATACTGCTGGGTCCTTGGCAGGTCAGATGAGAAACACCTGATCTGGATGAAGGAGCTCAGACATCACAGGCGGTGTCACAACACAGAGGTCACAGGGCAGACATGGAATGCTGTGCTAGACCACCACAGTGTTTCTTCATAACCTCCAAAAGGATGTCAGCCAAGAGACATTAAGTCTTCCAGTGTCATCTGTAAGCTGGAAGGTTTGGCTGCCTCGAATGCAGTGAGTATCCAGGAAAAGTCCCTGGTGTTCCTGTGGCTTTCATCAGTAGCAAAGGGGACAGTGTCAGGGGCTCCTGCATGAAGCAGTTCCTTCATTTTCCGGGCATATTAAAGAAATATCAGTTTGTGCCATCATTAAGTGATATGTAAACTCACAGTGGTCAGCAGGAAAAAGTGCAATCCATTTTCTTGGTTTGGGCAAGGCCCATATTCTTGTGGGTTGGGATTTACAAAAGCCATAAGGAAATCGATGCTCAACTCTCACTAAAATTCAGTGAGAATTAGATGCAGGGCTGTTTCCAGTTTGTTCCACTTTCCATTGGTGATCCATCTGTCAAGCAGCCTGTCCCCTACTTGGGGGTTAGGCACCAGTTTTAGCTGTATGACCTTGTCTTGGGGCGAAAAGTGCAGAGCACATGGAATCCCATTGCATGGAAATCAATCTGCAAACCCCAAGTGGGAGTGCTTGAGAGTGAAATCCCACTTCAAATACAGTCCTGAACATGTTTCATGAGCTGGCAACCCAATTTAGAGATTGGCCTGAGTCACAAATGAGACCTGGGCCGTGTCTGTCTCTGTTATTCTTTATTAACAACCTTGTGATCTCTTCTGGTGCAGACAGGGCTTGCAGACATATTTGAGCAAATGGGGTAAGTGTTAGAAATAGCTTAAAGCTGAATACTTTTCCATGACAAGAAAAAAGCCTTCCCTGCTGCTTGTTTACTTCTGATTTATTCCCCAGTAAAAAGGGGTGAAGTTTGCTCTTTGTGAGCTCAACACTGACTATAAAAAACACTGACTTCAGTGAAGCGTCTGATCTATTATTGTCATTCTCCCACAAAAGCAGCTGGGGTAGCATGGGAAAAATGATCTCTATGCTTTGGGGGAAGGAGAAGGATGGGAGAAGCTAATCTCTCATCTGACAAATGAATTATCGTCAAATCAGGGGTGTATAGAGAATAAACTGCTGTTTACCCCATTACTGGCATTTCACTACCTTACAGTCACTGGCCTGACCATTTAACCAAGTTTTGCTGGGAATAAGAAGGAAAACAAATGCTGGGATGACATTTGTTAGGTGTGCTTGCTCACTCAGTCCATTTGTTGCTCTGGGTTCTCGCTCTACGTGCTGAAGGGCTGACTCTGCATGGAAGTCAGTGGATGTATTTCTGCTCCCCTGGCTCATTCTGTTTAAAAGGAACATGTACAGACTGAGGAGGAAGAGGAAATATTGAGGTAAATGAAAGGAATGAGTTTCAGGAAGAGCTGTGCAGCCCAGCCAGCTTGTGACCATAAGCAGGTTATTGTGTTATAGCTGAGGAAAGCTCAGACAGCGGGAAATGCTGCCTAGAGAAAAGGTGTGTTGGCTGCTGGAAAGACATTTCTACACATGCATTTTTACTGCTGTTTCTGTTGAGTGTCTCCCTTGTTGGAGTCTCTTCTTCTTACGTCTCTCTCCTTGTCTGCTGAAACCTTGCTGTGATACAGCGCTGACACCAGAACCTTCAGCCTGCAGAGCTCTGCAGAGAGATCCATTTACTGATAATCAGTAGAGTCAAAGTTATTATTGGGCTACAAGGCCTGGAGTTCACATTCCCAAGCAATTGCAGTCATTTAAAGCACATGAAAAAGGGGTGGAATGAGCTTTGTGGTGTTGATAAACCTTTTGACAACGCCTTGAGTTTCTGACATGATCCAGCCTCCAGCAGCCTTCAGGCAGTGAACTGATGGGTGAAGCAAATGCAGAATTAACCTTAGATGTATCATAACAGAACACATATTTATTTTACCTACCACACTCTGAAAGCAGTATTTTGAATTGCGATGAGGCTCAGCAGGCTTCTTCAACCTTGGTCTTCTGCTTGAGGCAGTTAATCCTTCTATAATCCACTCTGTGTGTTCTAAACCTGATATAGCAGTAGTTTTCTTCATGTCTGGTGATGTTTTGTTCACAACCACACCAAGATCTTGGAGAACCAGGTTATTTTATATAAACCACCGTTGTTATATATAAGAGCAAGCTCAGCAGCGTGGGAGAGGTTGGGTGGTACACTGGGCAGCAGCTCAGCCCTGTTGTCCAAGGGTGAAGCACACTAGCATTGTCGCAGGCCTTCATTAGGCAGTGTAGATTTGGTTCATCCCTTACACTGTTCCTTCTTCCTTTAGGGACCAAGTGTGGCAGGAAAGAAAAGGACACCCCGCTTGGT
Source organism: Lophotriccus pileatus (assembly GCA_035583135.1). Taxonomy (NCBI): domain Eukaryota; kingdom Metazoa; phylum Chordata; class Aves; order Passeriformes; family Tyrannidae; genus Lophotriccus; species Lophotriccus pileatus. The sequence continues at coordinate 8,345,800 of JAWWES010000038.1, forward strand.
TTGAACAGGGTCTCCAATTTCTGCCCCAGATCACAAAGGCCAAACAGACATAAGACTCTCTCAGCTCGAAACAGGACCTGAGCAGCACCATGGGACTGCCCAGCCAGGTTTTGGCCTGTGCCATCATTGCTCTGCTGTGCCAGAATGTCACGGGGGGACTCATCAAGAGAATCATCCGGCACAAGCGGGAGACGGGGCTCAACGTGACCCTGCCAGAGGACAACCAGCCTGTGGTTTTCAACCATGTCTACAACATCAAGCTGCCCGTGGGCTCCCTCTGCTCTGTGGACCTGGACTCGGCGAGCGGTGACGCGGACCTGAAGGCGGAGATCGAGCCGGTCAGGAATTCCGAGGAGCACACGGTGAACGAGGGGAACCAGATCGTCTTCACGCACCGAATTAACATTCCCCGGCGGGCCTGTGGCTGTGCAGCTGCCCCAGACATTAAGGATCTGCTGAGCAGACTAGAGGAGCTGGAGGGGCTGGTATCCTCCCTCCGGGAGCAGTGTGCCAGCGGCGCTGGATGCTGTCCCAATTCCCAGGCAGTGGAAGGTAAGGCAAGCCGGGGAGCTGCTCTTGGGGAAACTTTCATGCTGGCTGTCCAAGTTGTTTAGAGTAGATACTCAAATCTGTTTCAAGAATGAGCACAAGTCGACCTGTTACATTTGAAACATAGTCAAAACTGGGAATGTGTTTGGCCAGTGTGCAAAGAACATTCATTCACAGTTTCACGGGTTTGTGGATCTGTGGGTCAGAAGTTGGCCTGGGACACTTTGTAGCTGTGGCACTGAGCATGGACAGCACTTGGGCACAGTGACAACCTGAGCTGAGATTAAACTCACACAGTCCAAGCTCTTGGCTCCACGTTTTGTCCCCTTGAGGAAGCTGCCAATGTAACCATTTTCCTTTCCAAGTTTTCTTTATTAGGGACCCATAAAAATACAGCAGGACATAAGGCAGCAGACAAGCACAAATAGTTAGAGAAGCGGGAAAAAGAGTGTCTGTCCAGCTGGTTTTTAAAATGAGGGAAGAGGCTGGTCATACAAGGGAGGAAACACAGGTCTTCTCAGGAGTGATGTCCCTCTGAGCACAGAGCTGCTCTCACAGCTGCTGATGCTGACTGTTTCCTGGCTTTTTATGTTCTGGAGTGAATGGATGAGTCACATTTCATGGTGTATTCCCTAATGAAGCAGTCAGGAAAGCCGCTCAGTCAGTGGAAGAGGATTTTGAGAGGGGAGGAGGAATCCAGCACGCTCATTTACCAAGCAGTTGGCAAGGGCTCTTCCCTGGCATTAGGGCGAATTAAGGGATTCCTGGTAAAACAAATCTCGCTGGAGAAAGAAGATAGTCTCTTTCAACAACTTTGGTGATTCTGGAGTGACAAAAGCAGCAGAAACATCTTAACACCAATTTGTAGGTGTTAAAAAGGTCATCCTTTGTTCAGCATGCTGGACGTTGTGAGGAGAGCTCCCCTAATCAAAGCTGCCAAACGATAGATGGACAGGGCTTTTTATCACACACACCATTTACATGGTCATTAGATATTCTCCCTTGCTTAAATACATTTTCATTAGTTTGTTTGCATAGTCACACCCCTGTTGGAAGTCCTTCTTTGGTCCTTATGGTCAGGAGTCAGGAAAATCAGAGCTTTTTTAGGCCCTGTGTGCAACGCTGGCCTAAGACATCCCAGGACCAAGGGAACAATGGGCTGTAAGGACCCTTTTTGCTGGAAGAATTCACTTCAAGGAGACAGGTGTCACCTAGGAAGCCTTCCCTGCCTGAAAGTGCCTTTCTCAAAGGAATTAGATGGGGTTTGTTTCCTTTCCCTTCTGCAATCCAGAGAAAGTTGAAAAGCTCTGTTTCTCTGGTATGCAGAGGGATAATCAGATGCTGGAGGTCTCTGAAGTCAGTGGGGAGAGCTGGGGGAGCAAGAGGGAACAGCAGGTGAGTCTTGCTCAGGCCCCGCGCTGCTTTGCAGCCTGGTGCATCTTTTCCTTTGTAAGCTTTTAGCGTTCTCATCTTCAGAACAAACCATTTGGGGATTCTTTCCGCTGCTTTGGGTATTTTTGGGGGGTACCTGTGTGAGTCTCACCCCACGTGGGTTTTCTGGCTCGTTGAACAGGTCGCCTGGACACCACTCCCTACTGCAGCGGGCATGGCAACTACAGCCTGGAGATCTGCGGCTGCGTGTGCGAGCTGGGCTGGAAGGGCCCCAACTGCAGCCAGGCCACCTGTCCCTCCGACTGCAACGACCAGGGCAAGTGCGTGGACGGGCTCTGCGTGTGCTTCGAGGGCTACACGGGCCTGGCCTGCAGCGAGGAGCTCTGCGCCCAGGGCTGCGGCGCCCATGGGCGCTGCGTGGGCGGGCGCTGCCTGTGCCACGAGGGCTTCACCGGCGAGGACTGCGGCGAGCCCCTGTGCCCCAACAACTGCCACGGCCGCGGGCGCTGCGTGGACAGCGAGTGCGTGTGCGAGGAGGGGTACACCGGGGAGGACTGCGGGGAGCTCATCTGCCCCAACGACTGCTTCGACCGCGGGCGCTGCCTCAACGGGACGTGCCTGTGCGAGGAGGGCTTCACCGGGGAGGACTGCGGGGAGCTCGCCTGCCCCAATGACTGCCACGGCCAAGGGCGCTGCGAGAACGGGCTGTGCGTGTGCCACGAGGGCTTCGTGGGCGACGACTGCAGCGAGAAGAGGTGTCCCGGCGACTGCCACCACCGCGGGCGCTGCGTCGGCGGGCGGTGCCTGTGCCACGAGGGGTACCTGGGCGAGGACTGTGCCGAGCTGCGCTGCCCCAACGACTGCCACGGCCGCGGGCGCTGCGTGGGTGGGCAGTGCGTGTGCGACCAGGGCTTCATGGGTGAGGACTGTGGGGAGCTGCGCTGCCCCCAGGACTGCAGCAACCGCGGGCTCTGCGTGAATGGGCAGTGCCAGTGCCACGAGGGCTTCACCGGTGATGACTGCGGGCAGCTGCGGTGCCCCAACGACTGCCACGGCCACGGGCTGTGCGTGAACGGGCAGTGCGTGTGCGACGAGGGCTTCACCGGCGAGGACTGCGGGGAGCTGCGCTGCCCCCACGACTGCCACCACCGCGGGCGCTGCGTGGAGGGGCGCTGCGAGTGTGACAACAGCTTCACCGGGGAGGACTGCGGCGAGCTGGCCTGTCCCAACAACTGCCACCGCCACGGGCTCTGCGTGGACGGGCGCTGCGTGTGCCAGGAGGGCTTCGTGGGCGAAGACTGCCGGGAACGGGCCTGTCCCAGCGACTGCAGCAATGCCGGGCGCTGCGTGGACGGGCGGTGTGTCTGCGAGGACGGGTACATGGGCGAGGACTGCGCTGATGGTAGGTGGCGATGTCCCTTTGGAACCACTTCCCCTTGGATGGGTACCCTCCCTGTGTCCATCCAGCTGCTTTGAGGATTCTGTGAATCTTCACGAAGCTGGACCCTGTTGCTGCTTTTTTCATCAGAGTCCGAATGCTTGAATCAGGGTTGTAACAACACCATGGCATCCCTTAATTGTCAGGGTTACACAGTATAGCAGGTTCTGGCGACTTTTGGTGGTCAGAAGACAATGGGATGATAATGGTGTTGCAGTCCACTTATTATCTCCATTTCCAGAGACCTTATAATTAATTTCTGACCTTCTCACTCTCTGCAACCCCCTGACAGGAGGGGGAGCCGGGGGGGGTCGGGCTCTGCTGCCAGGAACCAGCAGCAGGACAAGAGGGCACA
>JAWWES010000038.1:8349633-8374779 GCA_035583135.1 Lophotriccus pileatus
TGAGCAGAGCCTGGAGGTGGCATCAGTGCCATGGGCTGGGGGACAGGGTGGGGTTGGGTCACAGCTTGGACTCGATGACCTCAAAGCCCTTTTCCAACCCAGTTGATTCTGTGATTCTGCTCCCACCACAGTGTCACTGGAGCTGGAACAAGCCCTGGCTGGGATTTGTCACCATGACCCTTCAGTTTCTCACAGTACCTCTTGATGCTAAAAAAAAAAGGGCATCTGAAAGAAACTGTTCTAGCTATGGAGAAAAGGGAGATACATCCAGAGGCTTCTTAATACACAGATGTGTGTGTATTTTATATTTATATATATATATTAGTTTATACTTATACTTATTTATACATATATATTTATTTATAGATATAATTTATTAATATATCTATGTGGAGGTTTTATATACATATTTATATATTTCTGTGGAGGTGTGTTTATTAGATCTGACAGAAGCTTAGAGGAAAATCATGGAATCAGCTGGAGTGGAAACTCAGCTCTAAAGTCCCACACTGAGTTTCCCACTAGCACTTTACACTATGGAACTTGATAGAGAATTTTGGCAGCCAGATAATGACAGGCTTTACACCATAAGTGAGGTAGTTTTCTTTAGTAGATCCCAGGGGAGAAATTTCATAACTAAATTTTTGTAGGGTAATCAAAGAAAGCTTTGGGATTGGGAACACTATAAAAGACAATGAATACCCTTAAAAAGAAATTCCCATCTTTCATCTCCTCTTTCTGGAAGAGGCCTAAGCCCCAATTTGTGCTCTTGCACATGGAGATCTATTGGCAGCATTTACTAAAATAATAATGTTTGATTTTCCTTTGGAAAATCTGTGCAAATCCCAAGGACTTGTAGCTCTCCAATCACGTGTTGCTGGTAGTTGAATGAACCATCTGAGCCCCTGGGCACCCAGCTGTAGTAGTCTTGTGCTGCAGCCACGAGAGGAGGAGCTGGAACACAGTCAGCCAGAGGTTGTGTGCAAGTGTGAGGGTAGAAATTGGCCGCGTGACTTTTGGAAATGTCTGTGGTCTTCATCAGCTCAACATTCCTCTCCTCAGCAGTTAATTTGTGGGCCGTGGCTTCCCCAGCCCCCGTTAGACAATTCTCATGAAATCCCTGGGAAAAAGTGAAAACTGGGTAAGTCATTATTTTCTGAGCCATGAAAACTTCTTATAACTCTATTTTTCCCCCCCTCTCTCCCCGTTTCCAGTGTCTCCTCCAACAGAGCTGACGGTGACGAACGTGACGGATAAAACTGTCAACCTGGAATGGAAACATGAGAATCCTGTCAACCAGTACCTGGTCACCTACGTCCCCACCAGCAGTGGGGGCTTGGACATGCAGTTCACTGTGCCAGGAAACCAGACAGCTGCCACCATCCACGAGCTGGAGCCGGGCGTGGAGTATTTTATCCGTGTCTTTGCCATCCTTAAAAACAAGAAGAGTATCCCAGTCAGTGCCAGGGTAGCCACATGTGAGTGTAATATTCCCTGGATCCATTCTTTTGTCCATTCCACAACGTGTGTTGATTTGCATCCCTTATTTTGGGGTCTGATGTATTTTGTGTTTTCTGTTTTCAAATCATTCGTATTGATTTGCCTCCCTTTTGGGGGACTTCATTCCTTTTTAATTTCTATTTTCAATGCATTTGTATTGATTTGCCTCCCTCTCTTGGGGATATTATTTCTTTTGTGTTTTTTATTTTCAATTCATCTGTTCTGGACAGAGACAGCCTTTTGCATTTCCATTTTCTATATGTTAAAAATACAGTTCACAGCCTCTTCTGCTCTCTGCTGTGCCTGCCAATTAATACCATGGGGTCTTTGTAAATGAAGAACCTTGAATTCTTTATTATCAAGTACATTTTAAAATTCTGATCATTATTCCTGAAAAAAAAATTGATAAAAAATATACAGTGTCTAAAAAACCAATATGAAATCACTTGAATTCAAACTGGTTTGGTTAAAATGGAGGTTATATTTGTTTTGCACCTTCAGTTTTACCACAATTCTCCTTTATCTGTCCTTTTGCTGTTCATCTTCCTTTATATTTTGTGCACTTCACACTCATCTCTAAACACCCTCAAAAGATGCTCTTTGACTTCTGGCCCTGAGCTGGTTTTTAGAAACCTGGGGCAGAATTCAGCTCACCTGCCTTTAAATGCCTGCACCAGGGACATTCAAGAGGGCACAAAAAAGAGGTTTCTAGGTCAAAATTCATTTTTCTCCAGGGTGACACCCAAACCAGCTCGGAGGAAAGCCTCTCCAAAAACAGAAAAACTGGTTGTGAGGTGGTTTAACCATCTCAGCTGCACATCCCCACATGGCAGATATTTCTAGTGGTGGAAAGATGTCCCCACCCGGTGCCCTGTTTATGGCACCTTGTTGCTCATGGGAGGATCTCCTTTTCTTTTCTGCCCCAGATCTCCCTGCTCCAGAAGGCTTGAGGTTCAAATCTGTTCAAGAAACGTCCGTCCAGGTGGAGTGGGACCCTCTGAACTTTTCTTTTGATGGCTGGGAGCTGGTCTTCCATAACATGGTGAGGAAGCAGCTTCACATGTGGGAGCCCATACAGAGCATGAAAAAATCCAGGGGTTTTTTTGATGTTATACTGACAGATTGTTCCATGTGTTGCAGAAAAAGGATGATAATGAAGACATAACCAGCAGCTTGAAAAGGCCAGAGACATCTTACATGCAGCCAGGTTTGGCACCTGGGCAACAGTACAATGTGTCCATTCATATAGTAAAAAACAACACCAGAGGGCCTGGACTGTCCAAAGTGATAACAACAAGTAAGGACAACCTGTATTTGGCCTGTATTTTGTTGGTTGTGTTTTGGGTTTTTTTTAAACCAAGCTTTCAAACAGAGAGAAAGCCAAGCTCTATACTGTGAATTCATGGGGGTTGAAAAGGAACTTGTGGAGCTGCTAATGAAAAATTAATTCACGAGGGAAATTTAATTCCTTTACAAATTACCTGCCGGGGAAAGGAATTTTGTGTTCAGCTAGAAGGGAGCAGGCAGAAGGCACTTTTACTCTTTTTCAAAACATACATCAACAGGAACTAAAATTTTTTCGTCCTGGTGATATTTGTATGGAGATGGAGAAACTCTGGGAGGTTCCTGCTTGTCTTTCCTGTGGCAGCTTCTAATGTGAATGAATTTTGATGAATTTGCTTCTGATGAAATGATTCCATTTGGAATCTAAGCCTGTTGGAAGACAGTAAATGACAATAATAAACTTCAGTTGGTCAAAGTCACTAATTTTCATTTTGCTCTGAATCAGCAATTAAAAGCATAAGAATGCCTGCGTTTTTATGGCAAGATTTCATTTAAAAAGCACCTTTTCCTCTCTCTTTTTTTTTTATAACAGAGCTTGATGCCCCCAGCCAGATTGAGGCAAAAGACGTCACAGACACCACAGCTCTCATCACATGGTCCAAGCCCTTGGCTGAAGTAGAAGACATAGAGCTCACCTACGGCCCCAAGGACATCCCAGGGGACAGGACAACCATCAGCCTCTCTGAAGATGAAAACCAATATTCCATTGGAAACCTGAGGCCACATACAGAGTATGAAGTGACACTTGTCTCTCGTCGAGGGGACATGGAAAGTGACCCTGTGAAAGAAACGTTTGTCACAGGTAAGAGGCTGGAGACCCTCATGGAATCAGCACGTTTATAGAGGTCCATGAAAGTGGAGAATGTTTTTTCTGTGCCTCATATGCTTTCCTGGCCCGACAAAATATTTAAAATCTAAATGTTTTCTCAAATGGGATTTAGGTTATTGTGTCTCGTACCCATCATCTCTAAGAAACAAGTTCCTCTGGATTATTTTTCTGTCTGCTGAGCTAAAGGGTCTTCCATGGCTCCTGTTCCATCTAAGGCCTTGTTTCTTGTCTAAGTATGTATCAGATTAGCAGAGAACTGCTGTTTTCCCTCCTTCAGTTCTACAAATGTTTCCTGTCGTGCTTTTATGAACTGACTTTGCTCCTCAGTGCTCCTGGGAATGGTTCTTGTGAAAGTGTGGGTCCTGTGGCATGTTATCAAGGTTTGATGCATTAAAGGAGCTGAGAAAACAATACATAGAGAACTACCTCTCTTTTCATCCTAAAATACAGTTATTCCTTCAGAGCAGGAATTGAGATGTGAACAATGTAAAGCCTATTGAATTTCTACTTAATATTTACCTTCTGTTTTGAGACTCAGAGATCCTTTCAGCTGCAAATGCAAGATATTTACTGAGCAGAAATTCTAGAGATGATCAGTTCTTTGTTCTTAGCAGCATTTTTCCTTTTGAAAGCTGAGGCATTTATAAAGGAAAACAGTCTTTTCATCCAAACATATTTTTCCACAAGCCTATTTTGTAATAAAAAGATATTTATTGCTATTGAAAATGTTATTTTTGTCTCGGGAGATAAAAGTTTAATTTCTTGAAGTGATGTTTTCTCCAAAGATGGTGAACTCTCCATTTAATGCTGAAGGAAATCGGCTTGGTGTAGTTAAGTGGTGTCAGGTGAAGAGAAACCACTTCATTGTTGTGGGTCATTTCACATCTTAAAAAGTATAAAAGATTGTTGTCATAAGAGATATATTCCTATTTCTTTATTTGTTGCTTGATGGGTTACAGACTTGGATGCTCCCAGAAACCTGAAGCCAGTGTCCCAGACGGACAGCAGCATAACCCTGGAGTGGAGGAACAGCCACGCCAACGTTGACAACTACAGAATCAAGTTTGCCCCCATCTCTGGTGGGGACCATGTGGAGATCACAGTGCCAAAGGGCAACCAAGCCACAACCAGAGCTACACTCACAGGTGGGTCACACGTTTTAGGTTAAATGTACTGAAGAAATTGTTCCCTGTGAGGGTGGGGAGGCCCTGGCATAGGCTGCCCAGAGAAGCTGTGGCTGCCCCATCCCTGGAAGTGTCCAAGGCCAGGTTGGAGCAACCTGGGCTAGTGGAAGGTGTCCCTGACCATGGTATGGGTTGGAATGAGATGACCTTTAAGGTCCCTTCCAACCCAAACCATTCTGTGATTCTATGCTTTTTAAGTGCACCCAATTAAATTAAAATCCCTGGGATCTGTCTGCACACACCTGCAGGTGGATAAGCAGCCATTTCCCTTCCACATGCATCTCTCAGTCCCCTCAGGCAGTTCCCTGAGTTCTGGGCAGCTCCACATCTCTGTGGAGGGGGCTTCACACCCTGAGTTCCAAAGGTGTTTGCCTTTGTCTGTCTTACCTTGCACACATTCAACCTTCCCTGTTAAAACAAATGCCTGGAGGTGTATTCCATGCACAGGAACTCATATTCCTTTTCCTCATCTCTTAGGTTTGAAGCCTGGAACTGAATATGGCATTGGAGTGACAGCAGTGAGGAACGACAGGGAAAGTGCCCCTGCTACCATCAACGCTGGCACTGGTGAGTACCTGACCCACCTGACCCCCCTTTCTGCTCTGGGGGAAGCAACAAGTCCTGTGGAGCCACTCTTTCCTTCCCAAATGACGCAGTAAAAACTATTTTAGAAAGTTCTTAATTTTTCTCACAACACCCCGCTTTTCCCAGGTAGATTCTCTGAAGGCTTTAATTCTGCCTCTCCTGCGTGTGAAGTGAGTGTCAGTGGGGGAAATCTGTTCTAGTGTGGTTTGTTTGTAAAACAGAACTTCATCATCCTCTACCCACATGGGCTTCAAAACCTCCAAAGGCTGGCTAAGCCCCTGAGCTGTGGCCAGACATCCAGTGTAGATGTTACTCTGTCTAAACCTGTCCCAGGGCAGTTCAGAGACCTCTCAACTGTGCTTTTTTTAACTCATAGATCTTGATAACCCCAAGGACTTGGAAGTCAGTGACCCCACTGAAACCACCTTGTCCCTGCGCTGGAGAAGGCCGGTGGCCAAGTTCGATCGCTATCGCCTCGCTTACACCAGTCCCTCTGGGAGGAAGAGCGAGGTGGAGATCCCAGTGGACAGCACCTCCTTCATCCTGAGAGGGCTGGATGCAGGCACAGAGTACACCATCAGCCTGGTGGCAGAGAAGGGCAGGCACAAAAGCAAGCCCACAACTGTCAAGGGTTCCACTGGTGAGTAAAGCTTTTGGTGGGTGCTGTGCGCAGGGCACTGGGCAAGGACCAGCCCAAGGACGACCTCACCTGATTTTCTAAGCTGTGTCTGGGGCTTAGAATATCTGTCTCTGCCTGCAGAGCAGACTTAGCCCTGCCTAACATGCCACACTGAGGGATAACTGTGCATTTCCTTGTCTACTGTGTTTAGCTTCATGTTCTCAATGATTTCTTGCTTATTTTTTGATAAGCTTTGTTTCACAAAGAACAGCCACAGCCCCTAGTCCTGCATGAAATGCAGGCTCATACTTTGTTTTATATGAGACTGGGGTTTTTTTGTGCATTATAACTTGTTTTGTTTTCTACAGCCAAAATCTGAGTGGAAGAGCAACCAGAACGTGTTTAACATTGCTTGTTCCTGCCTAATGAATTCTCTTCACAGCATCCCTCCACCCATCATGCCTCAGCAGGGTCAGCAGGGCTCTGATGTTGCCCTGTATCAGTTTTCTCATCCAAAAGTAGGAAAGGTGACCGCCCCAAATCTGGTTCCAGCCACCATTTCCACTGGGTACTGTGACTTGTGTTTATCTTCGAAAAGAGGTCCATTTCTACCGTCTCTATTTGTCCAAACCGCTCCACCTGACCAGTATCGCTGGACTCCCTGAACAAGGTTTTATTCCTTTTATTCATTTTGACCCCAAGTTTGTTGCACACAGAGTTACACCTCGGTGCAGAACACAAATAAATCCTGAATCTTTACATACCTTCAGGTTAAATCCTGGGAGGCAAAGCTTGAACAGAGACAGTGAAAGCAGGACCAGCTGGGCTACAATTGTCTTTAGCAGATATCAGGGTGTTTATCCTTTTCTCCCCACAGATCATCTACAAGGTAAACACGTGCCAGGCATTGTGGATTTTGCAAATTGACTATACTATATATAATTATATTATATATAATTATGATTACTATAAATAAATACACCATATATAAATATAATAACTATTTGAACTGGTGAAAACTGGGCTCATATTCCCTGGTAGTTCATGCCAGCACCACCTCTGATGCTTTATAGAGACAGTAATCCAGGACAGCAGAGGTTTATATGTGCTGGTGTAAACTACAGGAAGCCATCAGTACTGAATTAGATGTTTGATGCCTAAGGCAGGCAGGGAAATGCAGTCCAAGGCAGGGAAAAATTGGGAACTCTTGAGGCACAACATACAAAAGGATCTGAAGGTTTATGTGGCAGGAGAGAGCAGGTTGCAATTTTCCCAAAGTCTTCTGTTTCCCTGTCTGTCTGGAGACTGAGAGGGCTCAAAAGAATTCTGCATAGATGGTGAAAGGCAGAAACAACCTGCTGTGGAATTTCACAGCCTGGTCTTTCCACCAGCAGCTTCCAAAGCTTGACAAGGACAAGGTGGCTGCTTTTTTTTTTTTTTTCTTTTTTCTTTAGAAATACCTTCCTCTGGCCAGTGTATTTGTTTTATGTCTTTGCTGAGAGCAGCCAGTAAACACAGAGCTCTCTGCAGTGGAGCAGCAGTTCACATAACCTGTCTGTGTGACCTCCATCCTACGTAGGAATGGACAAAGCCAAACATGAGCAGGGGGAGCAGAAGTTCTCTGGAAGTCTGGGCAGTACAACACAAGTGGGCTCTTCAGTTTGCTTTTCCATCTTCCGTCAAGCCACTTCTCTTTATCCAGTGCTTAGGAGGTCCTGGATCCTCAGGCTGAGCCAAACAAACTTGTTTCTCTTGCAGAGCCCTGGGGGACCTCAGATCCATTGCACTGCTGGGGAAAGCCCTTGGAGCAACCAGGGAGAGTGAGAGGGGGGTGACTGAAGTGGGAAATGCCAGCAGCATGACTAGGGCTGGATTGGCTCTTCCCAGTGGGTGGAGGAGACAGTCCTGCTGCTTGGAGGGTCTGTGCCATCCCTGCTGAACAAGGGAACCAGCAACTGCAAAGGGGCTGAGTTTTTATTTTTAGCTTCCTTTGCTCCTGCAGATTGCCAGGTTTTCACCTCATATTCTTCCCCTCCTCTGGATGGTTCTCTCAGGCTTCTCTGCCAGCCAGCTACTCAGGAATTTCCCACTCCTTATTTTTATTTGCTTACACCATGGATTTTATAGCATTTTGAAGCTTCTTTCAGCTCCAGAGCTGAAGATCTTCTCTTGGAGACTTTCCTCTCACATTCTCCCTGTTTTCTACTTGTGCACATCAGCTCTCCGCTCACAGGCAGCTGAAATGTTCAGAACTCATGAACCTCTAGCAAAGGACATGTCACAAAATCTTTTACAGTGTAGGGTGGCAGATGTCTCTTGCTTCTGTCTCTTCACGTGGATGAAGTGCAGCTCAAGTGACAAATACCTTTTTTAACTGAGATCCATGATTCTGCATTCAAGGGATGGCAAAATGTCATTTCAGTGGGTTGAAAAGGAAAGACTAAACCCTTCACCCTGCCACTTGCCTGTGTGTCTCCTGTAGCTCTGTATAGTGTGACCCTAATGCAGGCCATGAGTCCTGATCTGGAGGAGCTTCCTTCCTCTGGGAGTTTTCTTGCTCCAGAGGCATCAGGGGTGCAGGAGATGCACTTGTGGTCTCAAGGGTAAGAGACCACAGCTTTAGTGCCTCGTGGTGTGTGAAGACAGGAGTCTGCAGTGGTTTGGGGGTGAAGTTTTAGAGCTGGGCTCACTGCAGAGAATCCCTGGCCTCCAAGCTAACAATTCCTATAAAATCCAGGTGTTTGTGTCAGCTGGAGAACAGAGCTCTTCTCTGGAGCTGTGGCTGCAACAGGTACCTCCTTTCTGTATTAATGAAGATATCATAAAGTCCCCCCACCAGCACTAAGATCTGAGTCAGAAATCAGCTTTTTTACTCGTTGCAGGGACCTTTGTGGCAGCACATCTTGAGATTTCCATCAGATCTCCAGCTAATCTGCAGGGTGAGCACGTCACCCATCTCTGAGGAAGCTGAGCAGCCAGACTGCAGCTTTGTTCTCCCCTGCTCTGGTTCTGGAGCTCTGCCTGCAGAGCACAATGTGGGTCCTGGAGCAGGGTGGATGCTAATCCATCAGGCATGAGAGGCCTGGGGAGACAAATGAGTGAACATCAGAGAAACGAAGAGCCAGGCTCAAATTCCTCTGCTGAGGGACCCAGATTGTGCAGCAACTCTTGATGGATCGTGGATGTGATGCTGCCTTGTCTCTGGAAGTGAGTTTGCACATCCAAGCACGGCTTGGAGAAGCAGCTTTTCCATTCTGGAAGATTTATGCTGTTTACCACAGGCCCTTGTCTGTGTTGTGCGTCAGTGCCTCTTCCTCTCCTGGCTTCTCTGCTCTTACATTGCACCACTCTTTTTTATACAAACTCAGGGGAACATTAGGAAGAGTGATTAGGTGAAGCAGCTCCATGGGAAACTGCAGTGCTGACCACTGAGAAACTAAATCTGCCAGGAAAGATGGTCCATTTACTCAGCTGAGAGTACCTGGATCCTGACTCCCATAGGAGGATTTTAGTGGTAACTACTGTAGTATTTCTGGTTTCTGATGCTGCAGTGGTGTATTTATGAAATTCAGAGCTGCACAGGCACTGTCAGCCCAGTTTAATGACTTGAGAGAGGGGAAAGTGGTTTAACAAAGGGGTTTGAAAAGAATGCAAATAGTATCCTGTGTCTCATGTGTGGTGGTGTGATGAAAACATGGTTGTCTCCAGGTTGCAGCCTGGTTCAAATCATGTCTGGGGTGATTTAAGGACAGTCCTTACCTAATTCAAGAATATCAATGATACTTGTGAACATAAATCCCTGTTTGCCTTACAGGCTTCTTTCCTTCCTGGAGGTGAGCAGAAAACAATGTTTTTACATCTGTGCTTGCCCTGAGAGTATATTTTCAAGATAACATTTCTCTTTTATTTGAAAACATTGCTAATTGATTTTGCTCCTCTGAAAATATATTTATTCCTGATAAATGTGTGAATCTGGAGACAGATCATGAATCCTGAATACATATTTGTGCTGAGCTGATTGATGGTGCTGGATGACTTGCTCTCTCTTAGTTGAATGCAAGTGGAGCATGAAAGCAAGGAAGTCACTGAGGTGTGAAATGATGTGGGTTTCCACTAATGAGGAGATAATTCTGCATGTCCAAGAAATCACCTGCCTGTTGCCTTGGGGCTGTGATCACAAACACATTCTCTGTGATTCCACACTCCTCAGACTGTCAGACTCTGACTGTGCTACAGGATAAGTCAGAGATCATTCAGCATGCTGAAGGCCAAGGCTTTGCCCTTTCCATTCCTTGGGATCTCTCTAAAAAAAGATTGCCCAAGTTCTTTCTGCCCTAGTGTTTAACTAAGGATGTGTGACCCCCTCCTTTTTTTTTCTGCATGTATCCCAATGCCTGGTTTTAATTGATAGAATGAGCTTTAGCATGGTTCTGCTGTGGCTGATTCCTGGCTTTGGGTGTGTTGGTGATACTTGGCATGAATTCTCTCATGGTTTGTGCCAGAAGCAGTAACTGATGGGCTGCAGTAAAGTCAGGAGGAGTGTTTGAGGCTTAGGGTTCAAATCCTCACCGATGTAAATTAGCAGAGCTCTTTGGAGGTCATCAAAGAGAACTGATTTACATCAACTGAGGATGTGCCCCTTTCTCTGCTGGAAGCATTCGAGCTCAGCTCTGTGTTCACCGGTTGTTACTCTGGACCTGCTGGTTGTGGTTCTGGAAGAGCCCTGCTGTGCTTGCTGATGCTGCCTCTGCTCATGGCCTGGATTCAATCTCCAAAAAAAGGAGGAACCACCTGCTCTTGGAGCTCCTCAATGCAAAGCATGCGAACTGTGTTGAAGCAGGTGTAGTTTGGTTTATTTAGGGGTTTATCATCAGGGAATTTCAACTTGTATTTTACCTCTGTTTATCACTTCTAGTCACAACACTTGGAGAATCAATCAATGAATCCTCATTTAATCCTCCCAGCTCTGCACCTGCAGGGCTCAGTTATTTAACAACCCCGATTCTCCTGCTCTGCTTTTGGTGCCCCTTGACCTGCCCAGCTCAGAAGCCACTGAATTCTTCATTACCTCAGTATAACCCACAGGACTTTCAGCAGCTTCCCCCTGTCCTGGGCAGCCCAGGGTGTGAGGTATTTGGTCAGTTCTTTACTACTCTGGAAGATCTGACCAGTTTGCGCAGAGCACAGGAATATTTTTGCTGGGAAACCACCGAGAAACAGAAATGCCCAGTCTCCCAGCTGGCACAAATTCCAGATTAACCTCCCTGGAAGCACTCAAGGCCAGCTCTCTTGATCCCTGGAAGCCATAGCTACTACAGGTATTTTCCATGGATTTATTAGCCATGTGGCTGTTCCACTGCACAGATTCTGGGCTTTGTGAGTGATGCATTTCCTCTTAGCTGGTTTATTCTTCCTTTTGCAAGGGGCAAAACTCTTATTGTTATGGAATGAGAGCCTTGAATGTGCAGACAATGCCCCATTCAGCTTTTAAAGTGATGTAGCATCAAATCTCTCTTCAGATTGCATGTAGAGAGAGATTTTGATGCATTTGCTATTGGCAAGGCATGTGAGAATAGCAAGATGCTGCAGGGGTTTGTCTGGGGTGTGGTTCAAGTGCCAGAAAGATTACAAGAAGTTTGCAGCACTGGTATGCAAGTGGTGATGTCAGAGGAAAAAAAAAGATTAAAACACATTGGGAGTCACCTTTCTGAAAACTTTTTTGCCACCTCTTACCCCACTGTATGAATTTCATGAGGAATTAAGCCTACAGACACAGGGCTGAGTTCAATAATAATCAAAGTACCAGTGTGTAAGTTCAGATCTGGAGACTAATGACTGCATTTGTCCATCTCTCAAACCCAAATTGCCAACAGGAGGTAAAATATTTACATGGAAACACCCAGATCGTTTCCCACCAACTAAAAGGCCACAAAGCCTCATCTCTCAATGGTTTGTTCTCTTTTTTTTTTTTTTTTTTAAGTAAGAAACATCATCCCTTGATATTTATTGTGACACTGGTTGTTTTGTCATCTCTGTTGGATGCTGTAATTAATGAGGCTTTTGGAGGCCTCTAATTTGGTGCATGTGAGAATCTCTTGGTCCCTGGAGAACATGAGGGGGTTGTGGTGCTTCAGTCACAGACGTGCACGAGGAACAAATGGGAGGAAAAGGGAGTCTGCATCTTGGAGGAGAATGAGCATTCTTCAGAGAAATCTGAACTGTTTTAAGCTCTGCTGATCACTGCATTACTCATTATAATCAACAGCAAGATTTAACCTTACTGTAACTTTTGTTTTGTTTTCATTTTAAGGAAATGTGTTTGTTTTATCTGTTTCTGTTGCCACCGACAGATCATTATTTCTGATACAACCAGTTCCTTTTTTTTTTGTCCTGCTTTCTCTTTTCCAGATAACAGTGATATTTTGACAGGATTCATATTTTACCTCAGTGAATTTCCCTTCTGTTCCTGATAAAGCCAGACAGCTCTGGATTAATGCATTTCTTTTGTTGTTGTTGAACATCATTGTTATTTCATAAACAATCTCTTTCCTTCTAGCAGGATGGAAAAAGCTCATCAAAACTTTTACGTTCCTGAGTCGTAGCAATTTAGTGATTTATTAATGAATCTCACTGAATATAATTGTGATACATGACTGCTCAATCTCTGAAAATCCAACCCCAGCTGCCTTTGAGCAGTCTGACAGTAATCACTTTGTTCTCACAAGGAATGATGCTGCTGAGCCTAATATTCATTTATTCCAGAGCTCCTTTAACTCCTGTCATAAAATATGCATAAAGTTTAAGTTTACAACGGGCAAATCAGGTTCTTTCCCCTTCATGCAGCACCTCTTGAAATTCTTAGTCATGCAAAATGGGATTATTCAGAGGGACTCTGTTCTTATGATAGTGGTTATGAGTCAACAATGCAAATAAATAAGAAATGTGCCAGAAAGTCATTGTAACCCTCAGGTCAATGATAGCTCAGGTAGAAAAAAGCAGGTATTATTCTGTCATTTCCCCACATCACTGCTGATGTCAAGGAATCAGTTGTATTTCCTTTGGAACAAAAACTTTCTATTCTTGCTGAGAAAATTACCTCAACTTTCAGATTTAACAGCATCAGAGTCAGCCCTGATGGTTCCCAACTTCCTGGGCCACCCCTGGGGTGGCTTCTGGGAATGTTCATCGCTGTGAATGCACATTTCAATTTTAGATTAATAGCAGTGCCTCTGAAAATCCAAACTCCTGTGCCTGCAGGAGGGTTTTGTGCACAGAATAATGTGATATAAAAAAGACAAGTCCATTCAAAGGCATGCAAACACAGGCATTTTCCTCCTCTTTATTGTTTTGTATTAGAAAGAGTTTGGAAGCATAAACAGCATCATTCATGTGGACACAATTAAAAGCATAAACATCTGAATCCCAACTGCTCTAAACTCAGTGTCTTCCTACCCTGACAACACAGTTGCTTCAGAATGGCAAGCACTGAGTTGTTAGGAGTGTAGTAGAGTGATTACAGTCATCCTTACTTGTCTCATAGGGAGGTGTAATTAATGTTGGCAGGTGTAAGATGGTCTATAAGCTGCTTTCTGTGAGCAGTCTCTTAGTATTAATGTGGATAGTATTTATCATTACAGTTCTTTTCTTACTTTTCTGGTTTTCCCCCATCTCTAGAGAGACTTTACTCACAGTGATCTGGGGCAGCTGAGAATGTGACTGTGTGTGGGGGCATCTCTGTGAGATCCAGTAACACAGAACATCATTAAACAGTACGACATCACCCCTGCCCTGTAACCTGAGTAACAGATTGACTCTCTGTCCTTATTCAGAGGAAGAACCTGAGCTTGGAAAGCTGTCAGTCTCGAAGACTGGCTGGGATGGTTTCCAGCTCACCTGGACAGCCGACGACGGGCCCTATGAGAGCTTTGTCATTGAGGTGCAGGAGGTTGGGAGCCCCGAGGAGAGCCGGAATGTCACAGTCCCGGGGGGACTGCGCTCTGTGAATGTCACCGGCCTCAGGGCCAGCACACCCTATAACATCACACTCCACGGGGTGATCAGAGGCCATAGGACCACCCCCCTTTCTGTTGCGACCACCACAGGTATCTCTCCGAGTCGCTGCTCCAGTGCCATGTTCCTCCCAGCCAGGGATGTGAGCCAGAGCTGTCCCAGCTGCTGGCTGGCTTTGCATGGGGGGCACTGAGCTCCTTAAAGCTTGGCTGAACATCTCTGGCATGGGAATGTCTCAAGGTCAGGCTTTCCAGCAAGAGCCTCAGTGCCCTGGTGCGGCCCTTCCCTTGTAGGAATGCTTTCTCCCTTCCCAGCTGAGGACGGCTTGTTTTGTTCCCTTTACTCACTTACCTGCTGGTTTGCACTAACACCAAACCCAGCTGGCTGTTGTACATGCTTGGGAAAGCCCAGGTTGCCTGCTAAAATGATAAAAAATCCTTCTCTACAGCCCAGATTATCAAAGCCAGGGAGTGTGTTTAGCTCTTCCCCTGCAGAAGCGTCCTCTGAAATGATGCAGTGGCTTCTGTGTAAATTTAAACTCGGGGGGTATAGTGTGTGTGTGTCTGCCTGAAGGGCAAGGACAAACATCTTCTATGTGCTCTCATATAGAAAAGGACACAAATCTTACCAAGAGTAGTATCATATATTAAGTCATCTAAGGTCATTAAACAGTCTGATTGGGCTGAAACAAATCTAATGCAAGAAGATCAAATTCGGAACTCCCATGGTATAGAACTGAATTGAAAGAAGGAAGGTCAACCTTCTCTTATCAGAAGGTTCCCTGAAGCTCACCAATAGCCACAAAAATAAATTCCTGGCTGTTCCTGAGAAAGGCAGCAGGTCTAAATGAGAGCTTTGGCTGTGAGAGGTAAATACCTACTTCTACTTATCCTCGTGGCTCACTGATCCTTCCTGGTGTTCTGATCATGGGTAATGAACAGAGTGTGAATTAACTGGCACTAAAGGAGCACCAGTGGCTCTTCCTTCAGATAATTTCTTGTAGGCAGCATCTGCTGCCTCTGGGCTTCCTTACAGACCTTGGCAACCTCCTGTCATTGTGAGATAGCCAGAGCTGGCTCATGCTTGATTTCCAAGCACTTATTACCCAGCCCAGAAGGGGATGAAAGTCCATGTAAGAACTAATCAGAATTAAAACATGAGATGCAGCAGAGCTTGATGGTTCCAACATTGCTTTAGGCAAAAATGTGTCTGGCACCTGGCTCTTGCTTTGGGCTGTGTCCCACTAGTAGTGTTGTGCTTTGAGGGTCCTGAGTGGGATCTGGTGACAGATTCCCATTGAAAACAGACCAATGTGGCTGGAAAAACAGGGGAACAGATATCAGGGGTGTCCTGCTTGAATCTGCAATGTGCTCTCCTTCTATTAAACCAGTGAAAACAGCAGAAGATGCCTTGCTGAGGTTTTCCCTTCCCTTTCTGGGTCATGCTCAGCATCAGGCTTTTCAGAATTTTCCCTTCTAGGGGCTTGCAGTTGTCAGAATTTTCTGACCCTTCCTGTAGCTCTACAGGGATGTCCACAGAGAGGAGGAAACCCCAAGGCAGCTATCCCTGTCTTGCATTTTGGCTCCAGCTCCAAAGTTACAAACCAGCATTTATTGGCTTAACCTGAAGGGGGAAGTAGAAGAGCAAACAAAGCATTTTCCTTTGGCTAAAGCAATACCTCCAGTTTTAGCTTCTCCTAAAACTGGGAGCTGACTTTTCCAAATGGATTCAATAAAGTTATTTTGCATCTGCTTTCGTGCTCAGACCTCAAAGCTGTATGGCTGCTCCTGCAGATAGAGGGAACAGCCATGACTTTAAAGCTTTATTTTTCCTTTTAGCCTTATTTAACACTTTGTGCTGCCTTCATTTGATTTCTCCCCCCCTTACTCTGCTTGTAGCAACCTTTTACTCACCCATCCTGTTGTCCAGCTTGGAGTGCTGCCAGCATGGGCAGAGAGGAGCATTTGTGAGCAGCAGGAGGAGGTGCAGGGCTGTCCCTTCTGACCAGTGTTGTTTCCCTCCTCAGGAGAGCACCCCGAAGTCGGTGAGCTCATGGTTTCCGACATTACTCCCGAAAGCTTCAACCTTTCCTGGACAAGCAACGGGGCCTTCGACGTCTTTACTATTGAAATTATTGATTCTAACAGGTTGCTGGAGCCCATGGAGTTCAACCTCTCAGGCAATTCAAGGACTGCTCATATCTCAGGGCTTTCTCCCAGCACTGATTTCATTGTCTACCTCTCTGGGATCTCTCGTGGTTTCCGCACACAGGCAATAAGTGCTGCAGCTACAACAGGTACATGAACCTCCCTCGCTGCTAACTCTCATTTTTTTCCTAACTCTTCCTTACAGGTTGTGCCCCTTTCCCTGCCCTCAGCTACCCCATCAGTCCACTGCCAAACCCTCTACCTCATTGCTTGTCACCTTCTAAGGAAGATCAACCTGGGACCTTTTGAAAACTGTGACTGTTAATCCACCAAAATCCATCCAGCCCAGTCAGTCAGTCACGTTGTGCTGCGATTTCAGCCGCACAGTAAGGTTGTTCAGACGTTAAGGCTGGGGCAACCTCTGAGGCAGATGAGAAGCAAAATGCATTTCCCAAGGACCAAGAGGGAGGTGATCCATTATATTCACCCTTCAACACGTGTTTGCATCTGTCACACAGCCCAGAGCAGACACTATTTGTCTCAGAGAAGCTGATTTCTACACACAGTTTTTATCCTGATTCTCCAAATAGATGTCAGGCACGTTTCAGCCTGTGCCAGCAGAATCCTGCAAGGCACATTCACTGCTTGAATTCAACGTCAGCGTTCAGTTTACATTGGATGGGAGATTGAAAAAGTCCATTTGACTTGATGTCAGTGACTGAAATAGGCAGGCATTTAGTTGTTGGCACAGTGCACAGCTCAGGGTTTTACAGCTGACAGCTTTTCCAGAGAAGACAGGGAAGTCAGACGTTCAGTTGTGCTTTAGCCAAGGACAGTATGAGAGACTGGACTACAGGAACATTCTCACTCTGGGCAGATAAGAGCTCACATCGGGATCATTTAATATCTGTGCCAAAATTTGTTGCTGACACGATCTTAGGAAAAGTTGCCATAGCAATAGATGAATGTGGTTAATGAAAGCAGAATATCACATCTCAGCTATCAGATAATGCAGTTTGAGTTTCCAGCATCAGCAGGCTGTGAACATCCTCACTGAGTGATGGGTGGCATGTTCGGGGTGACTGCAGGGGTGATGATATGAAAAAACATGGAGAAACACAAGGCTAGATGACCTTTGTGACCTGTGGTCATGGGAATTCAAGCTTCTATATTAATTTATTTTGTTGCTTTGGCTTTTAATAATTGCGATACATTTCCATTTGTTTTTCTTCCCGTAGTAGAGGAACCTCTCCTTAGCAAACTCACTGTATCAAATGCTACCTCAGACAGCCTGTCACTCACGTGGGAAGCACAGGACAATGCCTTTGACCATTTTATCCTAGAGGTCAGGAATTCTGACTTCCCTTTGGACTCCCTGGTGCTCACAGTGCTGGGGGCCTCCCGGCGCTCTGTGGTGACCAACCTCAAAGCTGCCACTAATTACACTGTCCAGCTCCATGGTGTAATTGATGGGCAAGGTGGTCAGACCTTGACAGCACTGGCAACCACAGGTATTTCACTGTTTTACCTTCCAGGTTTGCTTTTTACTCTCCTCTCTTTTGCTGCCCACCGAACTGCTCTAAAATGTGTCTCCAACTCGTCATCGTTCCTTTGGTAAATTGTAGGGAGATCACTCTGAAATACACTGAGAATGCTCAGAAAAAAGAGATCTGAGACAATGGAAAAGGCTGGAAAAGTGCCCCCAGCATTAAGAGAGTGGTAAACCATGATTGGTTTCCTTATATATACACTTCTCTGCAAGTCGTGTGTATATATAATTGACTTGCTCCGTGGTCGATGGTTTTCACGGAGCATCTTTGCACTTGATCCTGAATGAAGTTGTTGTTCATCCCACCCTCACTTGCCTTGCTGTGGGTGGGAGGCCTTCGTGTCCTTCTCAGCCTGGAGAGGCACCTGCATGCTATTTTTGTTCTTCTTTCTTGAAACAAAATGTCTTCCAGGACATTTGCATCTCTTGTGGGAGTTTCATGCAGCATGTGAGATGACCAACCAAAACTGCATGGAGTGGTTCTGGTTCTGAGGTTCTTCTCTGCCCAGCATTTCTCTGTGTTCCCAGAAGAGATCAAGGCTCAAAAAGCAAGGTCACCCTTTCCTGATGGTCAGCCCACCACTCTCACTTGCATTGCTACCTTTGAGTCTCTATGACCTGTCTTGTTCCACTGGATGTCAGAGCTTTTCCCATGGTGATTCCAGGATTGCAGGAGATCACTGAGACTTGCCTGAAGAGATAACTTCAATATCTGTTGCATGTAGCACTCTTTGGAGACAGGTTGCCATGATGGGAATGTGCCTGAGAGGATGCAAGTGGCATGTGAAGGAATGTGGCCGTGCCAGGATGAGTTTGGGAAGGTTCTGTTTGCCCTCTCTGACCTGCATGTGAGGGCTCCGTGCCCTGGTTTCCATGGGTTCTCCATCCAACCCTGTTTGCTTTGTGGATATTCTCATCTTCTCTATCTTCAAGAGTACCGTTCTTCCATGGTGACACCTTCCCTGTCAGCCATGAAGGCACTGATGGTCACTGGTTGGTAGCATGACATCTGCATGTGTCCTTAATCGGGGCCACTTGCACTCACCTGTTCCTACAAAACTCCAGGGAAGAAAGTGGGCTGTTTTTTAAAAGTCTTGCCATGAGGGACAGGAGGAAAAGTTGGAACATCTTGCAGCAGTTCATGTTTTAGTTAAGAAGGAGATTTCATTCTTTCCTCATTCTCTCTGTTGGTGGGTTGCATCTTTCTGACTTTTCTCCCAGCACGAATCACTTAAATAGTTATTTTTCGGGATCTCACTGGCTGCATTTCCCAAGGTGTTCTTGGTCTGTACTCAATTGACAAGATTAAAAAAAACCAGTAACTCAGCCCAGAGAGCAGCCACAGGATTCTCTGACCATCTGACTACTGGGTCATGTTTGTGCTCTCTCTGTGCTTTAATGAATCTTTAATGGTTTCATGCTTTAAAACAGAATGAGTAAGGAGCTCTCCCGCTCCTGGAGGACAAGTTCTTCCCCTGGCAGGGGAGGGATGTGATTTTGACTTTCCTCCAGCAGCAAAGTCTTTGCTTCTTAAGGAAGTGACCACTGAAGAGTCAGAAAGGAGAGCGACAGCAGGGCTGGGGGGCTTATTGTTCAGTCCATTAGACATTCCCTGATTATGCCTGATCAGAGGATGAGGAACACCTTATTTATGGAATCCAGGGAGGTTTTGGGCTGAGATTAGTGCTGAGATAATCACTGTTAGGACTGAAACCCCTTCTAAACTTCAGGGTCCAAAAATAGATGTATCTACAACTCCAGGCAACAGAAACACTAAACAGAAGCTGAGCTGGGATTTCAAGGATTCCTGCCTGAAATCTACTTTATCTATTTTGGAATTGCTGTGGGTTTGTAGTCCCATCAAGTCCCCAGTGTGGAATTCCTGTAATTTGCAAGGTTTTACCACAGAGCTGTACTCTGTTGGTACTTCTGTAAATCAAGCCCACATTTCATTGGGTAAATTGGGTTTATTTAAGAAAATTGAATGAAAATATAATTTTAAAGCCAGCACTAATTTCAGTGGCTGCTTTCCAAAACCTGACAAAGCAGCCCTTGCTTGTTTTGCCACTGCAAAACAAGGCTAAAACATGCTGAGCATCTCCAAACCTCCTGTGCTAATTCCCCCAGCCCCTCACGGAGTAACTGTCTCTTCACCTGTGTTCCTTTCTCCCCCAGAGGCTGAGCCACAGCTGGGCACCCTCACCCTCACAAACGTTACCCCTGACAGCTTCAACCTCTCCTGGACCACCAGAGATGGGCCCTTTGCCAAGTTTGTCATTCACATTAGAGATTCCCAGGCAGATCAGGAGCCCCAGGAGCTCACGGTGTCGGGGGGCACCCGCAGCGCCCACATCTCAGGCCTGCTGCATTACACTGCCTATGACATTAACATTAAAGGCACCACCAGGGCAGGTGTTCACACAGAGCCCCTCACTGCTTTTGTCGTGACAGGTAGCTGCTTAAAGCTTTGGAGTCTTGTTTGTTAGCTCAAGGATATGAATATTCCACTGTGGATAATGAGGAGGACTCCACAGCGCTGAATAAACCGTCCAGTTTCTTTGCAAACTTAGTGCAAGGAGGGGTCAGACCAGGCATGTTGACCTTAAAAAAATTCCTGAGAGCAGTACTAGTGCAAAGTGAGTTAAAATGTCAGGGTGGATGGGGCTTGGAGTAAAGACCTGGAGTGACAGGATCAGGGGGAATGTTTTAGATAGAAAGAAAATCTTCCCTTGAGGGTGGGGAGGCCCTGGCACAGGTTGCCCAGAGAAGCTGTGGCTGCCCCATCCCTGGGAGTGTCCAAGGCCAGGCTGGAGCAACCTGGGCTAGTGGAAGGTGTCCCTGCCCATGGCAGGGGGTGGAACTGGGTGATCTTTAAGGTCCTTTCCAACCCAAGCCATTCTATGTTTCTGTGATTAAGAGCCCTCTGGAGTCTTTCTCACATCTCTAGTAATTTTTTGAACTCCTGAAGTTTGAGGGGAAAAATTTGCCTGATGCTCAGACAGTTGCATCTGAAGGATCCAGAAAGACTGGATTTTAGAAGACCTCCCATCCTTTGGTGTCCCCTCAGCACATCCCTTATGTCTGAGTATTTTTGCTCAAGGTTTTGAGCACAAAGGATCAGCCTCCTAAACGGTGTTATAGATGCCACAGAGTTCACCTTCCATGAATCACGTGGCCAGTGCATGCTACTGGAAAAGAATCATAGAAATACAGGCTAGTTTGGAAATTGGGATTGGGAGAGGAGGCTTCCCACATGTGACACCCTCCTCAGCAGGAGGATGTGCCAGTTGTTCACATGAACCTGCTGGTTCAGTGTTGGCTTCACTCAACACCCATCCCAGGAAAATAATTCAGCAGTGTGGGCTCAGTATTTGTTTACTCACCCCCCCAGAGATAAACCCAAACCGTGAGTCCTTGGGATTGCTCAATTATAAGTGATTAAGGCGCAAAAATGTCTCAAAACTGAGTGAATTCGAGCTGAATCTCTGGCACCCAAATGTGTAAATACTAAAACTTGAGGAGTTCCAAATTATAGCCCTCTAGGAGGGAATTTTTATGCCGAATTCCAACAACATCAATTTCAGTGGTTGTGAAATGTGAAAACCAAACCCAAAGCCCTTTTCAGGAAAAGGTTCTGTCTTTAAGTAACTGGTATTTTCTTAAGTGAGTGGAATTTGAGTGGCTGGAAGATGGGATGAGTCAGGCCATGAGCCAACAGAGCAGGTTTGACAAACAGTGTAGAGAAACACAAGCAATGCCTGGGCTCCAGGATCGAGGCCAGGGCTTAGCAGAGCGAGTTGATCTTCCTATTTGACTTGTCAGATTTTGAGTGAGAAAAATACACTGAGAATCTTGTGAAATTTCAACCTTTTTTTTTCCCCTGAGTCTTGGTGGATAAGTTTTGTAGAGTTGATACCTTTGACAAAAGTCATGCTGATGTGAAAACTGAAAAACCCCATACTGGAATTTCTTTAAGTTGTCAACATGCCCCACTAGGTATGACCCTGACTGATTAATATCCTGCTTCAGGCAGCTCTGATCCCTCCACCACTGAAAATTAAAGGTGGGGATATTCATGTGAGGTAGAGAAATATAAAGAAGCAAAAATACAGGAGTTGGGATTGCCAGAGTTGAGGCTTGTCCCTAAAGCACTGATGGTGGAGACAAGTGGAATGAAATGAGAGCTTTTGTACAGCATTTCCAAAGCAGTTCTGGTTGTCACTATTTTCCAGTGCATGTGGAACAGGAGAAACGAGCTTGGAAGGAATTTCAATGGAGCTTGAGTTGAGGTGCTGAGACACCCTTGATGAAAATTAAAAATCGAGCACCTAAGTGGAGACTCCATTGAGAATCCTCATCCTGTGGTCCTGGCTCTGCACTTCTATTAAACCCATGCTTTGGGGGAAAATGTGGGGTTTTTGGTGGAACCTGTGACACTTTCTAATTCACAATATTTTTCACTTTTTTGTTGTTGTTTTTGTTTTGTGTGTGTGTGTGTTTTTGCACCTTCCCTTCTTTTAGAGGCCATGCCCCCACTGGAAAACCTCACTGTGTCTGACATTAACCCCTACGGGTTCACAGTGTCGTGGATGGCATCGGAGAATGCCTTTGACAACTTTCTAGTGGTCGTGGTGGACTCTGGCAAGCTGCTGGACCCCCAGGAGTTCCTCCTCTCGGGAGCCCAGCGCCAACTGAAGCTTAAAGGCCTCATAACTGGCATTGGCTATGAGGTTTTGCTTTATGGTTTTGCCAAGGGGCACCAAACAAAGCCCCTGAGCGCTCTGGCTGTCACAGGTATTTTAACGTGAACAAACTGCTCTCTTCTGCCCTGTCTTGCTTTCCTTCTCCCACGGGAGATGTTTCGTGCCATCCATTTGCAAAGCAAACTGTGGCTTTTGCGTCCTTCTCTGCATTGTGGGACTGACAGGGTCACCAGGGGGAATTCTGGTCCTTTTGACTTGTTTTCCTTTTGGTTTTGTGAGGGGTCCTGTAGAGGAGCATGCTGGGGCTCGAGGGGAGAAAAGGGTCTGGTCTTGCAGGTCCTTCTAACCAAAGTCTTTAAAGAAGAATGGCTGCATGCCTCGTTAACAAGAATGGGAGCTCCTCTTGTTGACAGCTGCTGGGCACATCAGCATTCTCCAGCAAAGTCAGCATTCTCCAACCTGCCAACCAGCAGGACCTTCAGGAAGTCATGGATTTCTTGCCATGGCCTCCTTCCTTTCCCTCTCTGTGTGGGTTCCACCCACAGCCTGCCAGTGTGATCTTTGCCACCCATAAAGCTGGCCTCTCTCTCCACACAACAGCTCATTTCCAGCCACATCAGAGCTGCTGTTTTCCAGCAGCACTTGAGCTTCCTTGGAAAATCATTGCAGATCCTCTGGCCCCACCGCCATCAGTTCTCATCTGCATGTGCAGCAGCAAAGCTGGGGGTTGTCTTGTTGGTGGTTTGTGAGAAAATAAAGAGGAATGTCTCCCTGTGGAAGGAGGAATTGCAGTGGAGGTGCTGTGAGACGGTAGCAGCTCCAGCAGCATTTCTCTGGGTAATGAGGCCTGACCACACTGAGTTAAAGATGTTTTGCAGGTGATTAATATCTTACAGCTCCTGGGATCCTTTTAAGTGGGTTCCTTCACTAAAGACAGTAGGTTTGGGTTGAAGTGTGCTGTGTGAGGGATGTGGATTTTCATGATTCCCCTTTGCTGCTGCAGCAGTTGTTTAACAGCAAAGGACTCATCTGACCAGAAGCATCCCAGAAGCCAGAAGTGCATGAAATAAGGGGTTTGCATGGAGAAAAAGACTCTTTCCAGTGGCTTCTGTGTTGGTCTAACAGAGAGAGGCCTGACAGTGTTCCAGGCATGCCTGCAGTTCTATAACAAGCCTGTTTTTGTTGTACATGAAGGTGTCACGTAGGTAGGGAGGGGAAAATGCACTATTAGCATGTGTAACTTTGCATGTTGGAGACAGAGGTTGGATGTCCATGCAGTGGATTTGCTGTTCAAGAGTGAAAGCTGGAATGGGCCTGCACACACTCACATTTATCCCCTTTGGTATGTTTATAACACTAATAATATTTTTAATTTTTTTTTTCACTAGCTGGCAGATTGTTTCCCTTGCTTTGAACTGTGGTT
The DNA here is from genome assembly GCA_035583135.1 of Lophotriccus pileatus. Taxonomy (NCBI): domain Eukaryota; kingdom Metazoa; phylum Chordata; class Aves; order Passeriformes; family Tyrannidae; genus Lophotriccus; species Lophotriccus pileatus. The sequence goes on from JAWWES010000038.1 coordinate 8,373,527, forward strand.
GGATTCTTGCAGTGTGCTATAGCCAAACCTCGGGCAGGTCTCTGATCGACTCATTAAACCCCCGTTTCTTCTCCCTGCTGCTATCTTCTCCTTTTTTAGAAGCAGAACCCGAGGTCGACAACCTCCTGGTTTCAGATGCCACTCCGGATGGATTCCGCCTCTCCTGGACTGCAGATGACGGGGTTTTCAACAGTTTTGTTCTAAAAATCAGGGACACCAAAAGGAAATCTGACCCGCTGGAGCTGATAATCCCAGGCCACGAGCGCACCCAGGACATAACAGGGCTCAAGGAGGGTACTGAGTATGAGATTGAGCTCTATGGACTTAGCAGTGGACAACGTTCCCAGCCTGTAAATGCAGTAGCAACCACAGGTATTGTCTTCGCAGTAGGAAAAGTGTAACCCATTAATTCCTGTTCTTTTCAGCACCTCTCATTTTCATGGCCAGCTCTTGCTATTCCTGAAGTGTTTGAACTGTCTCCTGCATGTCCCTTATCCACTGGTTCAGTGTGCTTGTTTATAATCAGCCTCAGATTCTGCAGCTTCATCACTGTTTATTTAATATGGTTTAATTGAATTGCTTTCATGATCAGCAGAGTCTGGCAATTAAAGCACTGTCTTTGAGGGCCAAGAAATATTGTGTCTGCATCAGCCTTTTTTCAGGGGTTTCCTGTGGCTAATTACATCTCAGAACTGCACAGAAATTTACCTCCCTAGAAAAGAATTATGACAAAATGAATTTACCAGAGTCACTGAGAAGTTTTATTTATGCCTTGATCAGCAAAAGCCTAAGCACCATTAATTTAGACTGATCTTACCAGGAGCAACATGTGCTCAATAACTCAAATTGACTTGAGTTCCTCGCAATATCAAAGCTGTGATTTAGGTTCATAATTGAAACATTTCATTTTGGCAGGTTTGAATGAAGTGCTTCATTTTTTTCCCCCACCAAAACCATGGTTTCATTTTGAAACATATTTAAACCTAAAGTGAATGAATCCATGTCCTGTGAGCCAAATTCACGCTTTGAAAAATTCTGAAAAAGTGGTTATTTCAAATAAAATTCATTCCAGGGGGAGGGGAACAGGAAGGGGACAAGTCTCTGAGGGGAGACCTCATCAGGGTCTGCAGCTCCTCATGAGGAGCTGCTCCAATCTCTGTGTGAGCAGTGACAGGGCCCAGGGAATGGCTGGAGCTGTGTCAGGGCAGGCTCAGGTTGGATCTCAGGGAAAGGTTCTTCCCCCAGAGGCTGGT
>JAWWES010000038.1:8374879-8405484 GCA_035583135.1 Lophotriccus pileatus
GTTTGGACAATGCTCTGAGGGACAGGGTGGGATTGTTGGGGTGTCTGTGCAGGGCCAGGAGCTGGACTGGATGATCCTTGTGGGTCCCTTCCAGCTCAGGATGTGGTTCTAAGTTCACTGTGTGAGGAAGCCAACAGAAATCCCTAAAAAGGGTTTTTTCCCAGCTGTCCCAGAACTCCAGGCAGCACCCAGGGCAAGGGCAGCAACAGCTCAGTATTGAACAGCCTTTGCTGAAATAGCCTCCTGCTTCCCCCTGATGTTTGTGGGGCCAGTTGTGAGCACAGAAAGGCACATTTGTGCCCAGCTCCACTGACTGCCATCACATCCCTTGGATAAACAGCCAGGGCACACCCTCACCCAGACACTTACAGGAAGCAGAACATGCATCCATCACAAACCTCTGCTCCCTGGGCTCCTGCAGCAGGGCTCCTAATGGGGAGGGATGTTTAAAGTCCACTGCACTTGGGAGCAGCACGTCCCCATTTTCCCTGACTTCCAGGATATTTATGGTAAACCACCAAGAGTTATCCTTTCCCTCATGACTACATTCTTATTCACTTCTTTCGGGGAGATTTATGTCACCTCCTGAAGCCAACAGCCCAAAAGATGTTTGTCAGCTGGAAACAGCCCGTGGATAATTGACAATAGAGCTGGAGCCACAAAAATCCAGCTAAATAATTCAGACTGCAGGTTACACCACATTTGGGTGGTTGAGCTGTCAAGGCATTTAACTAATTTCTTTTTTAGGAGTTGATTACTGCAAAAACATATGTGTATTTATAGCATTTCCAGTGTGGTTGCAAAGAAATATTTCCATCCCTGAAGGGGTAATTCAGACAGGCTTATATTCAGCCATACTTGATTCTGGCCTTTGCACAAGTGAGCAAGGAATAAACCAGCTAGAAAACCTTCAGCTTTAGTAGAGGAGATAGTAAAACAACATTTTTCTACGTCTCTTGTGTTGGTCCTGCAGCTGGTGCCTTGCTGCTGGGAGGCTGAGGTGATCTCCCTTCCTCCCATCACACCAGGAATGTGATTGGAAAACCCTGGGCATGGGAGTTGACAGTAAATGTCTTCCCACACCCACCACAAGGAGTTCTCCCTCCATAATTTACTTATGTGTGCAAGGGAACAGCAACAGTTTTCTTTGGCATTTTGCCTTCATCGATCCTGCTGTGATGTAAAACATGATAAAATCACTGTGGTGCAGGGCAGCACCCCACAGATCTGCGGGGTCTGACCAAGGTGGCACAGGAGAATGTGTCCACTGCTGCTCTCAGTTGGTGCCTTTGAGAAATTGCTCTGTAAAACATCAGTTAAAATGCATTTCAGCTCCTGCCCTGGGACCAGAGCACAGCTGTGGGCCACTTAATATCCTCTGTAGGAAATATGGGTTTCTTGCTGCTACTTTCCTCTTCTCCTAATGGTGTTTCGTCACACTGTGACAGCATTTTTCATCTGAGATGATCCCAGAACACTCCACGTGATCTTTATAGATGATAAAATGCAACCTGCTGTTTCCTCTGCTGCTTAGGAGAAGAAAGCCAGCGAGCAACAAACTCTAGTTTGTTGGGAATGAAAGAACAGTTCACAAAACCCATCCCTAATAATAACAGCCCTGGGGGCTTTAACAGCCTTACAGGAAGGTTCTGTCTCTCAGACAGCTCTTGGAGAATGATGCTGGAGGATAAAGGTAATTAATTACCTGCCCAACAGATGAGCTGAGGTTCTTTATGAGTGACAAATCAGAAGCACATTTTCTCTGCCTGCTTACTTTTGGCTTTCAGGTAGCTCAAGAAGATGATTCTCTTTGCTTCTTTTTAATTTCCCTGTGCTCAAAGGTACTACTCTCTTACGTCTCTGGGACTTATTCCAAGACTTCTGCTCTGTTGGTCCATTAATGGACTTTTTTTTGCCAGGTTCTGTCCCAGGAAAGTTGCTGCTGTTGGGGTACCTGGGACTGTGGAAAACACACATAGTAAAAACCCTTCTTACCACTGTTTGTTCTGCAGCTGGTACAGAAAACAGGCATGAGCTCCATGGAATTGTGCCCAGCAGAGTCCAAGTGGGATGGATTGGTTATTTTATTTCCTGGGAAAGGCTGGAATCCCCCACATGTGTGAAAACAAGTGCTGGTCCATCTCTTTGGTCTCCAAAGAGCACTTCTATTCAGCCACTTAGGGCACCTCTAATGTGAAGCAAAATCAGTGTGCTTTTCACCTCTCTCTCTTGCCCATTTTTTCTTTGTGCCCTTCACTTTCCTTCAGACTACCTTTAAAACAGGAACACTTCTGTGTGCCCTGTAGCCCTTCCAGCCCCACCTTGCTTTGTTATCTTTAATTCTTTTCTTTCTTTGGCTTTTCCACGTGAGCAAACCCCACAAACACAACACGTCTGGTGAGCTCCAGAGGAATAATTTACATTTCTCTGGAGAGCTCAGTTGTTTTTCTTTCCTTGCCTTCCAGTTGATTTAGTGCAAAGCTGCTGGAGCTTTGGGGACACATGGAACAAACAGCCCTCTGACTTCTTTCCCTCAGACACGTTCTTTCCAGGCTATTTCAAGCACAGTCCCATTTTTTCCCCTCCTCTTGCCCCCCTTCCCCTGCCCTCAGCCTGTCTCCACTCCTCTTAATGTGGCTGATGTTTGGTATCTCTCCTCTTTGTGCTACTCTGTGTGTGCTATTTATTTCTTTTTAACACACCAGAGTTGTTTTGGTTACAGCCAAAAAAGCTGGAAAGTTTGGAAGTGTAATGTAAACCTTGGAGTGACAGGTCCTTCCACCACATTCTTCCAGAAGCCCTTTCCATGCTTGTTTTAGAGGAGCTTAATTAAGCCTCAAACTGGAATATTTCAGGCATGTGTTGCTTCCACCTTAAGTTTGGGCTATTTTGGTAAAAGTCAGACTTAGTTTGCCTTTACTGATCTAATTTATGTGGGCAAATGCAGTGCTCAGGTTCAGACAGGGAAAGGCTTCATGACAAAGAATTTCAGTGGAGCCACAAGTACCTTCCTGTGATGATTGGACTTGGATGTCCTCAGGATGGGTGTGCTTGATGTTCCTGAGAAAGATCATGAGCTCAGAGACAGATTCCAAGAAGAAACTCTCGCTGTTCTAGTTTGAAGGCAGCAGAAGTTACAGGCAGTGCCTGAAGGAGCCTTGGTGGACTCCCAACCTGAGTCCAGGTCTCCTGTAGTGGAAAATTTACTCCCAGGAGGAGAGATCTGTCCACTGCTAAGGGCTGGTGTTGCTGTATGTCACTCTGGGACTCAATGGAAGGTCTAAAAACCATCCAAGTGAAACTGAGGTAGAAAAGGCACTAAATACAGTGTCTCCTGGGTAATGGAATGGCATTTCTGTACATGTTCCTCCGTGCTTTTCTGTAACACCGAAATCTCTGTTACTTTTATGTAGGTACCTGTTGTATTTTTAAGTTATGTACTCCTGTAATGGTCCTGAAAGCAGGAGGATTTAGAACCAAACAAGTTGTTGCTGTAATAAAAGCATGAACAGTTTGGTGCTCCCTGCACTGGTGTTGTTTAGGACAGATCTTTGACAACACCGGCTCTTGGGATAGAGGGATAAGACAGACCAGTATTCCAGCACTAAGGAGTGACAAACAAACCATTTACCTTCTCTTTCTGTGTCGTGTGTTCTCCTCTGACAGTCGTGGGGTCTCCCAAGGGCATTTCTTTCTCTGAGATCACGGAAAATGCCGCCACAGTCAGCTGGACACCCCCCCGCTCCCGCGTGGACAACTTCAGGATCTCCTTCGTCCCTGTCACAGGAGGTGAGCGGCTCTGAGGAGGGACAGGGAGGCAAGAGGGAGAGCCAAAAGGGCTGGCTGTGCTGACATCAGTGCATATCCCAAATGATTTTCCACAGTCAGCTTTTTTCCCTTCACACCAGGAGGGTGGGTGTGTGACCAGCAGTGCCCACATCCCATGGACAAGGCTGGTGAGGGAGCTCACAGGGAGATGCTGGAACGGTTGTGCTCCTAACGTGTCTCTGTCTGAGCCTCCTCCTGGTTCCAAACTGTCTTGTCATTTTTTAAGCACTTTATGAGCTGAGCATATTGGAAAAGATGGCCCTTGGAAATAATAATCATAATCCATGGTTATAAGAGTTTTCCAGTGCAGTGATTTTACTTAGAACTCCCTGGGGTTGTCTCGTTCCACCCATTATAGCTCTGGTTTAGTGTTCAACTTTAAAAACTCCCTGAACTTAAACTGATTTTTAGCATAATTTAGGGGCATCTCTGAAGGGAAACAGCAAAGGAACAAACACTAAAGATGTCAGGAACAAAGAAGTCGTGCTGTTGACAGAGACAATTAAAGATTTATGCCTTAGGCAATATGAACTGTGTAATTTTAAATATAAAGTTGTTCCACAGAAGAAAAGGAATCCACAGTCATAGAGTTAGGCACTTGTCTAAGTGCTTCCCTGGAATAAACCCAGAAATTGAAATAAATACGTGTCCTAAGTCTTCACCACACATGCAGCACCTCTTAATATAATATATGATATATTCTTATTCCAAATGAATTGGGTAAAGGAGGAATGTCCAGCCCTTACCAGAAACAGAGGTCTGAGCTTCAAGTCCTGTCCTTGCAGGTGTTTAAACTTCCATCTGGAGAGTGTTGTGCTTTTTTCTTACACCTTATTTTTGAATTTAGATTTTTCTGAACAGAAATCCTGAAATCACAAACTGGTGTGGGCTGGAAGGGACCTTAAAGCTCATCTCATTCAATCCCCTTCCATGGGCAGGGACACCTTCCACTAGAAATATCACCTTTTTTCTTACTGAATACAAACCAGTTTCTTAGATTTGGATGTTACTGCATCATTTTTTTGCCCTGAGGCTGCTCTTTGACATCAGTGATTCCAACTGGGAAAAGTCTCCTCTTCCTGTAGAAGGTCATAATGTCTTTACCTACAAACACGTCCTTCAAGCTTTTACTGGGGTGTTGTGTCACTAATCCTTTGGCATTTGGCCTCTTCCCAGGAACTCCAAATGTTGTTACAGTCGATGGAAGCAAGACAAGGACCAAGCTGGTGAAGTTGGTCCCAGGTGTGGATTACAATGTCAGCATCATCTCTGTGAAAGGCTTTGAGGAAAGTGAGCCCATCTCTGGCATCCTGAAAACAGGTGATCCAGAAGGAGGAAATAGCAGGTTTTCAAATGTCTCACCTGCAGACCCACTGAGATCCCATTTTTGCTGTCCACACAAACCTTGAAAAGCTTTTTCCCCACTCCTTCTTGGTGGCTTTGCATTTTAGATGAGTGTAGAACCTGTAAGTTTGATCAGGCTCCCACTTCCTGAGTGCTAAACCAGCCTGTTTGAATACAGTTCATGTATTTGCAGTCCTAATTCAGCAGAAAAAAAACCAAAACAACCCAGAAGTTTAATTAATGCCATTTTTGAGATGAGGAGCAATGATGAGAACAGTTTCTGCTGTGGAGTCAAACTCCACATCTCCCATGTTCCAGCCTGTTTTAAGCATAAAAACATTCTCTCTCCTGTTTTTTCTTCCATGGAGCTTTAAATACCCCTGCAGGAAATGAGGCTCCACTCTGCTCCTGCTGACCCCTCCCTGCACCCCTCATTCTTCATTTCTGAGGGTTTAACAGGCATCCAGAGAACTGAGGCAAGGAGCAAGATTATGAGTGTCAGATAACAACAACAGGAGATTTACAACCCATTCCAGGTGTACTGAAGGCAGAGATCCATCCTAATTCAGGGAGAGCATAAACCCACGTGAAAAATAGAGTCCTATAAGAGTCAAGGCAGGACATGGGGGGATTTTGGGTGGTTGGCTGGCTGTGGGATGGATTTATTTCAGACTTGCAGGGCAAGATGCTGGGAGGTCACAGTGGCCATCAGTTTGCTGTCACTTTAGTTATTTTTCCCAGCTCTGTCTCCTGAGTTTGCTCCAAAAACAGCCCAGATTTGAGAGTGTGGAGAGAAATACGTCAGCTCTGACAGAGCTGTTAAGATTGATGGCATTGAGGCTGATCTGAGAACATGGTTAGTTCTCCCTGTTCCCAGTGTCTCATCTCCCCAGGCATTGACCTCCCTTTCCAGTGGAGGCTTTTGGTGTCTCTTTATAGGCACTGACGTCTTTCCTGAGGAGCTCCACAATTCCGAAGGGGATCATAAAAGCTGCGCCAAGGCATTTTCTATCATATATTTACAACAGAGTTGAGAATATTTGTCTAATTTCTTCGATCTGCTTTTTTTTTCCAGCTCTGGACAGCCCCTCAGGCCTGGTAGTGGTGAACATCACCGACTCTGAGGCTCTGGCAACCTGGCAGCCAGCAATTGCTGCTGTGGATAATTATGTGGTGTCCTATGCTTCTGAGGAAGGTGAGAAGAGTCAGGGATGGCTGGGAAGATGGGGTTAGAGCTCTCCAGAGAGGCTCAGGAGTGAGTGCCAGGAAGATCAGAGAATCACAGAGTATCCTGAGTTTGAAGGGATAGCCAAGGATCATCCAGTCAAACTCCTGGCCCTGCCCAGGACACCCCAACAATGCCACCCTGTCCCTGAGAGTGTCATTCAAACACTCCTTGAGCTCTGGCAGCCTTGGGGCCACAACCAGATGACAGGGGGCTGTTATTTGAAAGAGGTGCCTTGCTGGAAGCATTTTAAAAACGCTCATTTTAGCCACGGACAGAGAGAAGTGAGATTCTTGCAAAGCAAAGGTGGTGTTATAATTCCTGTGAACACTAGAGAGTGCTCATACTTTTAGATAAAGGTCTCTGGTGTTAATTCAGAGCCAGCAGAGGTGCCAGCACAGAGCTGGGCTCTGGGCTTTTACTGCTTTGCAGTTGCACCCAGCCAGTATAAAAACAAATCAGTGAATGAATCGGTGGACTTGAGCATGACAAGAGTGCCTTGAATGACGCTGCTCTTCTCATTTTCTTCTCTTCATCTCCTCTGCGTTTTCTCAGAGCCAGAAGTCACTCAGATGGTGTCAGGGAACACTGTGGAGTATGACCTGAAGGGCCTCCAGCCTGCCACCACGTACACGCTGAACGTCCACGCGCTGAAGGACGCGCAGAGGAGCGAGACCCTCTCCACGCAGTTCACCACAGGTGTGTCCCACCTCCCTGCAGGGACAGCGGCCAGGACCTCTGCCAGTCCCACCTGTCTCTGCTCTCATCAAGTCAGGCAGCACGTTGGGCTTTTCCCCACTACAAATCAATTTCCATGAAAATCAATGAAATCATGGATATTCCTCATTTTCCTGGTTGTACTTGGCTTGTCCCAGGGGATTAACTCGAAAGCCAAGAGCTGAGCCACCCCAGTCCAGAGTTACAATCACAGTGGAGAAGGGAATGTGTAGCCAGACCGAGTCTGAAAAGCTTCCCTCTTCAAAAGAGTCATCATTGGAAACAAAATTTTATTTTATTTTATTTTATTATATTTTATTTATATATTCTCTCGCTTTCTATAATATCTAGTATATATTATATAAATATATGTTATATTGAAATATTAATATATATTCATAGTATATATTAAATCAATATATATTTGTATGTTTTTATATATTTATATAAGTAAATATATATTTACTTATACATCAATACCAATTTTCTTGTGTGAAATAACGAAATGCACAATTGTGTTCCCAAAGACACTTCAATGCAGCTGCTTATAAATTAAAAGGCCTGGGACAAGCCAATATTTTAACTTAGACAAAGCAAACACCTTTATGTTTAAACCCCACCCAGCCCCCCAATGGCAAAATCACTTTTGAATCACCAAATTTAGGTCAAAATGTTTTTTAATTTCCAAATTTCCAGGGAGGAAAGGTTTGCTTTCCTGGCCTGTTTTAACATGCTGCCCAAAAGACAGTCAGTGTGTTTAGTTCCTTAGAGGTGTGATTGCAATTGCTCTGGTGTCTCCCTCAGGACTGGATGCTCCAAGAGATTTAAGTGCCACTGAGGTTCAATCAGAAACAGCTTTGATATCTTGGAGGCCTCCACGTGCTCCAGTCACTGGGTATCTCCTGATTTACGAGTCCATTGATGGCAGAGTCAAGGTACAGCACTGGGAACCAAACCAGAGGGGGTTTGCCTCGAAATTGGGCAGCAGAGAGGCTCTGAACTGTCCAGCAATGGGACATAATCACATGCCTGAAATTAAATACAGTAAAACGCTAATTAGCGCTTTCAGTGCCAGACTGAACACTAATGCATTTAGAAGCTGCTTGAGTACTTTCCTACATTATTCCCTGGAATAGGAGCTCTCCATTGCAGCCTGAGTTTTGACACTCATCTCTCCACAACACAGATAAAAGCACAAACAAGGGTTTTCCCTCATTCCAAACCTGTGTCATGGAATAAACTCGCACACCCCAAAGGATGGCATTCCCCTTTCTAAACTCAGGAGAATCCATCCCGGGAGTCTTCTAAGGCAGGATGAATCACCTTTGCAAGTGCCTCTTGTTGTCCAATAATTTTATTCTGCTCCTACATAATTAGAATACACCAAGTGCTTAAACATGAACCAGGTGAATTCCAAGAAAAAAAACAACCAAATTTGGATGCCCAGCCTGGTACATCAGAGAGAGACCTGAATTCCAGGAAGACAAGTTCCCTAAGCAGACTGAAAATCTGCAGAAAAACAGCCTTTCAAAGACTGGAGTGGAACATTTCCTTGTCCTAAAGGATGACTCTTCCCAAGTTTTTATGACGTTCACAACGTGCACGTTCAAAGCACGTAAACATTTCTACTGCCTTGCTTTTAAACCACACAGCTTGTACATTATGAAAGACTCATTTCCAGGCAACTTCTACTGAACTTTTAGGGAAAGTTAGCTTGATAAAAATCTTAGAGGAATAAGTCTGTATAAATAGTTTTGTGTTAAAAATATCATAATTACCACCAAAAATGATGTGGCAGCCTAAAATGTGTAACCATTCTGGATATTATGCTTTTTTTTCCCTCTGAGATTTCCCTGTTTTTCCACTCCCTAGGAAGTCATCCTAGATCCTGAGACAACTTCCTACAGCCTGGCAGAGCTGAGCCCATCCACCCAGTACACCGTGAAACTCCAGGCCTTAAGTGGATCCCTGAGGAGCAAAACAATCCAGACCGTTTTCACCACAAGTAAGGACTTCAGAGCATGTGCACAGCTGAAATGATCTAAATTACTGCTCTCAGGACAGAGCTGAGCTCTGCAATGAGGACAAACAGGCCTCATAGAAGAGTTTAACCCTATTTTTATTACGCACTTGTAGAGTTGCTGCAAAGTCTCCAAAGTTCCCCCTGAGGTGTCATCTGCTTTCCCCAGACTGGCAGGATGAAATTCTTTACTAATAAATGTCTTTACTAATATTCATCCACATCACCTCTGTCTGATGGAACATCCTGCCTTTCCCGTGTAAAATATCAAAAGGAACTCTTTAAAATCCAGCTGACACCCTGATTTGCCTCTGAGCTGTGAAAACAAATCAGTGTTTTGAGCTGAAATGAAGCAAACCACGAACACAAGTGAGTTCAGTGGTCTGAGGAGACGAATTTCAGGGCAGTTTTTCCTCTTCTTTCTGGGATGGGTTGTCTCAAAGCCCCACTGCTCCAGCCCTCACAGGACAGCTCTCCAGTGAGCTGGATGCTAGAATAAATTGGCTTCTCTGACTGGCTTCTCCCAATTAATTTATTTTTGGGTGAAATCCTGTCTTTATATCCCCCCTCCCTTTTCTGTCTGTTTTCCTGTGAATGTTTTATAGGCTGTAGTCATAAACCTCTTTGCAGGTTCTGTACCTGGCTGTGCCACTGACCCACAGTGGGTTTTCCTGGCTCATCTGTATTAGAAATTCCTTGTAACTGCTGATTTTTTTTAAGGACTGCTCTGTCTTTTCTTGTGTGTGCAGCTGGGCTGCTCTACCCTTACCCCAAGGACTGCTCCCAGGCCCTCCTGAACGGAGAAGCCACCTCTGGGCTCTACACGATTTACGTGAACGGGGACAAGGCGCAGCCTCTGCAGGTCTTCTGCGACATGGGCGAGGACGGGGGCGGATGGATTGTGAGTATTGGGCAGCAGATCCCACCCTGCTCCTCTGGGGCATCCCTCAGAACGTTGATTTTATCAGAGTAGGGCTGACTTGTCTGTAAATCTGGGGAATTTTATCCTAAAACAAGGTTACCGGCTCTTTCTGTAGCTGGAGGAGAGAGGTGTCTCCAAAGGATGGGTCACATCAGTGGTTTCAGCACCTTGGAAAGGCACTAATCCCTCTCCCCTGGCTACAGAGGCTGCTGAAACGACCATCTTAGATTGATACACACCTTCTAAATAGTTAACAAGGTGAGGGGAGGGTGAACTGACTTTATTTGGATGAGAGAGAGAGTGAAGGAGGTTAAAGCATAGCCCAGGAGGAACATTTGCTCAGCACATGGAGTGGCCAACCAGGCTTCCCAGGCCACTGCACAAGGGACAATAAATGAATGGCATTAAAAATGTGCTGGTATCCTCCAGGGGGACCCAGGGCATAGGAGGGAAAAAGGAGCTGGAGAAATGCCTGTCTAGGAGAGAGGGAATGGAGAAATCCTTTGGCTAAGGAACACAGAACTGCCAGAGGGTCGTTAAAAGGGCAGAGAGTGGGTGGTATAAGAAGGGGGGAAGGAGTGTGAAGTTCTGTGTTTGTAAAAGCCCCAGGGCTTGTCCTCTCTCTGCCCCAGGCAGTCTGTCCATAACACTTGTTCCATGTAGGTGTTCCTGAGGCGTCAGAACGGAAAGGAAGATTTCTACAAGAACTGGAAGACTTATGTGGCAGGTTTTGGAGATCCCAAGGATGAATTCTGGATAGGTGAGTGGCAAGAATTTGTCTTTTTTTAATTAAGAAAAAAAGCCCAAACAATTAGGAACCACTTAGAAGCTTCCATTTTAGTTGGTGGAAAGAGGGCAGGGGCATCCTCTGTGAGGTGGACTGGGGTTCAAACTTGTCCCTCCCACTGCAGTTCAGAGATGTCATGTTTGGGTCACCAAAAGTACCCACCCAATGCCCACTGGTGCTCTGGAAGAAGTCACAGTAACCTGAGAAGCAACTGCAAACCCCCTTCTTCCCGTGCTCCTGGGACACCCCCAGCAACAAAACCTTGTGATTCAGAGGAGCCAAGCTTGGAAAATTCATGTAGAAAAACAACGTTTTGGAAAAGAGAAGTGAAATCCCCCCAACTTGGGAAAGTAGAAGTAAAACCCCCACATTTTGGAAGATAGAAGTAAACTCCCTCATTTTCAAAGGTTGTGCTGCACTTTATTTGGTTGTCAATGAAAGACAATGATGATCACACAGCACAACTTTGAGTGCTTTTCCCAACAAGCTTCCTGCTCCTGTGACTGCAAGCTAAGAGCTCTCTCAGTCTGCCTGGGCTTATTTATTACAAGGGAAGGGGGTCTCTCTGTCAGCCTGGGTTTATTTATTTGCTGTTGTGCTGCCACCACCTTAAAGCTGAACTCTCCTCCCCGGTGTTTGTGCCCTGCTCTGTTCCTTCAACCTCCTCTGCTCCCGTTTTATGGGCTGACACGATGGCAGAGAAACAACCACGGAGAGACAAACAAACTGCTGCTTTTTGTCCACAGGTCTGGAGAACCTGCACAAAATCACTTCTCAGGGGCAGTACGAGCTGCGTGTGGACCTGAGGGACAAGGGGGACACAGCCTATGCTGTCTATGACAGGTTCAGCGTGGGGGATGCCAAGAGCAGGTACCGCCTCAGGGTGGATGGCTACAGTGGCACAGCAGGTGAGAGCAAATATGGATCTTTTTCCCTTCTCATTTAGGATTTCTCCCCCACTGGCTCAGTGTAATCGTGTGTGTGTTGATCAGTTCACAGCAGGTGCCTTTTCTCTGTGAAAGGTGTCTGAAAATAGGAACATATCGATGTATTTTATGGTTCCACTTTAAATCCTCCAGTCATGATGGTGCCACATTTCATGGCCTGCTTGTGACAGGATTTAAACAACTATATTAAACCACAGCAATATATCTCATCTGGCCAATCTTGACTCTAATCTATGATATTGTTTTCCTTCTCTTTTACGATATTCTCCCCACTGGCTCGTGGTAACTATGTGAATGTTGATTACCACCACAGCAGGCACCTCTTCTCTGTTAGGTGTTCCAAAATATCAGTGTATTTTATGTTTCCATTTTAAATCCTCCCATCATTTTGGTGCCACATTTCATGGCACGCTTGTGACAGGATTTAAACAAGTATATTAAACCACAGTATATCTCATTTGGCCAATCTTGGCTGTCATTTATATAGCTAATAATAGCTTGGCACAGCCTCATTGCTTGTCAGTAGAATTTGCAGCAAAGTCCTGCTTTAACATGATTTATAATCTTGCTGAACAAATCAGCTACCTTTTGTAATCATGCTGGGGCAAAACCTGCAGCCCTTACTGAGTCCTCCTCAGGGCTTCAGAGGATTAAGAGATAAATCCAGTTTCACAACCTGTCTTAAAAGGAGACAATTTCACGCTGCTGGTGCAGAGATGTGTGTGTGGGCTCTGCCCTGTGACCAGCACATGGATATATGCACAGGCTGTAGAGATATAAAGGATATGCAGCAGCAGAATTAATGTCTGTTTAGTGTAGGTGGGGTATTGGGAAGGAATTCTTACCTTTGAGGGTGGGGAGGGCCTGGCACAGGTTGTCCAGAGAAGCTGTGGCTGCCCCATCCCTGGAAGTGTCCAGGTTGGAGCAACCTGGGCTGGTGGAAGGTGTCCCTGCCCATGGCAGGGGGTGGAACTGGATGAACTTTGGTTTTCCAACCCAAACCATTCCAGGATTTAAGGCAAATACACTGGTGCAGGTTAGTACTGGTCCTACTGCTAGAGCTGGTAGGATTCAGTCAATGTGGAGACTCCTTTGGTCTTGATTCCCTCCTTGTGACTTGGTTTGTCCACACTGTATGGAGCCAAAATCCAACTTTCGGTTGAGCTGCATAAAAACAAAACCCCACTTAATGTGTTGGGGACTAGAAACCACGTGGAAAAACACTTTGATTTGCCTGGGACAACAAAAATTGTGTGTTGCCTTCTGTGTTAAAACAAGTCAAGTTATAAAAACTTAAATACACAGCCAGGCTTTAGACAGTGCCTGGCACAGTCCAAACACTTGCTCCAGAATGGGCATTCCTGGGAAAAACCAGGCAAACACTGACCTTGCTCTTTCATCTTCCCCCATCCAGGTGACTCCATGACCTACCACAATGGAAGGTCCTTCTCCACCTTTGACAAGGACCACGACTCTGCCATCACCAACTGTGCTTTGTCATACAAAGGTGCTTTCTGGTACAAGAACTGCCACAGGGTCAATCTGATGGGCAGATATGGGGACAACAGCCACAGTCAGGTGAGTCCGGGCTTGGAAGCTTCTGTAATCCAGGAGAAAAGGGGCAATTGCAATAATGGATCTGTCTGATAGTTCAGCCAGATATCAGAGCACCAACCCAGCCCATTCTCCATTGAGAGTTTTCAACATGTGAAACAAAATGTTCTTCCTGCCATGGAAGACAGACTAGGAGGGATGGCTCTGGGGGCTCAGGGTGCTGGACCTGGTCTGGGACAACCCCTCGGTCAATCCAGGCTGGGGATGGAAAGATGGAGCAGCCCTTGGAGAAGGACTTGGAGGGGCTGGTGGGGGAGAGGCTGGTCATGGCCCAGCCCAGAAACCCCCACCCAGAAATCCTGGGCTGATCCCACAGTGTGGGCAAGAGGGAGGGGGGATTGTGCCCCTCTGCCCCCTCAGCTGAGACCCCCCTGCAGAGCTGCTCCAGCCCTGGGGAACAGCACAGCAAGGACATGGAGCTGCTGGAGAGAGTCCAGAGGAGGCACCAAGAGGATCAGAGGGATGGAGCAGCTCTGCTGGGAGAGTTGGGATTGTTCAGCCTGGAGAAGGGAAGCTTTGGGGTGACCTGATTGTGGCCTTCCAGAGCCTGAAGGGACTGACAGGAAAGATGGAGAGAGACTATTTCCAAGGGGCTGGATGGACAAGACAGGTTTAGATTAGATATTAGAAAGAAATTTGTCCCTGTGAGGGTGGGGAGGCCCTGGCACAGGTTGCCCAGAGAAGCTGCCCCATCCCTGGAAGTGTCCAAGGCCAGGTTGGAGCATCCTGTTCTAGTGGGAGGTGTCCCTGCCCATGGCAGGGGGTGGAATGAGATGATCTTTAAGGTCCCTTCCAACCCCAACCATTCTATGACGGCCTGTGGGTGGGTCTGGACAGGTTGTACATTCCCTGGGCCTCCCAAAGCCCCTCCTTGTTGTGCCCAAACTAGAAAACAACCTCAGTGTGAAAGGAAAGCGGCAAAGTCTGATAACAGAAATGAATGTGTGACCCTCCACTCTTCATCTTCTCCTTCCCAGGGGGTGAACTGGTTCCACTGGAAGGGCCATGAATACTCCATCCAGTTCGCAGAGATGAAGCTGAGACCCTCCAGCTTCCGAAACCTGGAAGGCCGACGGAAGCGAGCGTAGAGCCCCGGGGAGGGCAGGGGGAGGGGGGGACGGCTGGACAGGGGTGTGGGGAGGTGCCCTGGCACGGCTGGGGCGGCTCTGAGGAGCTGGCAGCGGCACCAAAGCGCGGGGGACCCGCGGCCCCGCACAGGCTTTGCAGCGTTCCCAACAACAGGCCTTCGATATCCCGGCTTCAGTGTTCCGGCTGCCCAGCAGTAATTAACGTCCTCCACACCAAAGACAACGATCTCAAGGGTTGGATGTTGGGTTAATTAATTTTTTTGTTTTGGTTTCTTTTTTTTTTTTTTTTCCCCCCAGAAAGGCTCTGGGATCAAAGTTCTTCCACGTTCTGAGTGTCTCTTGGGTGGCCCAGGGGAGGGGAGGGAGAACAGCTTTGTACATTGGTAGTTTGTTTTAGAACCAGCCATATTTTACAGATGGAAATGTGTAAGATTAATTATTATTATTATTATTATTATGAGTTATAATGGAGATTTGCCCGTTGTTTGAAAGCCTTTTTTTTATATATATCAAGTACCACAGAGAAGGAGGGGATGGGAAAGGGAAAACAGGATGTTTTTAAGCTTAAGCATAAGATTAATATTATTAATATAAAGACAAAGTAATAATAATAATAATGATAATAATAATAATAATAAGCTACGTTTTTGTCATTTTGAAGAGAACCATGCTTTGGGAAACACAGCAGGACAGTGTCTGATTGTACATTTTTTTTTAATAAATAAAAGCACAATTACTTTTAAATAAATTTCTACTTTTTTTTTTTTTCTTTTTCATACATGTTGAGTTTGTGCATGTCCAGGATATATTTAGATGGGGACATAAAAGACAGGCTGAGAATGATAAGGCTGCTGAGCCTCTACTGAAAACTGTTCCTTTAGTCAGTGACTGGTTGTAAGTATTTTGGTGGGTTTGTTGCAGTGAAATGCCCGTGAGGATTTGGTTGCTTTCCCAACATCATTCTTATTTTTCCTGCCCAAAAAGCCTCTTACATGTTTTCCTAAGTGTTACTGACCAATGTTTGCTCCATCCAGGTGGGAATAACTAACAAATGCAAGGAAAATACAGAGTTCTTATTAGGAACCATTGGCAGCTTTGAACACTTGTGTAAATAAAGGGCTCTCTCTTTTTTTTTAATATGATGAAAATAAGTGTAGTTCCTCTGTATCACCCTCTTCAGTTGAAGGCAATAAAAAACCTTTTGTTTTAATCCAGTCTCTCTGCCCTACTTCAAGGTTGCGTTTTTCAAAGAGAATAAGTGTTTCTGTCTCCTCCTCAGTGCTGTGTAAAATATCACTGAAAACCTTCAAAACCAGGAGGGAGGAAAGGAAGGAGGGAGGGAATCATTTCCCTTCACTCTTAGGTCCGATCTTCCTAATTTATATAGATATATTTTGTTGTAATTTTGTTGTTATTTTTAATTGCAGTCCTTCCATCATTGCATTTCCGGGCTGTAGCTCAGCACTAGCCCTTGGGGATGATTGGAATGAATCCAGAGGAGGCCATGGAAGTGCTTCAGGAGCTGGAGCCCCTCTGCTCTGGAGCCAGGCTGGGAGAGCTGGGGGGGTTCACCCGGAGAAGAGAAGGCTCCAGGGAGACCTGAGAGCCCCTTCCAGGGCCTAAAGGGGCTCCAGAAGAGCTGGAGAGGGACTGGGGACAAGGGATGGAGGGACAGGACGAGGGGGAATGGCTTTTAAATGAAGGAAAGGTTTAGATTGGATATATGGAAGGAATTGTTGGCTGTGAGGGTGGGGAGGCCCTGGCACAGGTTGCCCAGAGAAGCTGAGGCTGCCCCATCCCTGGAAGTGTCCAAGGCCATGCTGGAGCAACCTGGGATAGTGGAAGGTGTGGAAGGTGTCCCTGCCCATAGCAGGGGGTGGGACTGGATGCTCTTTAAGGTCCCTTCCAACCCAAAGGTGATTCCATGGTCACATCCAAAGACAATCCTGCTGTTCACAGTCATGACTGAAACCTTGGCAGTGCCCCCGTGGGAAGAGCCTGGTGGGAACCCCCCCAGTGCCAGGGTGTAACTGGGACCACCCTCACTGTGAGAGAGCCCTGGGCCAGCAGCAGCTGCTGGATGGGGACACAGAAGTTGCTGCCAACGAGAGCCCCAAAACCTGTGAGCTTTGCTTTATTAATAATCAATCTCAGCAACAGATTCGTGTTCAAAAACCATTTGAATGTGGCAGTTGAAGACAAGATTTAACAAGGAACAGGATGATGCTTGTTTGACTTGATGATCTTAAAGGTGTTTTCCAGCTTGGATGATTCTATGATTCTACATTTCAGAAATGTCTGATTTCTGTAGGTATTTATAGTTGTATTTCCCAGGAACTGTCTCGCACCATGCCCAGCTCTCCTTGGCTGGGCAGGGCTTTAGGAGCACAGACTGAGCCACACAGGGCTGGTGCAGAGGATTCACCCTCTGGGAGCAGGCAATGCCTGGCTGGGGAAGTGGGAGAATTCCTAAAAGAATTAATAAAACATTGGAAATCATCTGCTCGTGCAGGGAGTACTCCAGCATCCCTCGGCAGCCCTGCCCTCTCCTGCTCCCTCCTGAGCCTGGCTGCCAGCAGATGGCACGAGGGGTCCGTGTGCCTTGGTCTGTGCCTGCTCTGGCAGCACCTGGAGATCCTGTGGATGTATCTAGCATCACTCCAGACACTGCCACTCCCCACTGCTGCCTCCCCCCGTGGTGACACCCAGCACTCTGAGCTTCCTCCCTGGCGCTGGTGTCTCTGCAACAGTGGTTTTGTCAGGAAAACTGTCTCTGTTTGATAACCCATCACCCCACGGCCACACAGCAGGAGCTTTGCAAGGATATCCATGAGATAAAGTTAATTTTTGGCTGGCAGGAGCAGGACCTGAGTCACAGCAAAAGGAAATACCGAAGAGAGACTTCCTTCATTAATATTATTCCACGTAATTTGAATGTCTTTCTTCCCTCCCTCCCTCCCTCCCAATTGAAGTTACACTATTGAATATTGTTTGTTTTGCACAGGAGAAACAAGTGTCCTCTGAGCTTTCAGAGCACTGGCAAGGGTGTGAGCTGCAGCACTGTATTAAATTCATTATTTATAATTAATAGCCCTCCTTTGGTGTTTATCACAGTAAATGATAGGCAGCATAAAGAAGAACAAATCCACTAATGAAGAATCCTCTCTCCAGATGCTTTCCAAGTTATTAGGAAATGGCACTAAATCTAACTGGGCCCTTGGAAGCTCTTGCAGTCTGTTTGCAGACATTCAGGGCAAGAACTGACATTTATGAAATGATTTCCTCATTCCCAGTCCCAGCCCAAAGCTGCCTGTCCCTGGCTGGGGTGTCATTTACCTTGGCAGCTCCACGAGAGCTGCTGGAGACGGCTCAGGTTTGTTCCTCGCTCCAGAACAGACTCTGCACAGGAGCAGGATGTTATTTCCTGTTATTACTCACTGACAGATGCCCTGTTTGGTATTTGTTACCACTGTGAGAGAGGAACTGGCAAATCCTGGGAGTAAAACATGCCAAGACATCCCTCAGAACAGACACGAGCTTGATTTGGTACCAACGGCTCCACCACGGGCTCCTGGGAGGGATATGCCCTTTCTGGTTCCTCTTTCCTGATTGTAACTTGTAAGAATTAGTTTAAAAACACCCTCATTTTGAAATCTATTATTTATAAACCTGCCAAACCTTAGTGCTGGTGTTAATCCTTAATGTGACCAAGCAGTTTGGGAGCCTCAAGGGGGCAGGAGAGGAAGGGCTTCAGAAGTGTTTAAGCAGCGAGATTCGAGGTCTCAAAGGCACTGAAGGAGGTATTTGGGAACATGAGGGGGATTTATAGGGTTAGGATTGTGTCCAAAAGGTATTTTTGAGACAAAGCATCTTTTTCAGTGTCACTGTCCTGCTCTTACTGTGGTCTGAGCAAGATATCAGGCTTGGATTTCTTAAGTTTGGGTGAGATGAGTGCTTAAAGCAGTTGGGAAAAAGTCAGCTGGATGGATAATTCTGGGGGACTGAGGCTGAAGCTGATGGCAGCTTTCAAGTCAGTAAATCCTCTAGCTTTTTGTGAGACTTGGACTATGAAGTGATGTGCTTTTTCCTGAATCCAGGCACAGGTGTGAGTGCCGACATCCAACCTGCTAGGTTTCCAACATGTGAGGCCACACTGAGTGACATCCGGTGTGATGTGGGAGTGATAGATACTTCAGATTCCTCTGTCTGCCGGAGCAACACTGTGATATCATCTCAGTTTGACGCCAGGAGAAGACCCTCCTCTGCTGCACCACCTCTGGGTGCAGCTCCCTCACCTCTTCTCCTGATGCAATTCCATTCATGGGAACTGATCTCACCTATTTCTGGGCTGAACATAATCACAAACCCAGAGAACCTTGCCTGAGCCTGCACTGGTGAATAAGCCAAATTGCTGCAGTGATTTGTGACAAAAAACACCTTCTAATTTCCACTTTCCCTGTACAAGGATGTTGCTTCATTCAAAATTCCAAGTTTGACTTGCTTTGCTTTAAGAGCAGTTGGGCATAATTGGGGGTTAAAGAGCATGAAAACCAAGACATTGAGTATAGAGTGATCAACTGGCTGCCCCTGCCACCCATTTGGTCTCAGTCCACTACCTGAATCCAAAACTGCAGCCTTGAAAAACCATCTTGTGGCTGCCACATTAACTCTGAGGGCTGTTAAACTCTGCAGGAACACGACTCTTTCTTTTCTCTTCTCTTCTCTTCTCTTCTCTTCTCTTCTCTTCTCTTCTCTTCTCTTCTCTTCTCTTCTCTTCTCTTCTCTTCCCTTCCCTTCCCTTCCCTTCCCTTCCCTTCCCTTCCCTTCCCTTCCCTTCCCTTCCCTTCCCCTCCTCTCCTTTTTTTTTAAAATATATTTTTATATATATATAAAAATATGTGAAATATAAGTGTATATGTTACATATATGCACATAAGTGGTGGTGAGCTATTAAAGGCAGACTTGCTCATTCTGATTTGGGAGGGGAAATCAGAACAAAACCAACAAAAATATATTCCATGTAAGCAAAAAAAACATATTCCAGTCAAGCAAAAAATGCACAAATAGGAATTTTAAGCCCCCCAGAACATGACTGTGAGTGTCTCATGACACAAAGCAATGTTTAAGGCATGAGCAGGCTCCCAAAATGCAGGGATGTCATTTACAGGAAAGCTTTATTTGCAGGTTCTTCAGAGCCAGGACAGCTCTGGGTGTGAGTTTATCTCTGTCATGTCAAAGCCCAGTGGAACTGGGAACTAAAGGAGCCAGAACTTGATCATTTTGTGCTGTGCAGCAAAACTCCAGGTGATTTAAACAGTGTGAGCCCAAACCTAAACTGATAAATTGATACCTCAGCGGATAAAAGTTGCCATGGCTGGGTGACGGAGGAGCCTTGGATGCTGTTGGACACGGAGAAGCTGGAATGTGCTCGTTGCTTTTGCTGCTAAAGCAGAGATTCAGGGCTCTGCTTCCTGAGAACTCCCACTGCCCAGTCCATCTGAGAGCTTTGATCAGCCCTGTGAAAACAGAACAGAGCTGGACAGCTGGAGATTTCTCTGTGAATCGACTTCCTGAGATTGACTCTCCTTTCTTAAGTCTTCACATGACAGGAGAGAGAATTAGTTACTGCAGGGATTCTCTTTTCCTTGTTGTTCTGCCTGTATGAACATGAAAGAGCCTTGCTTGTGTACACATTTGGAATTTCTATGGACTCCTTTCTTTTCTTTAATAATTAAAAAATAAAATATCTCAGGAGCTCGTGCCTTTCTCTCTTTTCAGCTGAGGATGTAAAACTTCCAGTGCCCATCTCAAAGGGCTGTGAAAGATGGAATGGGGGTTAAAAGCTACATCAGAAATTGCTGTTATTTTTGGGAAAGAATCCTATCCCATATTTAGGGATGGTCCCTCTTCCACAGATGCCATAGTTGGCTCTGTATATTAGGAAAAAGCAAATTATTTAATTGGCTGCAGTTCTCCAAGCATTTTTTCTTTAGCCTTCTACCTTTAGTCCCTGCAGGGATGACATGTGTAGCCAAAACAAAGTGACAGCATTCCCTAGTCATTATTCCTTGAACTCCCTTCTTCACTATTTGTTTCTTTCTATTTTTACCAGGATTTTCTCTCCTATACCAAGTGTTGCTTCTCTTTTTGTTAATTCTCTGCACTGGTTCATACTGGATCACATGTTATCAAATCCATACAATTCCACAAGGTTTTATTTGCATTTATTAGCTAGCTTTTGGAGGGGGAGAGGTGAAACAAAGATCAAATGCACAGTAGCAATAGAGGATTGAAAAAAAACCCACCACAAACAAAACATGATGTACAGTTTTAGAATAGAAACAAACAGCAAAATACTTCAGATAAGAAGCCATAAGGCCCTCCTGAAAACACACACAGACAGTTATGCCTCAGATTTACTGATAACTCGTTTGACACTTAATTTTCATTTATCTCAAGCTCTGAATGTAGTAAAGGGGACTATGGGTTTGTTTGACAAAGGGAATTCCGTGGGTGAGGGAAGAATATGTGAGAACCTTTGCTAAATGAGAACAAATACGTGTCTAATCCCCTGCTGTGTTTGGGAGAGGGGGAGAGCAGAGTCAGCCCCTCTGGCTCTGCAGAGCCCCCAGGTGATGGGCAGGGAGGGCTCCATTCTCACCATCTCCCTTTAGCTCTTCAAACCTCTCCAGAGCATCAGATTCCAGGGGAAGCTTTCACAGTTATTTCTACATGTCATTATGCAGCCTGAGAAAAGATTACTTTGCCTTTCCTGTGTTCAAATGTGCCACAAAGATATTACTGTATTGCTGCTCTCAGATTTTGCATTTTGGCCCTTTTCTTTCCTCCCGGCACTGGCTGTTTCACCCCCTGGCACTTCTTTTCCAGCTGAGCAGCCTTCCCTCACTATTTGAAAGAATTATTTTGATCTCCATCACTTTCCCTGCCCACCTCCAGATCTCTTCAAGCTATTTTACCTTCTTCTCTGAGATTGTAAAAAAAAAAACTACACATAATAGACAAGAATTCCGATGAAGGGTTAGTGGTGTGATGTTACACCTTCACTCTCCATTCCTTACTCAGTGTTTAACACACTAGTTGTCTCTGAGTGCTACCAAGCTGCCTTGCTCATTGAACTCTAGAAATACAAGAACTTAACTTACGGCAATGAGAAGCTCTGTTGTTACCTTTGAGATAAGAGGGTTTTCCTGATTTATTCCATCAGCACCAGGCGTCCTTCGGCGCAGATTTATTTACCAGTGCAGATGGAAAGATATGTTTGTACAGTTAAGTACTCATTACATACAAAGCATCTGCTTACAACTGCCTGGGGTGAAAATGCTGATTGCTCTGCTAATAAATTATTCCAACTGAACTGCCATCAGAAAGGTCTTTTTCTCTGGTGAGGATGACACCGAGCATCTGCGTGTCCTCTGGTTCAGAGATCCATCCCAGCCCTCACCAACCTGTGGGCAATGTCACACAAGGAAAAAACCCTGTGGGCAACATCAGTTTTCCTCTTCTTGTAACCTTCAGTTTTAATTTTTCATTTCCTGTGGCTCCCAGCAATGCTGTTGCCTCTTGCAGGCAACAGGTTCCTCGAGAGCTGAGCGTGCAGGAGGACGCTGAGCCAGACAGGGATTTTCTCCCTGCAGGTCCATTTGCACAGCCCCTGCTTCCCAAAGTGATTCTGCCTGGCAGGGACCAGATCACTTCTGCCTCCAGAAATGTGAAGTGTTGAGCAGAACCAGCCTGTCTGAGGACAAGCTGGCACTCAAATGTTGGTGCTTGTCAACACCACACAGTGAGTGTTGTGTGCCCGTCACAGGCTCATTCAGCTGTTTTACCTGGAGTGTGAGAATGGACCTCCAGGCACAGCAAAGCTTCTGCTCCCCTTCAGAGACAGAGCTCTGAACAAGCTGAAGAGAAAAGCTCATTTGCATAAGGCATATTTAAATATTTGGGTTATTCCTTGTGGTTTGTATTCCCAGGGCAGCTACTCCAGATAGGAGTGCTTACCCTCGGTGGTGTCCCTTGGAGCTCACAGCTCCCCTGCACCAAATATGAAGGGTAAAGTGTTTGATCCTTTTCTAATTTCTCTCAGACACGTTGCTGAGTTAGAATTTTTCTTCTATGAACTCTCCCAGACCTAAAAAATATTTGAGTTTTGTCCTTTGTGATTTCTTTCTTTCAATTCTCTTTTCTTTCCTCTTACTTCCTTCTCTGTTTTTGCTCATCGTGTCTTCCCCAGCCAGGAAAACAAATTCTCTCCTCCTTGTTCTTTCTTCTCTAAAAAAGTATTCGCAAATCCCTTTTCTTTAATGTGAGAGAACATATACACATGGAAGATGTATTTTTTAATAAATAAGAGTGAAAATCCATGTTTTTTGTTTGTGTGCCCAACAGACAAACTACTAAGGCATCCAAAATACCAGTGTGGATATATAAACAAAATCTTGTGCCAATCAATTGCAATGGAATCTCTAAATATAAGTAACTAATCACATGGACATTCATCCCAGCAGGAACTTTGGACTCAAAATTATGCTGACCTCAATTTTTTTAAGGCTCTGATTGTAGGAGATGGCTTTAGAAATTTGGGGCATGCGATGGAAAGATGTGAATTGAGAAAGATTTGAATGGCAATTGATGCTGTTCTCAGTTAATAAGACATTCTCCGAGTTTCTAATAATTGGGAGGTCTAAGATCCTTCAGTGATTCCACTTTCAATGGCAGAGACATTTAACGAGCCCCTCAAAAAGGGCCTCCCATTTTTTGTTCAACAAGACATAATAAACCTGTTTCAGTTGGTAAGTTAGGACTTCTGTGCTACATTTTCTATTTTTCAAATTTTTATTTTTCTGTGTTTTGTTCCACCTGGAATGTGAAAGTGGCACCAGGTGGCTGCCCTTGCTTGGAGGTTACGATTGCAGTCTTGAATCAATACCTACTGTTTGACCACCTCGTGAAACACTCAGAGTTTGGGCGTTCTTCAGTTGGTTAATTTGGGTTTTTAAGAGTGAAAGAAACTATGCATGTTTTCTTTTATTATTTTATCAGCTTTCCCTGTGTGAATTTGTCAGTGTTATGGTTAGAAATCGAGATACCAATATTTGGGAATCTAAAAACATCAGTGTAATGTTTCTAAAGGGTCTTTCAACCATTATTGGCAGAAATGAGTTGTGGTCTTTGGGTAATGATCAGCTGTCACCATATCAACAAGGGAGGCTCAGATGGGACATAAGGAGGAATTTCTCCCTGGAAAGGTTGGCCAGGCCCTGGCAGGGGCTGCCCAGGGAGGTTTGGAGTGCCCAGCCCTGGAGGTGCCCAAGGCAGGCCTGGCCGTGGCACTCAGTGCTCTGGGCTGGGGACAGGGTGGGGATGGGCACAGGGGGATCCATGGGCTGGGAGGGCTTTCCCAGCCTTAAATTCTGTGATTCTGCTTGACTGATCACTTGTTATTTTAGGTATAAAGATGAATTATAAAATTTAAGAAAGAAAAGGAGATGTGGATCAGGACAAGCTGATTTAGCTTTGCTGTGCAAGGAGTGGAAGCAATTGCCTGAATTTCCCTAGGATTCTGTGATAGCAATTGGCAGCCAGTGCTACAGAGGGATTATATACATGAGACAAGAGCAGGTTTGCTCCACACAGTTATATAACACTGACAAAAAAGAGGAGATAATAAAGAAGAAATTCCAGTCATGGAAGAAAAGGGGAGAAAATACAGTCATAACATTTCTTTTCAATACCACTCCTATTTCATGTTTTCCTGCATGTGTTGGTGACTCTCAGAGCTCATGCAAATAGGGATGAGAGCTGGGCAAAATACTTGTGAAACACAGTTTTTGGTATCTTTGTCAAAAAACACAGCGTGCTATTCCCACTGACCCTTTTCAGCTGTACTGGGAACAGGTCAAAGCTTTCCTTTTGGAGAACACTCCCAGTTCTGCTTCTGTGTTGGTTGGGTTCCTAACACACAAATTAGATTGTGTATGGATACAATAACTCTATATCCTTTTATAATCTGTTAAACACTGCCGAAATGGCTGTTTTCAATGGAATGTTTCACTGATCCCTGCAAAGTCCCTCAGTGCAGATGTCCATGTTTTATTAGGCTCTTTTATTAGCTAGAACTAGAGTGTGCAATGCCATTATCTGAGACTTAGCTCTCTGCCCACTATATTATTACCTAGAGACAAATTGTATTATAATCCAAGGAAAATGGCTAACAAAGACTGAGTAACTATGGTGGCTTGTAAGCAAGGCTGTGGTGGACAGACAGGACCACAGGAACTTCCAGATCATGCATGAGAAGACAAGACATTTGCATCTGGGGGGGCTGCAGAGCCCTCCTTTCCCTGCCCACTGATGCAGACAGGCTGCAGTGGTGCTGTGCCTCGTGCTGCTCTCGGGGCCTTTTCAGCGGATCCCGTGAAATGACAGTCTGTTATTCCCAGAAATTTTTAGCAATTGTGTTGCAAATAGCAATGCATAATTTTTTTGTCATAAAACTCTGAGAAATGAATGTAATTTCAAGCCATGCAATAAACACCAAGTGTGCTCTCTACTGATTTCAAAGCTACAGGAACACATATCAATTTTTCAGAGGACATGAAATGAGTTTCAAACTTTATGGGCTTTCGCTCATTTTCCCTCCAACTTGACTGGGGACAAATATGTGATTTGGAGTGAAAATTACAACAGAATGGTTTTTTCATCATCTCAGTCTTCAAATGAAGAACAAATTTGGTTATTGCAGGTAATGTGACTGACTCAGGAAACACACCCTGTGTGAACCGAAGCCAAAATGCAAGTCCCCCATAAGCCTTCCCCACTCATTGCTTGGGTGCAGCACAGCTGGGTGGGAATCCTTGGCATCCAGAAACACTCCATTTTCATTCCATCTCCACATTTAAGAGCAGAAATCTTTTGAAGGCAGTCGTGCAATACTCATTTGGAGTTAATAACCAATTCTCCCGGGGCCTGGCTTTGTGGGGAGAGGAGGAGCTCAGTGTTTTAGTGGTGCAGCTGGAGTGCTATAAAGAGCACGTCCAAACCAAAATACATAGCATCACTTTTCCTTCTGCTGGAAATAAATAGAAAAACATACTACTTCACTGGGATGAGTAGAGAAAGGCTTTAAAGAGTATCACCACACTATTTTTATGTGCTGCTGGAGAGGCAATGATGTGTCTGCAAAGTCAGGATTCTGGAGCAAGTGCTGAACGCTGTAGGGAAAAGGATTAATAAAAATCTTTAATTTTTATTTATCTAAAGCTTAAAAATCCTCCAGTAACTCCTCTTGGAAGTGGCTCGTGATTTTTTGATTAAAAAAATTTTAAACTATCTCTTTTAAGCCCCAACAACCAAAGAGAACTAGACTAAGAAATTCTAACTGAAAACCGGCCTTGATTTTTGCTGTAACTTGTGGAGAAGACTATTTTTAATCATTTAATAATGTCTATATATTTAGTTCTAACTAATATTTATTCCTTGTCTGAGCACTATATTTTTACATTTATATTATTCTAATTATATTTTTATTATTTATGTTTTTATAACACAGGTGATAAAAGGAAACTTCCTCTGGCACTTCCTTTCCAGTGAAAGATTGTATAGAGAGAACCACATCATATGTTTCCATACAGTACAAGACATGCAAAGCTGTACCTGCTGGCAAGCAGTGTCTGTATAGAACTTCCTCAAGTTTATTCTTCTTTTCTGAAAGTGCAAAAATCTCATTTCCTTGACTTCCTTATAATTTTCCCTTATATTTGGTTACTGCTTTTTCTAGGAAGCAGAAAAAGGACTGCTCAGATTAGCAGTTATATCTTTTTGGACAGTGCAAGCTAATTTAGGGGTCTGATGCTTCTTTAAGAATAGTTTTCATTACTGGAGGTTTTGGTTCTCTTTTGAGTAAAGCTTGGCAGGTTCCTGCAGCTCTGTACACAGAACAGGAACAAGTAGCACTGGGGAAATGTCCTTGTCCCATGTGCTTCAAAGAATCTCAGAATGTCCTGAGCTGGCCCTGCACAGACACCCCAAAAATCCCGCCCTGTGCCCCAGAGGATCATCCAACCCCTCCTGGAGCTCTGGCAGCCTTGGGGCTGTGCCCACTGCCCTGGGGAGCCTGGGCAGTGCCAACCAGCCTCTGGGGGGAGAACCTTGTGCTGAGATCCAACCTGACCCTCCCTGGCACAGCTCCAGCTGTTCCCATTAACATGATGTTAATCACATCAAGATCTGTTGCTGAATGAAGGATCATTTGTAATAGTTGTCACTATCTGTTCATTAATGTAATGCTCACTAACACTCAAACTTTCCAGCCTCTGAAAGCATTTTGAAATAGAATTCACATTAAGTGCTCTCCAAATTTCTTTAAAATACAAGACAATCTCAGGAGATTCAACCTCTTTATGTATTCTTTAAAATATATTTTCAGTGAAGAGCTTCAATATCTTTCCCTTAACCTCTTTGTGATATTCAGTAACCCAATTAAAGTCTATTGCCTTTGCTTTAGAGATAATAGGTTTCACTTAAGAGAGAGCTTGGCCTCTGCCAAAGGGCTAAAAGAGAGAAAAAGGGCTCTGAAGTGCACAGGCATTGATGTCTTCTATGGAAAAATCCATCTGTTATTTCCTTAAATCAAGTCTTTGGCCATGAATCTGGCAGATCTGTCCTTTAACTCTCTCACAATGATAGTCCTTTATGTGTGTTAACCACCTATAATCTTGAGCCACCCATTTCAGTCAGGTTTTGAGTGGTGAGGATTAAAGCTCTGAACTCGAAAAAACTTGCTTGAATGGGTTTTCCAGAAATTTCAGGGGAAACACAGAGAGATTTTACCCATTTTTGTGGTGCAGTGGGGTTATCAGTGAAGTCCTCCAAAGAGCCATGTGGAAATCTCTGCTGTCCAGAGGGATCATTCATTAGCAGGGAATTCTCCCCTGTGAGAGTGGGCAGGCCCTGGCACAGGGTGCCCAGAGAAGCTGTGGCTGTCCCTGGATCCCTGGAAGTGTCCAAGGCCAGGTTGGACGGGGCTTGGAGCAACCTGGGCTGGTGGAAGGTGTCCCTGCCCAGGGCAGGGGGTGGGACTGGATGGGCTTTAAGGTCCCTTCCAACCCAAACCATTCTGGGATTCTGTGATCAGAAAGAGGAAGGCAGTATTTTGTGGATGTACAGAAGGAATGCAGAGCAGTAAAATACCCTGTCCCAGCCCAGGGAGGTGGGTTTGGCTCTTCCCCTTTGCAGGGATGGACATGTCATCCAAGGAGATGCTCACACACAGGGGCTGAAGCTCACTGGGAAAACACCCCAGTCCACCAGCTGCTCTGCTGGAATCAGGAAAACTGGGAGTCACTCCTGATTTCCAGTAATTTGAAGGTCTCCAAAACAATCCATCATCTGAAATAACTGCTAGGGAAGGAGGAGTCTGCTGATGTGACAAAAATATTGGTGAAAAATTATAATTCTGCATTCAAATTCCAGTCTAAGCTTGGATGAAATTCCTGAAGGAATTGAACTGAACCTTAGTTTTAGAGCTTCAAAAATTACAGTCATGATTCCTCACTCTCCATTTTAGTTCAGTGAGTATATCCTGTGGAAATTCTGTGGGAAATGGAATCTCTGATCCTGTGGCTATCTTGGTGTGTGTTTGTGCCCCAGACTTGTCACAGCTCCTCAGGCTCAGCTCAACAGTGTTTTCTCTGATAAAAACTGGTTAAAAACACAGGATTTTAAGAATCTCCCCCAGTAACATGATAATACAGGAAACATTTTCCAGGTCCACCACAGCAGTGAGAATTTCTGTGCCTCCAGTGGGCTTTGGCTCAAGGTTTTACTCTGGGGGTTTGGCTTTCAGGGGGATGTGAGTCGACATAAAGCAAACTTGAATTTGCCCACTGGGTCATAAAATCCTTTTGGGTGGGAAATCCCATGCAGGTAAATGACAGAATAACAAGGACTTTGACAAGGTCTTTGCACTTCCACAGAAGAACTATCCAGTATTATTTCATACTTCTGTTAAGATAAATAGAATTTTTCAGCATTATTTTTAATTGAATGGCCTCATGCCAAATACCTGGCTGTCATAAATCCCCCTGCCTAATGAAAAGAAGTCAGCCCCAAATGCTGCTGGAAGCATCAGCTAAAAAAATAGAAAGCCAGTTAAGTTCAGATTAAAATAATTTTCTATTTCAAGAAAAACTGAGAATTCAAAGGTGGTTTTTTTTTTTTTCTTCACAAGAAGAGTCCATAATCTAAAAATAAATAAACAATTACCCAACAGTGGGGAAAAGGGAAGCTTTGAATGTTCTCTCAATAATTTTGAAATATAAGGTATTTGTATAGATTTTAACTGATTTATTTTACTTCATAACTATTTATCATTTTACCCTGATATTACAGTAATATCTCTGTCCATATTTAGAACATTTTAAAGGCATCATTTATTTTGTGATTGTTCAGCCTGCACACTTTACAGCTTCAGACCTCTTACTTTCTTCCACCTTAGAGGAGCACCAGTGTCCCCAGAGAGGATTTTTGAACTGTTTCTAATGAGATGGAGAAATCGCAGCCACGGCTGTTTGTGTAAAGTCCTGCTAAAAACCCCTTTGTCAGTAGAAATCTTACAGAGTTTTAGTTTCTTAATTACCACATAACTTTTGGACTATTTTTTTTTTTAACATACCAATAATTTTTATGATTTTTTTTTTAATATGAAGTACATTGTTCTCTTTAATCCTGGACATTAAAAACCTATGATTTTACTCCTGAAATAACTGGCACTATTTGTTCATGTGACATGAAATAAATTTTTCTTTCTTTTCTGTTTTTTTTTGTTTGGTTTTTTTGTTTGTTTGTTTGTTTGTTTTTGTTTGTTTGTTTGTTTGGGTGTTTTTAATTATTTTATTTTCTTTTTTTATTGCCTATCACAGGCTTGGTATAGAAATGTGTGGGGTTTGTATTTATATATATAATATGCACATAATAAAATGACAGAAACCGCAAGGTCAGAAAGACTCAGAAACTTTTGGCTCGGTGTAATTAATTGGGTTTTGTTCAGAGAGGCTCAGGATCTTCTTTAACTGCAGCTGTGGAAAAATGTTATCAAATTCTCCTCTATCTGCAGAGTTTAATTCCACACTTTTTGATTATTGATTATGCTTTTTTCTAATTCTCTAAGATTAGCTCTAAGTGCAGCCCAATGGCTCCACCCTGACCCTCGCTGGAATTACCCAGTTGCATTAACCTGGAGATAAAGCAGTTTAATCATCAGTGGATATGGGTTTTCCCAGGTAAATTTTCCCATTCCTGTGCTAAACTCTGTGGATGTTCCTGAGATATCCAACCTGGGTTAATTACCTTCAGTTTGCTCATCGATAACTGAGTCAAACAAAATGAAGCCTCCCAAAAACTCCCGGGCTTATCAGGATGTGAAAATAGCTTTTAAATTAAGATGGCAGATGAGAATTTATCTTCTGATCTTCAAAACCACTCATCAGGAAGGAAGAAAAGCAAGCTCTAAGTGAGGGAAAACAGTTTTTATTTCTTCATCAAGGAGTTTAGATCCTCCAAAGGGCATCGCTCACATCAAGTAGAGCTTTTTAATTAAGCTCCTAAACAAACGCTGAATCTTTCGGTGCAAGTATTTATATTCAGTGAGCAGCACTTCTTGCCTTTGTTAAACATTGATTAATGTCACTGGCATCTCACTTGCAATATTTTAGGGAGATCATTAAGTCTGATTATAAAGTCTGGGAGCAGCACACAGAGCAAGAGGAGCTGGTGCAGATTTTCCAGGCTCCTTCTTCAGGGACTTCTGTGAGAAGTGGTGATTGTGGGGGGGTGAACAAGGACATAACGGGATCTTTGCAGGACCCCAGCAGGGCCAAGAACCTGAACCCTGTGTTCTGATCCTGCTGGGTGGGACCTGCTCCTGCACCCTATTTTGTGTCAGACACTGCCCCTGAGGGAGGACTCAGCACTCAGGCAGGGGACACACGGAGGGGCTGGAGCAGGGAAGGGAATGGAGCAGGGAAGGGGCTGGAGCAGCAGGAGGGGCTGAGGGAGCTGGGGGGGCTCAGCCTGGAGAAAAGGAGGCTCAGGGGG
>JAWWES010000038.1:8432730-8448481 GCA_035583135.1 Lophotriccus pileatus
GGCACTGACCAGGCTCCCCAGGGCAGTGGGCACAGCCCCAAGGCTGCCAGAGCTCCAGGAGGGTTTGGACAACGCTCCTGGGTTTGTTGGGGTGTCTGTGCAGGGCCAGGAGCTGGACTGGATGATCCTTGTGGGTCCCTTCCAACTCAGCATATTCCATCCCATCCCTGCATCCCAGCACCTGGCACCTCGGTGGGAGGACATCGATCAGCTTCCCTGAACCCCTTCCCCGGAGCTGTGGAAGGTGTCTGTGCATCCCCCTCTCCTGAAGGGCTGCTTGATGTTGTTGGGTGAATTATGGGGATCAATTCCAGCTGCTGGGCGGGAAATGCTGTTTCTGGAAGGGAGATGCGCTGAGGTTTCCTGGCGCTGCCGTCCCTGGAGCGGCAGAGCAGCCACAAACCATCAGCGGAGCCTTTTAAAACCTAATCAGCATCTCCAAAGAGGTGCATTAACGAGCCACGGGCTCCGAACGGGCCTGAGTGTGGAAATGTGAAGCTCATTAAAGAGACGCCTCTGTCAGAGGGGAGGAAATTGGAGGACGGGGAGTCGGAGTCGCTCGTGCTCATTTCTGTTCCAAATCCCCAAAGTGAGCGAACTCCTGGGATTTTTCCTGGAATCGGGAGCCCCATGAGAGGTCCCAAGTGTTACCTCAGTGCATCACGAGGGGAACCAAGGGGAGGCGTCAGCAACGAGTGTTGTTCTAACCCTGCTGATCCGGTAGCCGCGGGTAGGTCAGGAATAAACTGCGGTGAGGGGAGGGATGTTGGGAACCAGAACGGGGCAATTGGCCACTGTGTGGTGTGGAAATACAGCTTTATGGTGATGAAAAAGGGGGGAAATCAGTGTTAGCTCAGCTGGTCAGAGCACGGTGCTGACAACAGCAGGGCTGTGGGTTTGATCCCTGGCTGGGCCATTCACTTCAGAGCTGCACTCGGTGATCCTTGGGGGTTCCTTCCAGCTGAGAAGATTCTGTGATGGCAGTTCCATGGGATACCTGACTTGTTTCCCTCTCCCTTCATCCTCCACTCTGCCCTGTTTTGCTGACACAGGGTCATTTTTAAGCAGCTGACCCAACCCAAGCGCCCTGAAGGTGCTCCAAGAGAGAAGGGCATCACATTTATTTCCCATTTTTCCTTGAGATTCTCCTTTTCTTTGTCTTCCCCAGCCACGGGGCCAGTTCTGGTCTCTTTTCTTAAACAGGAAAACCCCCCAGCCAACCCTCTGTGAACTGAATTTTCACAGCATTACCTGGCAGCAAGAAGCCAAATTGAGATGAAACTGGATCCTCTTTTACTGCACCCTCACAAGTGACCTGCACCAGCCAGATATGGCATTTTCTTTTTGCAGCCTTCCGTCACCCAGCCCTCGAGCAAGCCTGTGGTGACCCATATGGGAGCTGGAGGTTTGCCCTGCATCAAGGTGTTGAGTCAACAGGAAAGTGTGTCACATACAAATATATATATTTATTTATATATATATACATACACACTCTTATCCTGGTCCACAGTGACAACCTTGTTTTCCTCCCGCAGCCTCTGCTCTGTGGAATGATTATTCCTAATTCTTGTTAGTGATGCTCTTGTTTTCCCCCCCCCAGTGAGTTGGATTTTGTGCATTTTGCTGCTCCATTACCCTTTAGAAACCCTTTAATGCTCCCCAAATTGCATCTCTGCAAATAGGAATATTACTGAGGATGTTTGGTTGCTCTGAAAGCTCAGCACTTTGATTTCCCAAACCGCCTCTGGGGGGATGAAACCCTTCAGGCTTCACCCTGGAAGGTGCTGAGCGCCCTCCTGGCCATGCCTGATGGTCCTTCACTGACACATTCACCCACCTTGGCCTTCTCTGGGTCTGAAGTGAAAGAGAACCATCAGCTGGATGCTTTCCCTGCCACCTGGAGCAAAAATGGGGAGCTTACAGAGGGGCTGGAGCCCTCAGTCCAGCTTTCAGGCTGCTGTGATGGTCCTCCCTTATGATAAAACCAAGGGCTCCTCATACAGCTGTGGTCTAACATCTGTACCTGCACAATTTTGGGGCTGTCCACAACCAGGTCTCTCTTGATCTAGAACCTCCTCTTTAGCTTTAATGTTATAATGTGCTCACATTGTTCCAGGCCTCTTAGATGTGTTCAGCTGGAAATTCTTGGCAGTTTGGAAGCCTTTTCTCCCAGCTGACAAGTGCCAGGATGAGAGGAAACGGCCTCAAGTTGCACCACTTGGAGATTAGGGAAAATTTCTTCACTGGAAGGGTGGTCAGGCATTGGAACAGGGAATCCCCATCCCTGGAAGTGTTCAAAAATAGTGTGGATGTGGCACTGGGGGAGATGGGTTATGGTGAACGTGGTGCTGGTGCTGTGGTGACGGTTGGACTCGGGGATCGAGGAGGTCATTCCCAAGAATCCATGACATGAGGTGGGGCAAACTATAAATTTGATGGCTCTGCTGCACCCTAAAGCATCTCTTATAGCAGGATATAAATGACTACATGGGCATGATGATTTCATAGTGGAAACCCAAGGAGACCCAAACTGCGACCACTGTTCCTGCAGCGCTGCAGGGAAGATCCAGCTGCTCTCACGGCTTCAGCTGGTGACTTTTCTCCCCTCTCTGCAGGTGATGAGGTGGGAGATTTCCCTTGTGGAGAGGAGCCCCCTGCCAGGCAGTGTGAGAGCGGGACCACCTGCAGGGAGTACTGGCAAGGGCCCAACTACGGCATCACCAACTTCGACAACATCCTCTTTGCTGTGCTCACCGTCTTCCAGTGCATCACCATGGAGGGGTGGACGGACATCCTCTACAATGTGAGTCTGCTGGAGGGGCTGGAGGGCTCCTGGGGTGCTGCTGTGCCTTGTGTTGGTCTGGGAAAGGGTTGTTGTGGAAGAAAAAGGGATTTAATTTGTGCATTTTCCCCCAACCAGGGGGGTCGGGCTCTGCTGCCAGGAACCAGCAGCAGGACAAGAGGGCACAGCCTTGAGCTGCCCCAGGGGAGGTTTAGGTTGGCCATTGGGAAGAAGTTCTTTGCAGAGAGAGTGCTCAGCCCTTGGAATGGGCTGCCCAGGGAGGGGGGGAGTCCCCGTCCCTGGAGGTGTTTGAGCAGAGCCTGGAGGTGGCATCAGTGCCATGGGCTGGGGGACAAGGTGGGGTTGGGTCATGGGTTGGACTCGATGGCCTCAGAGGTCTTTTCCAACCTGGTTGATTCTATAATTCTGTGATCAATTGACTTAATTATTTTCTTCGCAATTTCTGAAGAAGGGACCAACTTTTTGTCTGATCACCCTCTTGGGATGGTCAGGTTTTCTCTCCAGAAGTTACCAGCTGGATTATGGGAGTGGTCCTTCACCTCAGGGGCAGCTTCACGCCCTCCCTGCACTGAGCAGAGACAGAAGCTTTTCTCTTCCTCTTCTCAAAGGGGTGTTAGAGGGTTGTAGGGGCAACACAGGTCTTGTGACACCTTTCTTGGGTGCCACAGCGTTAAAAGGAGGCTTCTGATGGCAGCAGATCACACAGCCCCTGCCTCCATCACAGGTTCCAAGTTGGCTGCTTGTGTTCCTTCTCATGAATTTACACTTGCCTATTTTCAGATGCAGGAAGACAGATTGGAAAAGGAAAATCAAACTGTGTAGAAACAAAGCACTCGTATCACCCATGACCTGGGTGCTCTGAACAGGGGAAACACGAGATGAAAGACCTAATTAAAAAAAAAAAAAAAAGGCAACTATGATTCAAAGCTGCTTCTCTGAACCTTCCAGCACTTCTAATACATGTTAACACCCCTCCCTCCCATTTTCCAGCACCCCAAGAACTTTCCTTTACGCTTTGTTTTCAAGAAGGGTGGCACAGCACATTAATGTCACACCTGGGAAGTGCCATTTTTGGAAGTGAACTGTGTTTTCTGGAATTAATTACACCCAGTGCTGAGGTCAGTTCGTTTCTTCAGCTTTCATGTGCAGAAACCCTTGGCTTCAGGCCATTCTTGATCTCCCACAAGTGACTTTATTTTCCTCTGCAGTAAGAGTAGTCTCTGTAAGGTGATCTGGAGCCTTCATTTTTCTTCTTAACACTTTCATGGGTGTGTTTAAACCTCCACCCTTCTGCCTGCTGTTGAATAAATGTACATATATACAGATCTCCGTAGGTAATAAGGTCACAGAGAGACAGACATAAAATCAGGGAGAGAGAATGAGACAGAAAGGACTGGAAAAATGTCATTTTAAGACACACAGACCCCAACAAATCTTGTGCTGTGTGAGACACCTGAGCCACCCACCCCCATGAACAAATTCCATGTGAATGTCCAAAATCCATGACTTGAGTCAGTCCATCAGTGCTCTGGAGTTTTGTTCACATCTTTAACCTAAGTCACGTGGGCAAATCTTTTCTCCACCAATAAGGCACCTGTGTGGCAACTGCTGAGTCAGTGCAGGGATTTATATGTGCTGATCTAGTCTTGAAGGCTGTTAAAAACATTAAAAAGCAGCTCTGCCGTGCCCAGGAATCTCTCCTGCAGTCCCCAGCGTGATCCTGCAGCTTATGGGGGACTTCTGGCTGCTTAAAACGAGTTTTGTCCCAACTGCCCCAATCGGGGCCTGTTGGCCCCCTCTGGTGGCAACCCCGACGGAAAGGAAAATAAAATAAAATAAATAAAATAAAATAAAATAAAATAAAATAAAATAAAATAAAACCACTGGAAATTGCCCCTCAAAGCAGATTTAGCACTCACTGAGCACAACAAGAAACCACTGAGCCATTTTAGAGGAAAAGCAGAGCTCCAGCTGTGGGTGTTCTGTGCAGGGACAGTCCCCTGCTGCCTGCAGGGGTCACTTGGACGGGTTTGGGCAGTGCTGGAAAGACTGATTTTCACACAGCTGTTTCTGTGATGCTCATTATCGGATCAGGTGTGGAGATGATGCTCTGCTTTCTGCACTTTCATGTCTAGGGGTTACATTTGCCTCTTGGCACCTCAAGGCCTGAAGTGCCACCAGCTGCCTTTCTCCTCAGCCAGGGCTGGGTCAGAGAATAGAATCACAGAACCATTAAGGTTGGATAAGATCTCCAAGATCAAACCCCACCTGTGTCCAAATCCCCACCTTGAGTGCCACGTCCAGTTCTTCCTCGGACACCTCCAGGGATGGGGACCCCAAACCTCCCTGGGCAGTTCCAAGGCCTGACCACCCCTCCAGTGGAGAAATTCTTCCTGAAGGTGATGTTTTGGGGCTGAGCAGAAACACAGCAGAGCCTGGAGGCTTCTCTCCAAACTGAGGAGCTTGTTTGGAGGGCAGAGGAGCAGAGAGCTGGTCCTCACAGAGCGGACACGTGGACACGCTCTTGGAGAGCTCTGGAGTTAGTTGAGCTGAGCCCTGTCCAACCTGGCCTTGGACACTTCCAGGGATCCAGGGGCAAATACAGCTTCTCTGGGCAGCGTGTGCCAGGGCCTCCCACCTTCCTAGTGGTCAGAGATGTCTGGTTAGATGAATATTCACCAGTCTGGCACAGGAATTCACAATGACTCTTTAGCAGTCCCACTCTGTCTTAGTCTGAGAAAATTCCTTATAAAATGATTAAGAGAAACAAGAACAAAATTACTTTCACTGACAACTGTTTATTTTCTCTAATAAAGCAAACTCATATTACTCTGCCTGCCTAGTAAAGACTGAGATCCTTCCTTATCAGCACCCAGATCACTCCAGACAGGATGAAATTCATTGCCAGGAATTCTTTCTGAGCTGCCACTGTAGAATGTAATCTACTTCAGCTCCCACGGGGTGGGTTTTTTGCATTCCAAACAACAGCATTACATGCAATGTTTCTGCTTTTAGAAAAGAAAGAAGTAATGCCAGTAATATTTCAAAGGAAGTTCTGAAGTTTTATTTCAATCTCTACTCATTTGTCACGAAAATAAATTGCATTAGTATCTGCTGGTTTTACTTGCTGGGAGACTTCCCAGGGGAGAACACAATAAATTAGTGCCTTTTAATTTTGTTGCTGTTGCCCTGACTACAAAGCAGGCCGTGGGACATCACCCTTGTCCCCCACACCAGCTCTGAGGGAGGTTTGCAAGGTGAACACCTCGCTGGTGGCAGTGTCTTAATTGCTTTACCAAACACTTCTCTATTAAATGATTTAATTCAGTGTAATCTCGTTGGGGACAGAGCATCCCCTTCCTGTCGTGTAAAAATACCTTTAATTCTCCACAGAGGGCAGAAATGCTCATGTTTACATGGAAAAATAACACATCCCTGTGCCTTGAATGTGTGTGAGAGGGGCAGCTCCATGCAGAGGGCAAAAAAAAGGTGCTGAGAGGTTCTGGCACAGGGTCCTTGGGAGTGTTTTCAGCCGAAACTCTTCTCAGTCCCAGATTTCATGATCTGTGTGCACAGGATCCGTGAGAGTTTGTAAGGGAGGATGTGGGGCAGGGAAAACACCTGGTTTTTCAGATTATATCTCCCAGTTTCTGTTCCTCTCCCACCCCAGCAGCTTTCCTGCACAGCTTAGGAAGGTCACCTGGAGAAATCCTGTCCCAACAGGTAACTCTGCCTGTTCCTTACTCAGGCGCGGGAGGAGAAATATGAGCAAATTATTTTTTTACTGATGTCTAAATTACTGGGGAATCACAGAATCATTTAAATTGGAAAAGAGCTCCAACATCATCGAGTCCAAGCACTAACCCAGCACTGCCAAGTCCACCTGGAAGCACCTCTGCCACCTCTGCAGGACACAGAACTTGGCATTAGACCAAAGCATTGCATTGCTGGGAACAGACACAGCTCTGCATTTCAGCATGCTTGAAAACATGGTCACATCAGGCCAAACTCTAATTAAAACTATCCCTAAATATTTAACACTGAAACATGAAGTACCACAAACAGGCCCAACATGATTTCTCTCGCTGTCCAACCGTCTTCCTTCTCCCCACACCACCTGTTGTTCAATTTATACACAGAAATGAAGTGCTCATGTTTTAAGACCACTGTGGATGAAGTTGTTCCCCATGATGTGCTTCACTTGTCCCAGGAGATATTAGATGTTCTGTTGAAGTTGGTACCAGGTTCCCAACTTTCTTCTTCTGGGGCCTGCTGGTGGGAACAGGTTCCCTGGGGGAAGTGGTCACGGCACCAACTCTGACAGAGCTTAAGGAAGATGTTCTTAGTCAGATGGTTTGATTTTGGGTAGTCCCATGAGGAGCAGGGAGTTGGCCTTGATGATCTTGATGGGTTCCTTCCATCTCCAGACATTCTATAGTTCTGTGGTAAGCTGGACTTAGCCTGGTTAGTCTCCACAACTAGTTTGTACCCAGGTAAGAGGAGCTGGTTTAGCCTTGATCCCAAAACCACGGTGGGATCACTTGGTGTGTGTGAGTGAAAGGATGTGCCACAGTTTCAGGCACTGAGAAGCTCTCAGTGTCTTTCCTCAGCTGTTGGGACAACTTTTTGCTCCTGGAGGGCACTGTTGGAGGTTTTTGAGCTGTTCAGTGCCTGCACTTGTGTGGAAGAACATGCAAGCAAGCACAGCCCTCAGGGTTGTGTGTCTGGGTGGCAGGAGAACACTGTCATGCTCAGACCTGTTTGAGGGCTTTAATTATCACCCAGCTTTGTCTTCCCAAGGACAAACACTAGCTCTCAAGGGTGTCCAGTCCCACTCTGGTCAATCCATGGAGGTTTTCAGGGCTTGTTCAGCTGAAACAGCCCCAACAGAACCCACACACATTTCTTACTGCCCTAAGAGGATCACTGACTGTGTCAGAAATGCTGGCAAACATTCTGTGTGAGAAAAACGTGTTAGAAAAAAAGACCTGTGATGAGGGAAATGTTTCAGATCCACTTTTAAAGCAGGGTTGCACTCGAACATGGATATGTCCTACTCCCAGAATAACAATCCCTTCTCTTCATTCTCTTTCAGGCACCTGATCCTGCCGTGGAGGGCATCAAAAAACCCATCAGGACAGGTAAGACTCCTAAACAATACATGTGATTTGACTCATCTCTAATGGAAATACTGCCCAGGGTCACGAACAGGCCGATTGTGCACATCTTAGCATTGCACGTTAAGTCTCCTCTTGGTGAAGAGCCAAAGCAGTGGGGGAAAACAATAAAACTAATAAGAAAGCAAGCTTTCAAATTACTCAGTACACCCAGAAGCCAGTGCATGGCTGAGGAAATAACAAATATATCTGAATGTGCCCTGGAGTGTCTTTGCAAAGGAGCCTTTTTGCCAGGTGATGTCAACATCACTGTGACTTTTAGGTCTTGTTTTAAGGGCTGTTCTTGCACGTGTGTGATGTCCATGCCTTCAAAAGGCGGGGGGGAAACTGTGTTGCCACGTGTTTCAGAACAGTTGAAACTCCTCCAGTGCTCCTCTGGCCTGGAGCAGTTCAGTGTCCTCCTGTTCTGCAGGGGAGAGGGACATCCAGAAGGGACAAGTGTTCTCACAGCAGCAAAAGGCACGAGCGAGGAATTGAAACAGGCAGAATGTGAGCACAGGGAGCCCAAAATAGGGGGAAAATACTGTCTAGCAGAGACAGTGGGCCACAATTTTGCTTTTCTTGAGTGTAAATCAGGAGGGGAACTATTTATTGCACTGGAATTGGCTCCCTGGTTACATGGCTCTCAGCACCAAGGATTTGACTTCTTGCAGATATAAGTTCATGTTCAGGCCCAGAGGACAGCAGATATCATTGTCTTGTGCTACAGATGGGAAAAATGAAGCTGAGTGTTCATCCAGAAATGGTGCAGAATGGGAGGTTAAAGGTCACTTGGCTTGTTCAGCTGGAGAAGAGGAGACTGGGGTCAGACCTCAGTGGGGGCTGCAGCTCCTCATGAGGGGCAGCTCCATCTCTGCTCGGTGTGAACAGTGACAGCACTCAGGGAATGGCTGGAGCTGTGTCAAGGAGCTTTAAGTTGGATCTCAGGGAAAGGATCTTCCCCCAGAGGGTGGTTGGCACTGAACAGGCTCCCCAGGGCAGTGGGCACAGCCCCAAGGCTGCCAGAGCTCCAGGAGGGTTTGGACAACGCTCTGAGGGACAGGGTGGGATTGTTGGGGTGTCTGTGCAGGGCCAGGAGCTGGACTGGATGGTTCTTGTGGGTCACTCCAACTCAGGATATTTTGTGATTCCCTGATTCTAAGTAACAGAAGTCCCAACAACAACCTTTTCTGCAGCATTTGGGCAACGCTTACTCTATTTTGGATAATTTTTGAATACTTCCTTCTCCCACACTTGGCTTGTTTCCTAGCCCAGGGGGCAATTTACTGAGGGCCCCTCACAGGCAGCTCTGTCATCTGCTGCCAGGCATCACCTCCTGACCACTAAATAAAGAACTTTGGCAAGTGCTGCCAAGGTCCCACCCAGAAACAGAGGCATAAGAAACACTGCAGGAGGGGACTGTAGTGAGGCTGAAGCTGCTGTGGGTTTAGATTTGGATCTGTCTCTGCCCAGGTGTTGATAATGTGGTTTGAATGTATTTTGTGCCCAGGTTGTTCAAGCCAGAGCTTTGAAGCCGAGTTATGAGCTGGATGCTCAGCCTGGCAACAGCCCTGGGTTGGTACCTGCTGGTGCCAAACATCTCAGAGCTGCTGGTGGGGGATGCAGGACTGCACCCCATCCCTGCAAGTGTCCAAGGCCAGGCTGGACAGGGCTTGGAGCAACCTGGGCTAGTGGAAGGTGTCCCTGCCCGTGGCAGGGGGTGGAAGTAGATGATCTTCCAGGTCCCTTCCAACCCAAAGCAGTCAGGAATTCTGATGCTAGAGTTCTGTGGTGGGACCAGCTGGAGTTCTCTCAGGCAGAGACTGAAATGCCAACGAGCACAAGTCCAGACCCAGCTACAACTCTGAATTAATTTTGTCTTATTAAAACCGGAAAACACGATGATTTCATTGAGATTTCCATCGGGATTATGTCCTATTGCTAGCAAAACACCAGTGGGCACTAAAGAAGATTTATGGGAGCTTTATGGCCCTGACTCAGCTGTCAGCCCTCAATGGATGGGCCTGCAGGAATCTGCAAGCACAAGCTGAGAGCGATGCAATGTCAGCTAATTAAATGCTCGTGTGAAAAATGGCATCAGTCTCCTCAAATCCTCCGTGCCACTGTCAGAGGAGCACCTGAGCAGCAGAGGGAAAGGATGAAATCTATTACCCACTAAATGGTTTTGAGATGTTCTCTGTGGGATTATTCCTCTGTAGAAACTCATCCCTGTTTTGTAAATATTGGATCATATTTTAATACAGGCCAGAGAGGTGTTGTGGTTTGGTTCATTTTTTTAGAGGGAGAACTAAGTCACAGAG
The DNA here is from genome assembly GCA_035583135.1 of Lophotriccus pileatus. Lineage (NCBI taxonomy): Eukaryota > Metazoa > Chordata > Aves > Passeriformes > Tyrannidae > Lophotriccus > Lophotriccus pileatus. The sequence continues at coordinate 8,443,011 of JAWWES010000038.1, forward strand.
AAATTTATGACCTGCAGACTCTGGAGAGGCTCAGCCCTCATCATCTCCCTTTTGTCCTCCCCAAGCCTTATTTCCCCCATGAATCCTGGGCTGATGGCTTTTCTTGTTATTTGAACTGCAAAGATTTGGTGCTTAAATCCCTCCTCATTTACAAAAGGAAAAAAACCTGCAGGTACCTATCCACACACACACTTTACAGATATTTTTGTCTGGCAGTAAGATCCATTTGCAGATGATGGAGAGAACAGGAAAGGAAATCCATCACGCCATTCACGGTTTCAATGGGAAGTAGGTTCCCAAAGAAAAATCTGGCTCTGAGAAATTAATATAATACAGGTGACAATCACATACTTGATACCACAGAGTAAATCAGGCTGAAACCAGTGAACCAAGAAGCCTTTTAGGATTTGCAGCAATATCTCAGAGACCAGCTTGGTCTTCTGCAGCTAAATGGGATCTCTTCCAACCTGGAATTCTCCCAGTACAACACTCTGAGGAGCTGCTGAGGGAGCTGGGGGGGCTCAGCCTGGAGAAAAGGAGGCTCAGAGGGGACCTTCTGGCTCTGCAACTCCCTGACAGGAGGGGGGAGCCAGGGGGGATCGGACTCTGCTCCAGGGAACAGGGACAGGAGGAGAGGGAAAGGCCTCCAGCTGTGCCAGGGGAGGGTCAGGTTGGACATCAGGAGGAATTTCCTTATGGAAAGGGTGGTCAGGCCTTGCAGGGGCTGCCCAGGGAGGTGGTGGAGTCCCCACCCCTGGAGGTGTCCAAGGAAGGACTGGACGTAGCATTGAGTGCTCTGGGCTGGGGGACAGGGTGGGGATTGAGCACAGGGTGGACTCGATGGTTTGGGAGGGCCTTTCCAACCTCAGTGATTCTGGAATTCCATGATGACACTGCAGATCATCAGTCACTAATCCCATGACAGGGGGTTCTTCAGAAGCGGATCTTTCGTCCTTAGACCGTAAAGATTTTCGCCTCCTCACCCCCAGCAATGTGTCTGCGTGCACATGGGTGACACTGTCTGAGGTCTGTCTGCTCTGGGAAGGGCAGGGGAGTTCTGTCTCTCACTTTTAAAAATTTGGGCAAGCCTGGGCTTTCAAATGCTGGAAAGAGAGCACAGGCATCCTCCTCCCAGGCAGGAAACTGCAGCCACACACATTCCAGTTAGTCATAATGGGAGCTGGTTGCTTGTTTAATTGATAATGAGATGATTGGTATTGCTCAAAATGCTGAATGTTAGATCTTCCCTCCCACCAATACTTAAAACACAAGTTATAGATGAGTATATATATATATGTATGTATGTATGTAAATAGCTCATGGAACTATGTGACCTGTGCTGCAATGATGAGCATGTTACAGATTTGAGTAGTTTTGGGCTTAAACACAAGTTATTGATGAATATATATATGTATATGAAATAATGTCATGAGCTGTTTATATTTATTTTTGCATATGATATATATTTATACTACATATTTATATATTTATTATATAAATATACATTATATATATATAAAATGACATTATGTGACCTGTGCTGCAATGATGAGCATGTTAGAGATTTGAAGAGTTTTGGCCTTAAACTCCCCAGAACTCTACATGTTTTGCAGTAGTCAGGTGTGCAGCAATGAATTCACAAGATATTCCTTTGGAAAGAAGGGAAACTGGCAGGTGAGTTCAATCCCTTTTCAGTGCTCGGGAGCAGAGTGACACTTGTGGGCTCTTGAGGACCACAGGACTCGGTGTGTGGGTGCCAGGCACAGCCAGGAGCAGAGCCCAGCTCTGTCCCTGAGCCCAGGAGGGGATGTCACCCAGCTGGAATTGTCACAGCATCATGGGCTGGGACAGTCCTTCAGCACCAGCTGAAGTGTTGAATTGTTAAAGATACAGGAACTTCAGAGAGTGGCTGCTGAGAGATGAAATTAGGCAAATTCTGCTAACTCTGGCGTGCTGACAGAGATGGATGATGTCACCTTGCCTAATTTTACAAGCACTTAAATCCATGGGGGTTGCAGAGGAACTGAAAGCTGTTTGTTGCCTCCTGGTACTTCTTCACTTCACAAACTATTTTCGGGTTTCTGACCTGCTCTTGTGCCTGCCCCGCTCAGCCTCCAGCCAGCTGTGGTGCCACCCACAGGGCAGTGGAATGTCACAGCAAGGGCTGACTGGCACCAGGACAAGTTCTGAAGCCCCATCTGAGGGGCTTTCCATGCCTGGGTAGCAACACCTTCCATGCTGAGATGCCACTTTCAGCTCTTGGTTTCAGTGCCCTTTGGTGGCACTCCTGTTACACCCATCTCGGAGCGGGGAAACTGAGGCAGCCAGCGGTGAGAAGAGTTTTCCAGGCAGAGTCACACCCTGGTGGACCTGCCTGGCACCAGCCCACCCATCCATCCAACTGTCCCACATCTCTTGGGGTCCTCCTGGCTGGACAAGGTGCTGCTGTGTTTTGATGAGACTCGTTCCAGTTCCCTCAGGGGGAAATCCTGAGGGTTCAGCGGGGCTGCAGCTCCCATTTCACAGCCCTGCTGTGAACTTGGCTTGGGGAAGAAAAGCTGCATTAAGCTCATGGAAATAACCCAGCCCTTTTTCTCACCCTCTGGATGCTCATCCTGTGGTAAAATGGGTCAGGAAGACAAAAATGAGTTGTCACCTGCCTCTTTAGGACAAAATAGCTTAAATGGCCTGGCTTGAAGCAGATGATCTCCAGCTTCTGTGCATCACACCACGAAAGCAGGGTGGTCTCCTTGGTACTCGGTCCCAAATGTGGCTTTGTCTTTCCTCCTTCTCACAGTATTTTTAAGCTCATATAATACTATTGATTTGGGAGGGATTACTCCTGATTTACACTGTGAACAGTGCGAAGCCAATTAGGTGATGTGATTGAACACATCCATCGATCACCCCTGAAACTCTGGTAATTTCAGCCCCTTTTGGCTCCAGCTGAAATGCTTTAGATAAAAGAATTAACTTGAGAAATAAAAAAAAAAAAAAAAAAAAAAAAAAAAAAAAAAAAAAAAAAAAAAAAAAAAAAAGTTATAAGCTGCTTCAGCAGAGCAGGAACCAGAACTGCCTTCATAAAATGATTTTTTATTTTTTTTTCATAACTTACCTTCTGAAAAAACACAGAATAAATTGTTTAAATGCAGGCACACGAAATCTGCTGACACCAATAAATGTAAATACAGCTTTGGAAATGCAAAGTGGAGCCAGGTCTGCGAGGGGAGGTCTCTGGAGGTGCCATGAACACCCTGAGACAGCTCAGGATGGGCCACACTCGGGGCAGCTCCGGGCTGTTTGTGGGCAGGCTCAGCACTTTGCTGGCTCGGCAGATGTTGCAGCTTCCAAAGCCTGCTTGTGCAGCAGGGGATTTTCAGCTTTAGAGGGTAAACCCCCTAAATTCCACCGAGTTTCTGCAAAAAGTTCTCTCCCTTCTGGCAGGACAGGCAGTGTGAGGGAGCTCAGGGTGCTGACTCTGTGCTACCAAAGCCTTGCTAATGCTGTAACAGCTTCAGTCTGAAATAGAGGCCAGAAAGGTTCTCTCCCATCCTTTGCCCTATCTCCCCATCTCTGCAGTGCCTGTGCCCTCACTGAAACACTGCACTGACATGACTAACACTAGGAAAGCAGGGTTTGTTTCTCATTTGGGGATTTCCAGCGTGGTGAAGGGACTTTGGTGTGTGGCTTACTCACTGTGGGAGCACGGTGAGCTCCTGCTCTCCCCAAAAGCATTTCAACCACAAAATCAGAGAAAGGTTGCAATTTTTTCAAGATATCCACAGCCCCCTTCTCCAACAGAGAATGCCAAGGGTGCAATGCACACACAAACACACCCAGACAGGGGACTTGTGTGGGACCAGCTTCTCCCTGGTTTATCCATCCTCCTGACCAAGTCTCCCTTAGAAATCAGACCATGCAGTTACTGCGAGAGTTTGGAGATTTTATTATCTTCTTCTTACCCTTAGTTTCAGGAATCCTATGAAACTTATGATTATTGTGGCACTCTGCATTTAATAGACTCCTTCTTGTTAGAATCATTGAATCACCGATTATCCTGAGCTGGAAGGGACCCACAAGGACCATCCAGTCCAGCTCCAGGCCTTGCACAGAAACCCCAACAATCCCACCCTGTCCCTCAGAGCGTTGTCCAAACCCTCCTGGAGCTCTGGCAGCCTTGGGGCTGTGCCCACTGCCCTGGGGAGCCTGGGCAGTGCCAGCCATCCTCTGGGGGAAGAACCTTTCCCTGAGATCCAACCGGAGCCTGCCCTGACACAGCTCCAGCCATTCCCTGAGTGCTGTCACTGGTTCAAGAGAGCAGAGATGGAGCTGCCCCTCCTGAGGAGCTGCAGACCCTGAAGGGACACCTTCCACCAGCCCAGGTTGCTCCAAGCCCCGTCCAACCCAGCCTTGGACTCTTCCAGGGATGGATAGTCAGTGCCATTAATTGAACGTTCAGCACGGTGAGAGGAGGAAAATCTTACACAGAGGAGATGGAAAGGGGAATGTGTCTGGAAAGGAGGTAAAATATAAGGGCAAGGGGTGGGAATACATGAATTGGGTCACGGGGATGCAGAGCCGGGACTCAGAAACTGGAACACCGGGATATGGGCCGGGATGCGGGAGCCGGGTTACTGGGATGCGGTGCCGGGATGCGGGGGATGGAACACCGGGATGCGGTGCCGGGATGCGGGGGATGGAACACCGGGATGCGGTGCCGGGATGCGGAGCCTTTGGCAGCCCCGCGGTGCGATCGGCTCCGGCTGCAGTCCCGGGCGCGGCCGTGCGATGGAGCCATCCCCGCATCCCGTGGGATGTTCCCGTCCCCCCGCGGCTCCGCAGGGGCAGCCCCGGCTCCTCCCCGTCCCGGCGCTTTGGGTTTGGGGGCATTCCCGTGGCACCCGGGCTGGCTGCGGGCAGACCCTGCTCTCGGGTTGGGCGGGGCCGTCCCGGCTCCTCCCGCATCAGTTTTCGGGTCCCCAGTGCCGGAGAAGCTGGGGCTGCTTCATCCCTAGAAGTGTCCAAGGCCAGATTGGAGCAACCTGGGCTGGTGAAAGGTGTCCCTGCCCGTGGCAAGGGGTGGAACTGGATGGGTTTTAAAGTCCCTTCGATCAAACGAGGCTGTGATTCTATGAACAATCTCAGCTAAAGTCCCAGTGAAATCCGCATTTTGACCACGAGAGAACAGAGCAACATTCCAAAAGCACCCAAAGAGCCACTTTCACAAGTGTGTCCTGGTTAAATGTTTAAAAGCTTCCTGTAATTGCACCATAAAAATAATTTGGTTAAATTAACCTCACCTGCACATCATTTCCATTTCATATAACCACAGAATCCCAGAATGGTTTGGGTAGGAAGGAACCTTAAAACTCATCTCATTCCACTCCCCTGCCGTGGGCAGGGACACCTTCCACCAGCCCAGGTTGCTCCAAACCCTGTCCAACCTGGCCTTGGACACTTGCAGGGATGGG
>JAWWES010000038.1:8450187-8466650 GCA_035583135.1 Lophotriccus pileatus
CTGGCCTTGGACACTTGCAGGGATGGGGCAGCCACAGCTTCTCTGGGCAACCTGTGCCAGGGCCTCCCCACCCTCACTGTAAAAATCTTCATCCTTACATCTAATCCAAACTGACCCTCTTTTAGTTTAAAAGATTTACCTCTTTTTGTAAGAAGGAGAATAAGAAATCTAATTTTTCTGGCTGAGAGCTGCAATCTGTCAGAGCTTTGAAACGTTACAGATTTACCAGTCGAGTTACACTGCTGTGAATTCCCTGTGCAGATCAGATGTTATCAGGCAAGGAGTAAGAACCAGCTTCTCCCTGCTGCTCCAGCTGCTGCTGTGCAGTTTCTCCTTAGCACAGGTAGAGCAAATAACTGGGGTACCAACTGCTGATGGCACTTTACAGTACCTAAAAAAAAAAAACCAAAATAAAAACCACTAATGATCACTTAATCTGTTGTTTCCTTCAGGGAACACCTTTGAAGACTATTCCAGAATCCTACAGCGTGTCCGGACCAAGGGAGCTGCTGCCTACATGAGAGGTCAGTGAAAGGCAAGAGCTGAAGACCTGCTCCTGTTACTCAAACTGGGTTAAGTGGTAAATATTTTTGCTGACCAAATGGGTATTTTATAGGAATATAAATCTTTAGCTTTCCTTGAATGTGGGTGTGGTTGGCAAACCCCTTTCTGATCCTACAAAACTGTTTTTATCTTGATTTAAGAAAAAAAAAAAAAAAAAGGAATAGAGAGGTCTGTTCTTCACACACACACACGAATATAAATCTCCATTATTTCCTTTCAAATATCAAGTGGGAAACAATGCAGATGCACATTCAAGCATCTCCCTGTCTTGGGTTTCCCAAGGGCTGCATAAATCCTTGGAACTTTTTAACTCCCCATTTCCATGTGTGACTTCCCAGCTGCCTGGCTTTTATTTTGGAGTTTCCTGCAGGGAATTACTGAACAAGTACCTCATTTTCCCAGCAAACACTCTGCTGGAAGGGACCTCAGGCTGAATTCAGGTCACTGGAGCTCCTGTTAACACCCCTGTGCTTTCCTTTCCAGTGTCCAGCCCAGTGAACAGTTCCAAGCTGAGCCTGGTGGAGAAGGGGATCTGTGAGCACATCCAGTGCAAGAGCGAAGAGCTGGTGATAAAGGAGCAAGGTGTCTACCTGATCTACTGCCACTTGAACTTCCACCTTCCCAACTGTTCCAAGAGCCCCACCGACCTCAAGATAGAGCTCCTGGTGAACGACAGGGTGGACAGGCAGACGTTGTCCACGTGGTGTGAGGCAGAAACCTGCCAAGGGAAGGCTTTTAAGACCTTGTTCCAGCTCCATTTGACACACCTGAAGGTGAAGGACCGAGTAGCAGTGGCACTTAATCACCCTCAGTTCTTGAACCAAGACTCCCTTCCCAACGAGAACGTCCTGGGGGTGCTGAGGTACAGCGATGAGATGTGAGCAGCTCCCTGGCTTCCCACCCTTGCTCTGAACATCAGGAGCCTGCTTTTTTACTAGGCAACACCTCAGTTTGAAATGTCCTGTCTTACCTCAGCCCCAGGGTAAACCAGGAACTTTGTGAGTGTCCCAGAAAAAAAACCAAAACACCAAAACCAAACACTGCAAGAGCCAGAGCTGGGCAAGGTCCCCGTGCTTTGGCTCCAGGTGGGATTGTTGGGCTATCCAGGAACAACCCTTGGGGTGCCAAGGGTTCCTCCAATCAATCTGTGTAAACACAGGTTAAAACTCAACCAGATTATGGGAAGAATAAGAAGTATGGAGACTTTTAGGGTAACAGGCTGCAGACTGTGCTGAGGAGATGGGGAATGGAGCAGTATTTTGACCCGGTCTTTCCAAAAATCCAGCAGTCAAAGCTTGTAATCAAGGCTTTCTTTAAATGAGCACACAATAACAACTCTGGAGTAGATTTATGGATAGACTGGGTGACAGCAAAGGTGATGGAATCATTGACTCTTGGGCTGGCAGTTGAAACTCTGGGGCAGGACATGGGAAATATGGGATTTACAGGATATTTCTGTGCTGTGTTCTGCATGGACTTTATGCAATGTTCTTCAAGTGTCCTCCTTTTCCTTATTTATCCATCTTTCATATTTAAATATAAAGCTCTTTGGGGCAGAGACTTTGCACATGCGCAGTGCTCGGGCTCAGTTCTCACCCGGGGTTTTTAGACCTTTTCAGACCAAATATTAAAGCAACAGTCGAGTTGCAAATCCAGCAAATAGCAAAGTTCATTATGATATGTTTTTCTTGGATCCTGGCCTGCCTGTCTGACAGTTCCTGTGTGACACACTGGGCTGTAAATACACCTCCAACACTTGCTGAAAAGCCAAGAGTGAGGTCTAAAGTCCAGACTTGCCCAAATTTCAGGCTGGCCCTCAGCTGAGAGCTGTGGCGTTTGGCAGCCCAGGGGATGGATGGTGTTTGAGCTTTTTTAGCTTACTGGAAAGTTTAGATAGTAAAGGATAAAAGAGGAATCTCAGGCTCTCTTCTTCCACGAATTGCAGCCACACAGGCACTTATTTGCAATTTAATTCTTACAGTGTGGGGAGGGAAGGGACCCAAACTTTACCAAAGCTGGTAGCACTTCACTCTTCCCTCTTTTCCCTTCACCTCTGAGATTCCACTGCTGTCTTTATTCACCATTATGCAAGCTTTTCCTCCTTGCCTAGCTGGCATTTGTTATATGACTGGAGCTTGGCAAACCCTTCCCATCAAAACATTTACTCATGGATTTAGTTCCTGGCCTCAGAAACCCGGTGGTTTATTATTCAGCCTCAGTTGATGTTGTCAAGTGATGCAGCTCAGTTTGTGTGAACACACTCAAATTATTCCTCGTAGTAGTAATTTGTTACTGGTGTTATGTCACCAGGAACTGATGGTGTGTGTTAATGAGGTTTTATCTTGTCGACCAGGTGACTCCAAAATACACAAGACACTTCCTAAAGGTCAGGAGTAACTGATATGATTCATGGCTGGAGATATCTACTTTCTGTTTTGATAAACAATGATGCAAACAAACAAAAAATTCCTTCTGTTATTAATGGTTGTGGAGGGGAAAAAAAAAGAGAAAAGGCAACTAAATCCAAGAAAAAATGAAAACAGGGATTTCATTTTTTCTTTTTTTTTTTTTTTTCCCTTAACAAAACAAAATTTATTTTTATAGGAGTCAGCTTGCCCTGCCCATGACTTTGTAACCTCCACTGGCATCTCCTCAGCCCTCTGGACTCTATAAATCTCTCATATCTCTGAATAGGGTTTTTAACCTCTATTTGCCTCCACTTTGATACACATAACTGACTCCCAGAGAAGTTTAAGCCAGCCTGGCTGTGGGGACTCACAGCTCCTGAGTGTAGAAAAGGCAGCTAATGAATGAAAATATGGATCTGCTCACACCTCCCTTAGCCCTGCTTTTCCTGAGGGCTTTGAATCAGAAGAGAAAGAGCATTCTTTAAAAAATAAAGCAGCTCTCTGCACAGGATGATTTCATTCTATTCTTTGGCCAGCTGGAGGAAACCCTGACAAAGCAGTGCTAAGCTCCTCAGCCCCAGGCTTTTTAATACCACAGGATAAAGCAATCTGCCCTCGCCTCCACTGCCTCTGAGAAAGAAGAATAAATTAGAGCCGTAAAGAGAGCCCATTAATAGTGGCCAATTTCCCCAGCAGTTATAGGAATGTTAAATAGCTTTCACTGGAGCAAGGCAGGCCCTGAGCCAGGCCTCTGTTTCTGAAACACTCTGAGGCTTTTCTTTCTGTCGTCCTTTTTTTCCTTCTTTTTTCTTTTTTTTTGCCCCAAGTTTTTTGAAGCAGGTAATTTTTAACAAGTGGTTTAAAGAAAAAAAATCCAGGCTGGTCCTTCCCACAATAATGTCAGGAGCAATTCTCTGTGGGACCTGTCCGCCCTGTGCAGGAGGAAGGTCCTCGCTCTGCTGAGGAGCACCCTCTGAGGAACCAGCCCTGCTCTGGATCCCCGTCACGGGGCTCCCCCCAGGGAAAGGAGGGACAATAAAAGCACTGAAGTTCTGGAGACACTGTGAAAGTTCCTCCCCTGGTCCTCAGAGGAGCAAATGTGGGGATTTCTGTGCCTGTGCTCCATCACTGACTCGACCATGCACAGGGAGCAGCAGTAACAACCTCACGGGTCTGCTCTCTCTCGGTTTTTTGGCCCCTCCCAGGCACTGAGAAAGTTGCACTTTCAAACTGATTTCTGCATGGCCCAGGGGCATTTTTAGGAGTTATTTATAATCTTGGTTGATGGGGAAAAAATGCTTAATTCTTGGCAGTTGTTAATTGCCGTAGAAAATGTTAATAGGGACGTCAACAGCAGCCACGCTGGTGGAACACAATTCCAGCCCAGCTCACCCGGGGGCAGCAAACCAAAATATCTAATCAAGTTTAATATCAGAGATTACAGAGCTGGGAAGGCTTTGAAACCAAGATTGCAATTAGATTTCACAAGGCATGATGACACCTCCCATGAAATTGGCCTGAACCCAAACTCCTCAAAGCTCAGAGCTGAAAATTAGGCCGTGGCTTATCTGACACAGATTCGTTTTCACTGAGGGACTTTCACATTTGCTCTTGGTTTTGTTTCATTTCTTTTCTCCAGCCCTGGGAGAAAAAAAAAAATCACTGCAATCCCTATTTAAAGATCCCTCCTGGATCAATAGAGCACTGACCTTCTGCAAGGCAACTACCTGACTCTGCACTCCTCTCATCCACCCAGAGTCCTCTGAAGAACAAACAGCTGTCTGCAAAATCCTTAGCCATAAATTAATATTATTATTAATAATTTTCTTAGATTAAAAAAAAAATTCCAAGCAGCTCTGCTGTTTTCGAGCACCCTGTCCTGAAGATAAAGTAAGGAAGGGACTACTCAACACAAATAACCAACCAAAGAAACCCAAAATAAACAAGAAGCCTTTGCTTTTTGGGACCTTCAGCTGGGCCTTACTCACAGGTCTTGAAAAACTGGAAGTGATACAACCTGTGTTTGGTGTGAGCAGCAAGGGAAAACCTCGAAGCAAAGGCAGCTTCTGAAGGGAGAATAACTGAACAAATGCAAATTCTGGTGAGTAACACTTGTGGCAGCAGGAGCTGCACTTGGTGACCTCCAAACCTCTCCCAGTCTCGGCTTTTCACAGCTGTAATAGACTCAGTTTCAAGACAAGTATGATGGAATGTGAGGAGACAGGGCTTGGAAAAATGTTTTAGAAGAGCACATTTTGCAGCCACACTTGGACTCCCCACCCCCCAACTAAGGGGGCTCAGCTGAAGTGGTTTAAATTCCCACATTTCTCTTTTTAGGAGCCTGAAGAGTTGGGGTGGAGGAGGGAAGAGCCCAGAGAAGGACAGTCTGAAATTCAGGTGTTTCCAAGGAAAGTGATGGTTGTGAGACCCCAAAACCTGACATTTCCATCAGGGATAGAGCCTTTGGCCACTCCACTCTCAGCATCCCCCTGGAACTGCAGTGGGATCCCTGCAGGCAGCAGCCGCTAGCTCTGTTGTAAAGAGGAGGGAGTCAAGTCATCAGTTTTCCCTGAGCTGACATATCCTGCAGTATTAACATACCATTTCCCTTCATGTCAACAGCAGCTAAATTTAGGCTCCCTAATTCCCTCTAATAGCCAGTGTGAAACAGGAACCTCCAGGTGAGTCAGAGCACCCAAAATAGCTGCCCAGAAAAGACAAGCTCAGCTGCTCTGTGAGCCTTTACTCCATCCTGTCACCGGCTCCTCAGTCCCAACAGCTTCATTTCATCCAAGAGATTATAAAAAAAAGAAAAAAAGAGATTATTTAATATGGAGATTGATAATTTATGGACAGTTTCTGCTGATAATTTATGAGCAGTTTCTACAGCTCCCCAGGGGGTGCTACCCATGCCTGGGGGCTGTGTGGGGCCCAAGAAAAGCTCTCCAGGAGAAAATAGTCATAAAATAAAACACAAGAGACACCTGATCAAGTTTTCTATTGAGGGACACAAAAAAAATAAGATTTATGGACAAAAAAGAATAAGATTTTGCCAGCTTAGGTAATTTTTATTCCCACCTATTCCTTGGCCTTGGCCAGACCTGACAGAAGGAGAGTCACGTTTTGGAATTAAGCACCAATTCATACCTGGTCACTTTTGAAGGGAATGTTTTCTCACCTGAAACTGTTTAGTAAATATTCAACATTTTTTCTTTCCTCAGGTTACATATTTTCAGTTTCCTTGCTTTTCTGTCATTCCGTTTCTTCCTCTCTTTGCTTCCATTTTTCCAGCTCTATTTTTGCACAGAAGCGGACGGGAAAAGGAAATAAAACATGAGGAGGGAAAAAGGAAGGGAAGCAAAGTGGGAAGAATAGGGAAAAAAATCCCCACCCATTTGAACAGTTGAATGATCTCTAGGGAAGCTCTGACTCCAAGGATATGATTATGAATGTAGTTGGATGGGAATTGGAGCCACCTGGGCCAGTGGAAGGTGTCCCTGCCCATGGCAGGGGGGTGGAATGAGATGGTCTTTAAGGTCCCTTCCAACCCAAACCATCCTGTGGGATTCGGTGACCCTAATCCTGGCATTTGAAATAACCTGAAACCAGCCATTTATACACCTTTTGCTTTAGAGGAATAATAAGATTAATGCTTAAAAATGCTAATTTTATGCAATTTTAATATATTTTATATGAATGTAACTCCAGGGGCTTCAACCACATTCCTCAAGCTTGAGAGTGGTGGAAGAGCAGGACTTTTGCCTCTGGTAGGCAGAATGGTGTGAAGTATAGAAGAGCCTTTATATTTAAAGGGTATATTTTTCATGTATAAACCCAACTGTGTTGTGAGATATTTCACTGGGGGCTTTAGCAATAAACACATATGAAATGTCCAAATAATTCTGTCATATACAATCTCTCTGTGTTAATTATTGCTGTTTAAATATTGGTGTTTTCCTGAATAAACACACCTGGTTCACAGCGTGGTGGTGAGAGTGTCTTTAATCATCTCCAGGCGGATCACAGGGCATGTCTCCAGGTAAATATGGGCACAGACTGATCCTGCAGCCTAAAAAACACAAACCTATTCTTTATGGGATGGTGCTGGACCACAGAGACCTTTGGAAAACCTGCTTCGGCAGAGGGAATTCTGTAGTGGAACCATGGAATGGGTTGGGTTGGAAAGAACCTTAAAGCCCATCCAGTCCCACCCCCTGCCATGGGCAGGGACACCTTCCACTAGCCCAGGTTGCTCCAAGCCCCGTCCAACCTGGCCTTGGACACTTCCAGGGATGGGGCAGCCACAGCTTCTCTGGGCAATCTGTGCCAGGGCCTCCCCACCCTCCCAGGAGTACAAGGAACATGTTTGCACTGATCTAGTTGGCCTTTACTGACCAAGGTGCTGAGGAGAGGGAAGTGCTTATGGAATTTTGGCTGGTTTAAGTATGCTGTGAGCTAAAATAGTCCTGGAATTGAGTGGAGGTTGGTTGCTGATCTCCTGCTCCCCAGTTCAGAGTGGCAGCAGCAGCGGGATGAGGTCCAGCAGCAGTTCCTGGAGCACCAGGCTGGGTCTGGCTCTGCTTGTCTTGAGGCAGTGGCACCTGAGTAAAGACAACTGGAAGGACCACAGTGTTCTCAGTGTTATGGGGTGGTGATGAGAGGCAGATCTGGCACTAGGAATGAGCCACAGCTTCATAGGACAGGTTCATCTTGGGCTCAATGGCCTCAGAAGTCTTTTCCAACCTAACTGTTGCTGTGGGATCCTATGACTCATTTCAGAGAAGTTTGCAGAAAGTTAAGAGATCTCTCAGTGCCTGGCAGGTTTTTTTGCTTTCTCCAGCGAGAATAAAATGTCTGTATGAGGATATAATGGTTTAAACTTTAGCTGAATGCTAGTTAAGGTTTTGAGATTCAGCCCTGGAAAGTGCCCCCATGTTTGCTGTGACGCAGAGGGACGCTTCAGTGGAGACCCTGCTTCAAGCAGGTGCTTAATTGCGACCAAAAGCCTCTAAAAATACCCAGCCACTTAAATTCTGGAGTATTTTTAAGCAGGAACAGTCACAGTGCAAGAGTTTAGGTGTCAAAGAACTCAGGGTCACGGCATTATACAAACAACTCAGTAAGATCCATTTGCCTGCTGCCAAGATTTTAATGAGTCACTTCATCTATTTTTAATGAGTCACTTGATATTTTCCTTCCACTTTGATAAAATAATCACAGAATGGTTTGGGTGGGAAGGGACCTTAAAGATTATCCCATCCCACCCCCTGCCATGGGCAGGGACACCTTCCACTAGCCCAGGTTGCTCCAAGCCCTGTCCAATCTGGCCTTGGACACTTCCAGGGATGGGGCAGCCACAGCTTCTCTGGGCAACCTGTGCCAGGGCTAATCCTTCATTACAAAATAGATTAAGTGTGTTTTAAGGTCCAAATAATTTCAATTTAAAGTGTTTAAAACTGACAAAGCAACAAGCACCTCAGCACACATTTTGTTCAGATGTGACATAAGTCACTGAAAGGATAAACAGGAATTGAAAAGACAAAGGTAAAAAAAAAACCACATTCAAGCTGATTTTTTAGAAAGGAATTAAATAAAACTAAAAAGAAAAGTGTAGTAACTATGGTTTTGCACAAGAAAACACAACAGAGATGACTCATCCTACAAGTCCTCTTGTGTTAAATTTGGTGAGATCAGACAAAGCAACTCCCTCATTGTAAAAGATAAAGGCATTAAAAGATAACTGTATAAATAACCTGCCCCAGGAGGTACATGCCATGCATAATTCAAAAGGGTTTTGTTTTTTTTTTTTAATTTACCAAAGTCTAAGATTTATTTTAATGAAGCAAAGATATGATTTATTGCAGTGGATTCACTGAGGTGTGATTGTCGAGCGTGCTCTTCATTAGCAGCCAGCTAAGAGGTTGGGCCTTTTGAAAGGTGAAGTGAAGCCAGTTTAAGTACTTCAGAAGAAAGCAAAACTGGCTGGTTTGAGTCAAATCCAAGAGTATCCATCATGGTAAAACAGCAGGACCTGTCCCATGCACCATCCCATCCCACCAGGAGATCACCTGGACCTCTGACATGAGATGTCTCAGTTATTCTGAACATGCTCTGTATGTGTCAACATCCCACTGCTCTCAAATATCACACTAAAATCTTGTAACTCCACCCTCCTGAGGTGCAATAACCACACACTAATTCTTCAGAAATGTGAAGGGGAAAAATCACTCCTTTGGGTTATTTTTAATTAATGCCCTTTGTATCAGGCTAAGACACCATTGTTCAGCTTTCCTTATTGTGGCCCCAAACAGAAATGACTCACATCCCTCACTCGAGCTGATTTTGTTAAAATTTGCATGTCTTCTGTCCTGCTGCTCTCTGAGCCATCCACAAAAACAAAGGAAAATGGGTAAATCCAGGGATCTGGAACTAAACCATATGGAGAGGAAACCAAAGGATAAAAGAGAACACAACGAAACTCAGGCTGAAAAACGTCCAAGTCATCCCCTCCCCTACGTAACTGGGGAGATAAATCAGCTAATCTGGTTTCATACATCTTAAAAGTTCCTTAGAAACTCTCTATTTTTACCATTCATCCTAAATCCTATCAAAAGGTCAAAATGAGTGAATTGAACAACAGTCACTACAACACCTAATCCAGGAAATAAAACTCCACTCCCATCCATCAGCAAAAATCCCAGCTCATAATAGCGAGGACCTTTTTCCCTTGAGGATTTTTAGAAGCTCCTATGCTACAGATTAATTTATATTCCAGGATTCTAAAATGTTCTGTGCCTGCTCAGGTCAAATATGGGTCCCTGTTTGATGGGCACCTCTACTGCTGACTGTGTCAACTCAGATCATTCCTGGTTTATTTTCTTTTTTCTGAAGGAACAATCTGCAAAGAGATTTGTCTCTCAATTCTTCATTAGTGATTGCTCACAAGAGAATCAAAATGAATGCATTATTTTAAAGGAAAAAAGGGAGTAGCACAGAAAAGAAACTGAAATAAATTTTTTGTTTGTTTTTCACAAAACTTTCCCCCCCAGGGAAAAGTGATGTCCCAGAAAGTGCAAGCAATGGATTTTTCAGCAAATACACATTATTTTCTCCCCTTTTTTTTCTTGGAAAGTACCAGTTTCACTTAAAACATGTATCAACAGGAGTTGCTAAGACCATGGGTGGAATTTCTGACCGAAACCACAGAAAGACCAAGACACAAACATCAAAAACCTGACTCTTCCCAGGGGCAGGAGGATGTGACTGCAAAGCCCTTCACCAGCAGACATCCCCAAATCCCCTGTTACCACCACAGCTCAAATTCCTGACAGTTAACACAAGGATGTGATTGTGGATGAGAACATCCTTCAGGGTGTCCCTCTCCTTGGCTGCAGAATTTGTTAATCCCTGATAATCCCAAAAGCTCAGAGCAAGAAACTCAGTGCTGAAGCCCAAATCTGGGAGCTGCTGCTGGGGATGGACCAGTAAAACTTCACTGCTGGAAGGGCTGGTGGTCCAAAAATCACTGATTTCACCCAAGGGAACCAGAATGTCACATCCCTGTATCAGAGGTCTGGTAAATGGGTTTCGGTTGTTTGGTTTGGGGTTTTGAAGGTGATGGGAGAAACTCTGGAGGGAGTCCTGGGGAGCTTCAAATACTTGTGACACACACAGGAGGAACTTTCATAGAGCCACAGAATCTCCTGAGTTGGAGGGGACCCACCAGGATCTTCCAGTGCAACCCCTGGACCTGCACAGACACCCCAAAAACCCCACCCTGACCCCCAGAGCATTGTCCAAATGCCCCTAAGGTGATTTTCTTCGTGCCAGCTGCAGTCTCTGCCACCTTCTCCTCAGGGAAGGTCATGCCCCTGGGAGGTTCTCCCTCTCAAAAGCACAGGCAGACAGAAACCCTTTTGTGGAAGGGCACTGGGACACCCCTGCCTGCTTCCTCTTCTCAGAAGAAACTCTTGTGGGAGTAAGAGAAAGAATGAAATCGTTTGGCAAGTTGAAAAGGATGATCTATTAACTTTCCAGAGCTCAGGATGGATTTTGTCTGGGGTTTTCCAAGGAGTCTGAAGCAGTGAATGTACAGATTGCTCAGGAAGACGCTGACATTTAGAGAGCAGCTCTTTAAAACAATGACATTCCTGTTCATTCCCAGCTCTGCCCTGACTCAGGAGGGCTGTGCCCACCCCAACCTGAGGACAGGGTTTGTCTTGGGCACTGGGCACTCACTCAGAGTTGGATGCTGGTGGCACAACACCCATGGAGGGTGGGGGTTTTACAAATCCCACACCTGGACCATCCAGGAATGACTCTGGGAGCAGTGAGGCTGTTGCAAGGCAGACACTGTGGCTGGTCAGATTCACCTGCAGGTGGATTTTCACCTGCAACAAAGGGACAGTAAAGGTGCACTCAGGATCCTCTGCGAGCTCTGGCAATGATTTCAGGCTGTCTTTATTTTCACAAGCTCTGCCTGAGGTGTATCCTTACCCTCCACATCCCCAAAAGCACTTGCACAAAACGAGCCACCATCCAAGGAAACACATTTGCCCTTTCCTGTCCGCGGTTTGTTTTCCTGATGCACAATAAAAGAGAACATCAGCCCAGCTCTCTATCATCAGACAGAGGCTGAAAAGCACAGGAATAATGTCAACAGAGAAACTTCAAACAATGACAGATGCATTTGTAGAAGGCACAGGGGACTTTAAAAGGCAAGTTTTCAGTATTGAATGTGTATGAACCACCCCCAGGACACACAGCCCCCAGGAGTAAAGGGATCCAAGGCAGTTCCCAGAGGATCACTGATCAGGATCCAAATGCTATGAGAGCAGAACCAATCTGGTGTGGCAGTTTAGACTGTAGATACTTTGGAGGCATTTCAACACCACATACTGGATTATGTGTTTAAACCACAAATCACAAAATCATAGGATATTAAGGGTTCGTAAGGGACCTTAAAGAGCATCTAGTTCCAAAACCCCCTGCCATGGGAAGAGACACCTCCCACTAGACCAGGTGGCCCAAGACCTTATCCAGTTTGGCCTTGAACACTACCAGGGATGGGGCATCCCCAAGCTCCCTGGGCAACCTGTTCCTGTGTCTCACCACCCTCACAGGGAAAAATTTCTTCCTAATATCTGACCTCAATTTCCCCTCTTTTGGTTTGTGCCCACTCCCCCTTCTCCTGTCACTCCAGTTCCTGATGCAGAGTCTCTCTCTGGCTTCCTTGTAGCCCCTTCAGATATTGGAAGGTGCTCTCTGAGGTCTCCACACAACCCTCTCTTCTCCAGGCTGAACAGTCCCAGTTCTCCCATCCTGCCTCCACAGGGGAGGTGCCCCAGTCCTCTCATCGACTTCATGGCCTCCTCTGGACTTACTCCAACACTTCCATGCCCTTCTTATGGTGGGGACCCCAGAGGTGAGCATAGGACTCCAGGTGGGGTCTCACAAGAGCAGAGCAGAGCAGAGGGGCAGGATCACCTCCCTGGACCTGCTGGCCACACTCCTTCGGATGCAGCCCAGGATCCCGTTGGCTCCCAGGGTTGTGAGCCCACACTGCCAGCTCATGGGGAGCTTTTCATCACCCATCACCTCCAGGTACTTCTCCCAAGGTTGTTCAATTCCTTTTCCACCCAACCTGTGTCTGGGATTGCCCTGACCCAGGTGTAGGACCTTGCAGTTTGCTTTGTTGAACTTCCTGAGGTTCACGTGGTCCCACCTCTCCTGCCTCTGCAGGTCTCTCTGGATCTCTCCAGTTGTGACTGCTCCACACAGTTCAGTGTCATAATTGAGGTGCCTGGATCCCGCTGTCCATGTCATGGCCTGGAGCAGCCCCCCCTGTAACAATCCCTGTCCCTGCCCTGCCTTTCATCCTCACCCACAAGCTCTCAGTTGGCTCCTCATCCTTCCCCAGGCACAGTTCCAGCCACTCATGGACACAGAGGGCTACATCCCCTCCTCACCTCCATGGCCTGTCTTTCCTAAAAACCCTCAAACCTTCCATTGCAGTGCTCCAGTCACAAGATCCATCCCACCTTGTTTCCGTGATGCCAATGAACTCATTCCCACGCACGTCTCGATTCCTCCTGTGAGTTCCCCACACTCCGTGTGTTTGTCTGGAGGCCTCTGAGCCTCCCCTTTATCCCTGGATAAATCCAACCCGCTGGCTGGAGTGTCTGGAATGCCTTTGCACTGTTCCAGGCATCCACTGCATGTGCTGGCACGGATTTGGATGGGGAGGTGCCCCCTCTGCCCCCTGTCCTGACAAATCTAATTAAAGCATGAACCACCCCCATGGGACACAGCCCCTGGCACTGAAGTGATCCAAGGCAATTCCCAGAGGATCATTGACCAGGATCCAAAGCAGAACCAATTCAGAGTGACAGCTTAAACTTAGGACAGTTTGGAGACATTCCAACTGCACATCACACAATAGATTCTGTATTTCAACCACAAATAAAGAGGCATGTCCCCAGGAAAGGTTTTGTAAAGGAAGAAGTTTAATTCTGCTCATGCTTTCTATTCCTAAACTGAAAGTGAAATTACAGTGCATCCCTCTGCTCAAAGTGTTGCTATTTAATCATGATTTCTGATTTTCAGAGTGTTTCAGTTTCCTCGAAATACTTTGATCTTGACATGTGGGGTATTAGAACTTAGGGCTGAATATAATGAGATAGAAGGAATGTTCAAAAAAAACACCAACCATCTAACCTTATGCTGGAAAATAATTATTTGTCTCATATAATGGAAAGTCTTTTAAATTCTCTCATAATTATTTTTCTAGAAAACATTAAGAAAAATTAATCATAGGTCTTAAGCAATCATGGACTGTCATCAACTCCCCCTGGAATTGCTGGATGCCCTGAACCTTGTAGATAACATCTTTGCATTTACTCATGTGCCTTGCTCTCATTTGTGATGATGCTTGTTTGGGCCAGGCACTAATGAACTCATAGTGCCTGATTTTCATAACAGCCAGGCCTGGACACACCAAGGCCAAGGGGAGTCAGGGAAAACCCCTAGAACTGTACTCAACATTCCCTGATGAGGTTGATGCCACCACCCAGAGAATTTCTTTGGGACCATTGGCATTTCTGGCCCCACTCTTTGGGCTCAAGGAATGAACTTTCAGCTCCATGTTCCACCCAGCAGGTGCAGAGAGACAACTAGGGCTGCAAGAGTAAGTGGCAAATAAGTTCTAAAGCTCTAAAAGAGACCCTGCAGGTCTCCAAATCAGCCAACAAAAAACCCCCAGGCTCTGATTCATCCAGCGAATCATTTTGGTGGGGAATGGGAGGAAATCCCTCCAGGCAGAGCGGGGAGCAGTGATTTTACAGACATTTCATCAGCTATTGAGGCTGTTGGGACCACCACAGTTCAGCAGCAGGGCTTTGGTGGCAACTTTGGTGCAGGAGAGGACATTGTGCATCTGTCCAGAATTCCTGATCATCCCACTGCTGGAAAGGGGCCTATGAGCAAGTCTTGTGCAAGTGGGAGATGTGTTTGATCCCAGGCACTGAAGAACCTTGTAGAAACATTTGATGTTCCCACGTACTACCCAGCTAAAAGCCAAAAGAGACTTGAGGCTGAGTGTGTCTCATGAGACAAGAGCCAGCAAGTGCTATCCAGTCTATTAATAGGTTAATTAAATATGATCACTTCATTTCAGGCTCTGTTCCATGATGGGACAGGCAGTGAGTGATACCATCTTTGCCTGTTTCCTCTGAAACTCAGCAAGGAGTTCCAAGAAGGGGGGTGAGGAGCTCCAGGGAGAAGACCATAAACCCAGAAGCTAAATCAATTCACCTTGTATTTTCCATGCTGCCCTTTTACGCCTGCCTTCTGGCTCAGGGTCAAACAAAACAACTTATATAACCCCCAGTGACGTTCTCACGGGGCAGATCTTGCACATCCCCATCTCACATGTGTTCAGGCACGCCCGTGAGCTGCAGCCTCCAACTGCTGCTGCCTTCCAGCACAGCCACAGCGCCCTGAGACAGCTTCTCCCCTTTTTTAAAAGGCTTGAAATGTTAAATGGAGAAGATTCTTCACTTCAGTCAAACATGCAGAGGAATAACCAGCAGTCCACTGATCACTGTTTTACGTTACTCTTTTCATTAACGTCAGTGCAAAGACCTCAAGGTCTGGTGACGTTTCCCATCATAATTTCTTTCCTCCGTGCCTAAAGCTGCACTGTGAATGTCAAGCAGTCCTGCACATGCTTTCTGCTACTCTTGGGCTTCTTCTGAAACATGCAGATGGGGGGCTCCTTACTCAGAAAAGTGACATTTGACCAGGCACTACCAGACATTGCAAAATCAGAGGGATCTTGCCAGGGAGCTGAATGACTCCAGGACCTGGGCCAAGCCAGTAAACAATTAGGCTGCTTCTGGCAGGAAGGGAAAACTGGCTTTTTGGGAGAAAAGCTTTCAGAAAAGAAAATCTGGACACAGTCAAATGAATTACTTGGCACAGGCCTTGGTTGCAGATCCATCCTGAGCAGAGACGCAGCTCAGCACGGCCTCCCACTGCACCCACTGGAAGGGAGAGGGGGAAAAACAAAAGGATATTTTAATGCTGGAAACATGGTTTTTCCAGCTTGTCTGACCCAGCCTTCTCCACACTTCCTTTGCTGCTGCAGGGAACTTGATCTGAGGGCAAGCACAGATCTGGAAGCACTGTGGGAAGGACTGGGCTTCCCCTGCCCCAGAGAATGCTCCTCTCTACACTGTGACGTTGGGACAACCCAGATATTCCTGTGATTCTTCCAGTCCCCACTCTCATGTTCCTGGGCACTGCCAGCCATGTGGGTTTTTATGGCAGGGAGTTAACTGACACCACACAGCCAGGGAAGCCTCCTGGCTCCCTGGACCTCCACCATCCTTGGGGAAGGCTGAGTGTGCTCAGTGTCCACGAGGTGAGTATCTCCCCTGATCCAAAGGAGGTCAAGAGGAGGGTGAGGTACCCCCTGCCTTCCCAGCAGCTCTGCCCAACACACACTCCCAAAGGCAGGGACACCTCACCTGGCCTCTGGATGTCCTCTGCGTGTACCCATGGGTGCCTGCAGGTCTGCCAGCTCTGCAGGCAGAGCTCCACAAACCCATGTCTCTGGTGACTCACAGCATTTGCTTTAGTCTTCCTTCTGCTTTCTCCACCTCTGCTCATGGTCATCATTTCAGAATTAGAAAAATGAAACAGTGACGTTTGTGAGGTTCCACTGTGCTGCCTCCTCCGCTGGCCTCTGTTGCCTCACTCTCATCCTTGTCCTCGCTCAGTGGCACGTGGCCATGTCCCCTCTGACATGGAGCAATTGCAGAACCACAGAATCCCAGAATCTGTGTGTTGGAAAAGGCCTCTGAGGTCATCAAGTCCAGCCTGTGACCCAACCCCACCTTGTCCCCCAGCCCACGGCACTGATGCCACCTCCAGGCTCTGCTCAAACACCTCCAGGGACGGGGACTCCCCCCCTCCCTGGGCAGCCCATTC
>JAWWES010000038.1:8468202-8503954 GCA_035583135.1 Lophotriccus pileatus
GAGCCAGGCCAGGATCCACTGGCCCTCTTGGCCCCCTGGGCACCCCTGGCTCCTGTTCAGCTGCTGTCAGTCAGAGCGCACAGGTCCCTTCCTACCTGGTCTCTCTACAGCCACTAAATTGTTATCTCTGCAGTCGTGTCTCAAAAGGCATCAAAACATCTCCCTCGAAAACCTCAGATAAAACAAGTTATGTGGCACATAAACTTTTATGAAGTGATAACTGGACCCATCCCAAACCAATAAACAGACTTATGTGTCAGAAAATCATTTTGCTATTCACTTCTCCCAGTCAAGCAGAGTTGGAGGAAGTTAGCTCAGGAAATAGCAGGAATTTGGTTACACAGCCAGGGCAATGTACACTCTGCTCAGTGTCTGGAATCTGAGACACTTGGCACTGCAGTGGTGCTCTTGAAATGGTTATTAATAACATTATCTAATTTAATTAATTGGAGTCCTTGGCTAGAAGAGTTATGTTTACATACATATCTATTTTGGCTGAACTAGATATTTGGGGTCTAGAGCCAGCCCTCCTGTCAAAACAAGACTGTCACTGGCACAGGATCAGTTTGGCCATGGCTTTCTCTGGCCAAGTCTTGACATCTTCCCCAGGAAGGGATTCAAACACCAGTCTGATGGTCTGTTCCTGTGCTGAATCACCCTCTGAGTGGAAAAGGCCATCCAAACATCCATCCCCAAGTTCCTAAAACGCAGTTGATGGCTGTGAGTATCCCCTGGGTGTTTTATCTGGCATTGCCAAGGTTTTTTTGGCTCCACTTTGCCAAACTAAACCAGCCCAGCTTCCTCAGCCTCTCACAGGCTGTGCTGTTCAGGACCCTGAGCATCATCACAGTCCCCATAGGAGGTGGGGAGGGAGGTGCTGATCTCTTCTCCTTGGTACAGGACAGTGGGAAAGGTTCAAAACTGCACCAGGAGAGGTTGAGACTCGACATTAGGGTGCATTTCTGTGGTCAAACACTGGAACAGGATTCCTAGAGAGGTGGTCAATGCCCCACGCCTGGCCATGTTTAGGAGGCTTTGGGACAATGCCCTTAACAATTTGCTTTAACATTTGGTCAGCCCTGAGGTGATGGGGCAGGAGGACAAGATGATCCTTGTAGGTACTTTCCAACTGAGATTATCCTATTCTATTCTATTCTATTCTATTCTATTCTATTCTATTCTATTCTATTCTATTCTATTCTATTTTATTCTGTTCTATTCTATTCTATTCTATTCTATTCTATTCTATTCTAATTTATTCTTGTCTAGTCTAGCCCAGTCCAGTCTCCTGAGCCAGAAATGGACATTATATTCTTGATATGGTCTCACTCTCACCAAAAGGAGAGGTCTAACAATGCCCTTGGTCTGCTGACCACTCTTCTCCTGACTTTTAACAAGATATAATAAAGAAAACCCTTTGTTTTGTCATCACACTTAATTTGGTGTAACGAGCCCTGAGTGAAACCTTTACCAAAAAGCTGGAGAACACCCTCCACTTATTCCACGGACTGGGAACAAGCCCTCATATTTTACTGGCATTGGCACAAACCCAACACCACTTCCAGCTGCCTACACAGCAAGAGCTGCAATTCCCCTTCCCTGGATTTCGGTGTTGTCCCCTCCCTGGGCCAAAGGAGCAGTGTCACCCCACCGTGACTGTGGAATCTCTCCTTGCATTCCTTTCGAGCACGAGGATGTGGAAAGTAGTTTATTCCAAATCCCATTTCCCTTTTTGGCAGCTCCCCTGAAGCTGTAACACCCACGTCATCCCTCTGTGCCTTTTGGAAGGAGCTGCAGAGCAGTTTCTCTGTGTCAGGGAGGCCTTTTTTGGCTGCCTCCAGAGCAAAGGGATTTTCATCCCATGTGGTCATACGCGTGGGCTTCCAGGATTTTAGTCTTTTTTACTCTGTCTGCATCTTCATGCAAATCATATCTAGAGATGGAAGCAGGTGTTTTTCCCTGGAAATGTGAATAATAGTGCAAGAATATAAAGCTTGGTTCTATTTATTGGAGTTTCCTCTCCTCCTTGGGAATTGTTCCATTGTGGCTGAAGACCTTTATGAATTAAACAGAGTCTTCTCCAACAGCAAAGTAAGAGAGCTGAATCCAGCCTTTCAACCAAAAGAAAAAATGAAATGACAATTTTTCCTGATCATTTTGTGGCTTAATCAATTCTCTGACACACGTCAATCCCGGACCACATCCTCACCAGAGCCAGCCAAATCCTAGTGCTCATCAGCTTTGTCCCCAGGACATTCCGCTCAGGATCTGTGCAGTGGGCGGCTGTCACGAGGTGTCCTTCCTGTGAAGTGTTCAAAGTGACCACAGGAACATTTGTGATGCACAAAAGCTTCTGATTCACCTCAGACAGGACCCACCTCTCCCCTGGTGCTGAGGGGTGGGGGACGAGTGTTGATGGGAGCTGGAGGTGCCCATGTGGGGGCGGCTGCAGGGGCTGTGACGCTGCCCTGGAGCACCACATCAAAGCCTCCAGTGGTCTCCGTGGGGTGACCAGAGGGACTTTCCTCAATGCAAGGCTGCAACCGGGAGATCTTGGCATTCCTGGGCTCCCTTCGAGAGCAGGGAAAGAAGGGAGACAACACCACACATGAGCAGAAGAGGAAAATGTTTTCTCTTAGATGTAGAATCACAGAACAGCTTGGGTTGGAAGGGACCTTAGTCCCAACCTTGTTCCACTTCCCTGCCGTGGGCAGGGACACCTTCCACTAGCCCAGGTTGCTCCAAGTCCCATCCAACCTGGCCTTGGACTCTTCCAGGGTTACCACAGCTTCTCTGGACAACCTGTGCTGGGGCCTCCCCACCCTCACAGGGAACAATTTCTTCCATGTATCTGCTCTGAACCTCCTCTCTGTCAATGGGAAGCCATTCCCCCTTGTCCTGTCACTCCAGGCCCTTGGAAGTGTCTCTGTCCACCTTCCCTGTAGCTCCCTTCGTATCTTGAAAGGCCACAATCAGGTCGCCCCAAAGCTTCTCTTCTCCAGGCTGAACAATCCCAGCTCTCCCAGCCTTCCCTCCCAGCAGAGCTGCTCCATCCCTCTGATCCTCTTGGTGCCTCCTCTGGACTCTCTCCAGCAGCTCCATGTCCTTGCTGTGCTGTTCCCAGGGCTGGAGCAGCTCTGCAGGGGGTCTCAGCTGAGCAGAGCAGTTCACAAACAACCCCTGTGGGTGTCTGTGGGGACACTGTGTGGCTCTGGGTGCAGACCTGGGGTCAGGAGGGTGTCCCCCCTGGAGGAGCCTTTGTGCTGCTGCAGCTCGTCCAGGAGAGCATGAAATGGCCCAGGGGGGAGCCCCGAAAGGTAAAGCAACCCACCAATCCACCTGTGCAGAACCTGACACGTGTGGAGGAGACCTAAGGCTGACCTCAGAGCCTCCTTTTCACATTCCCACACTGAGTCACCTCCAGGCTTCTCTGGAAGAAAGGGTGGAAGGCCAGATGAGAAGTGACTGGTGATTAGAAGTTGAGGCATTCACTGGGGTCCAGTCCAGCTCTGATCACCTCAGAGAACATGTGAAATGGCAGAAAATGACAAATATGAACTAAGCTCCATAAAAAAAGAACGTCACAGTGACATAAACATGACTGTACCAATGAGCTCATCTCAAACACTCCGTTGGTTGCACTAGACTCGTGCCAGATTTATCATGGAACAGCTCAAAATTCTACTTTTGTCACATCCTTCCTCTAAATGGACAAATGAACAAACAAATAAAGGGTCTGCAGAGGAAAATAATGCAACAGTTGTTTCTGCCCAGTGAGATAAAGCCGTAGGTGACAACTCTGGAAATATGTTCATGCAAATTGTGTGAAAAATACTGTCTGTATTCTGAAAAAATGCAGGAACTCATAGAGGAACTCTCATAGGAGCTGCTATGACAGCCACAGGTTTTATTTTGTCCTGCTAAACTGAGGTGATAGTTGGAATTTGCTTTCTGTAGGTCAGGTTCAGATGTTTCACTTTGTTTGCTTCCAGTACAGAATGAAAAGCTGAGAACTATTTCCTGAATACAATTTCTTAATTTGTCTGAGATTTAACTTCAGAGGAGTTAAGATGCTGCTTTTTAATTTTGATCAAAGCAGAGAATAAATGGATTAGATTATTTTGAAATGAAAGTTGAAACAGGGCAATCAAATATCATTGAAATGAAAGCTAAGGATGATTATTCTTGACAAAGGCAGCATCATTCCTCCAAGTGCCTTTGCACTACAGCTACAGAGTTTAATCTAAACAACATTGATATTACAGCTGAAAATATTATTAGCATTTAAGAATGCCTATGATTGATCAAATCCACTTAATAATAATAAAAATAATAGTAGTGATATTAGTAATAATACTGATACTAATAGTAATAACAAATTCTGATGAAATCCTTAAATGCCTCACAAAGGTTGGGCTCGATGATCTCAGAGGTCTTTTCCAACCTGAATGATTCTGTGATTCTGTGAAATAAGAAGCCCAGTATTACAGCCTGTGTCTTCCTGTTGTAAATTCAAAGCCCAGACAATCAGAGCCAGTGGCCAGCGCAGAAAACTTGTTTTTAGGCTTTTATTTAAGCCCATTTTTAAGCTGTAGGTCAGTGCTCTGTCCTTTCCCTCCTCTCGAGGGCATTTTCTGGAGCAGCTGTAGGCTCTCAAAAAAGCCTCTGATCACCTTTCAGACACACATTCCACGTGTTTATGCCTTGTGCTGCTTGCACTCTCCACACCTTTAGTAATCCTCCCCAGGTTTTCCTGAATCCCCTTCAACTGGACGTGCTGCTACAGAGGCACCAGAGACAAACACACATTCAGACTGAAAGAAGGGAAATTCAGGTTGGATATGAGGAAGGAATTCTTCCCTGGGAGGGTGGTGAGGGGCTGGGATGGAATTCTCAGGGAAGCTATGGCTGCCTCATCCTTGGAAGTGTTCAAGGCCAGGTAGGAGCAACCTGGTCTAGTGGAAGGTGTCCCTGCCCATGGCAGGGGGTGGAATGAGATGAGCTTTAAGATCCCTCCCAACTCGAACCATTCTGGGATTCTGTGACAGCTCTTTTTACTGTTATTCCAGGCTGACTTTTCCATGGGAGCACAATAAAAACCCCTTGAGGCCAAGTGCTCCACAGCCTTGAAACACACAGAGCTCTTCAGGCATCTTCTGAAAGTCTTTTCCAAAGGTGATGATCCCCTAAATTAATGCTGTTGGGTCGAAGGTTGGACTTGATGATCTCAGAAGTCTTTTCCAGCCCAGTCCATTCCATGATTCTGTAAATGACCATGTCCCAGTGTGGAGGTGAATTTTACACCCCAAGGGCACAAACCAGCTGGGACCATGGTCCTCCCAGGGTGGGAGGGTTGCCCTCAGCTGCCAGACTTGCTGCATGGCCATCCCCCGGCACTTTCAGCTCGTGGCACGTCACCCCACGCTGTGCGTGCCAGGGATTGTGCAAGTGCTGGGCGTGATTTCCAGGAGCAGGGTGACTTCCCTGCCAGCAGAACAGCCACTGCAGTGACAGCTAGTGACCCTGCTGTATTTGCTGGCAGCTGGGAGCACTCAAGCACAGTTTGATCCGTGAATGAGGAATGGGATGGAGTGCTCGGTACCCACAGTGAGCCCTCTGTGCTCTGCAGTGTTGAGACGTGCAGTGAGCAGAGGCAGAGCAGAGGTACTGCAGCCTCCTGGATCATGCCTGTGAGCAATTAGAGAAAGGCAGAAGAAGAATCCAGACTTAGATATGATTTCTCTCTGACTTAGTACCTTTTTAACTGCCAAAGGTCTGTAATTTCCATTAAAGACCATAATTACTCTCCTTGTCCTGACACTGGGTGACCCCAAACACCCTTTCACTGCTCATTCTGAACACCAGTTCCAGGTGGTTCACCAAGGGACATTTTCCCCTTGAATGTCCAGGTAGCACCTTCAAAATCCACAGGACTCAGTGGTGAGACATGACAATGGGAATTTGGGATTGAGGGCTGAAGGCTGGAAGAAGAATATTCACTGGTGTCAAAGTGTGTTACTGGAACGACCCAGAGGACAAGGAGGGAGGGAAGGAGGAGCAGAGAAGGGAGGAATTTGAGAAGGTGAGGGAAATTGTGTCTCAAAAAACTGTTGGAAAATCCAACTGAAAACCAAGAGGAATCTGCTAAGCCCAGGCAGGGAGGCAGGAACAGCTTTGTGATTTGAGCTCCTCCTTCTCCTCCCATCAAGTGGAGAAGGCTCAGTGGAACAGGATCAAGGAAGCACAAAGGCATCTTGCATCCAACCTTTACTCAAAATGCACACAGATGATTTCTTTCTCTTTATTTATGAAGGTTGTTTTGCTGAAAGCTGTCGAAGCCACTACAATGACCCTCCTGTGGTTTTCAACAGCTTCATTATCTGAAGATCATTGCTTTTCCAAGAAAATAAGGTAATTCAGGATGTTTCACCCCACTTACTACACACCACAATTTCAGACAGCAGGTGAGGTTTCTGGGAATGACGTGGCAGTCTGTGCAGTATTTCTGCAAATAGAAGAGTTTTATTACACATTACAGACAGATATTAAAGCTTTCCACAATAACTCACCTCCCAGCCATAAAAGAGGAGATTCTAATCAATAATAATTACAAATAAATGAGCATTAGTCCTTCAGCTGCAGCAATCTTGTACCTGACAAAGAGATGAGAACACAGGGCAAGATTATTCTGCAGATTTAGGACTCAACGTTATTCTTGCTCCACCTCTGCCAGGACAAGGGAGGGAGAGAGGGTGTGATTTGTATGTGTTCTCTTGTTGTTCAGTCTTACACCACAAATCCTTCCCAAATACTTCAAACTGACCTCCTAAAACTGTTGTTCAGATTCTCCAGGTATTTCTGGAAGTCCTGGTCCACATTCTTCAACTTGGTAGTGGGGAGACACATAAATGGGAATTCATTCTTTAGCTGCAGCCAGTCCCACCCTGTGGGATAAGAACATTATTCTGCAGATTTAGAAGTCATGTTGTTCTTGATTGATCCACCTATGGCAGGATAAGGGGAGGAGAGAGGGCGTGATTTGTGTCTGTTCTCTCGTTGTTTAGTAAGTCTTGCACCACCAACCCTTCAAACTGATCCCCTAAAACTGTTGCCCAGGTATTTCTGAAAGTCCTGAAATCACTTCAGCTTGGTAGTGGTGAGACTTAAAGGTAGAAAAGAAGTGGATGAGGAAAAGAGATTAAGCCCGTCTGCCTGCACTTTGTTTCATTTACCATGGCAGGGTTACAGCCAATTTTCAGCCCACCTGCACTTCCCTCCAGCCTTCCCTGTGCCCTTCCCGCTTGCAGAGCTGGGTGTAACAGGGCCCCCTGCACAGCTGAACGGGAAATACACGTCCTTGGGGAGTCCCTCTGTGCCTGGAGGGGCAGGACATGGGGCTGGAGTGCCCCCTGTAAGGCCACATCACTGCTGCCAACATACTGTTAAGTGTTGGTGTGTGAGCCCCAGGACAGTTGTGTGTAGCAAGGGCAAATCAAATGAGGAACATAAAATATTTCTATCCTCTTTCTTCTCTCATACCCCAGGATATTTTGTCTAAAAGAATTATTATTTCCCCCAGCCTACAGCCTCACCTTGCTTTCATTCTTATATTACCAAGGCCAGAAATTTATTTGGTGAGTGTAAAACCAGAAGTGATTTGCCTGAAACAATTGAAGGGGGGAGAGTATCAGGGAACAGCCTTTCTTTACAAGAGACCTTTACAAGAGATGTCTCTTTACAAGAGACAGGTAAGCCATGACAAATCCCCCCCCTCTCTGTCACGTCCCCCATGTTCTCTACACTTAAAAGATTCATAAATAAAACAATTCTTCCTATTGTCAGTGGCAATGTGCTAATTTACAGGGTTCACATCCCACCAGGTTATCTAACAGAGCTTTCCAGAGGCAGAACATTTTGTCAAGCATTATGTCCTGACATCAAGTGTAAGTAACAATTAGTTTGGATGACAGTACGAAAACAAGCTGATGTTTAACCTGGGAAATGAGATGCACTTACAGGTGGGAGCTACAGCACTGGATTTAATTTTGTGATAAGGCACAGGCTGTGCCATTAAGCTGAGCATCTGTTCCCCAGCATTTTCCCCATGTGACACCTTTAACATCAATGCCTGTCCTTTTATTTCGCCAAATCACGGGGGCTGCGAGGGGGGGAAAAAAATAACAAGCTGTTAGTGGATTTTGTTTCTTAAATAATCCTTCCATCCAAGTTAAAAAAAAAAAAAAGGAAAAAGAAAAGGGAAAAAGGAAAAGGAAAAGGAAAAGGAAAAAAGGAACTTGATTTCCTGCTTGATTTCTCTATAGGTTAACCTATAATTTCTTCTGCCAATTATAGGCCAGAGTTCAGCTCCACAGAAGTAATGAGCTTTAATTAGCAAGCAGTGTCAAAAAGTCATTTTGACTGAGGCATAGTCACATCCTGTGTCAAGAGATAGTGATCCTTCCGAGGGCCAACGCTGAGCTCCAGCATCCCATTATTTCACCCACCGGAAATTTGGGCTCCAGTGGAAAACCAAACTGGTTTTGCTCTTCCCCAGAGGTCCCTGACTCACTGGCTTTGCCCAAACAGCAGGACTGGGAGCTGAGAGCTGTTACATCACTTTTCCAGGCTCATGGACGCACCAGAGCACGTGATGTCTCCATCCCAAGATTTTCGTGCCCACACTGGCACATCCCGGAGCACCCCGGGCAGGGGGTGGTCTCTGCTCTTGTTCTGGCCTGTAGTGTGGTCACAGACTGAGGGCTCACCAAAAACCAGGAGTGGTGTGTAATGCTCAGGGCTGGCTCCCCATCCCACAGCTGAGAGTCTGCCAAGAGACCCCAGGGGAAGAGATGAGGGATCCAGACTTGCTGAAAAGTTTCAGGGGCTGACTAATTAACTTCCCCGGCGCTGCAGAAAGGCCCAATTAAGAAGGAGCAAACTTCTGACCTCAGAGGGCTGCCAGGAACACCAGCCTTACAGTGACTCCTACCCAGACCTGCATGTGAGGCCGGGCTGTTCCAACAAGCCTCTTTCCTCCCCCACTCAGGATGTCGCTGAGCCCGTGGAGCTGACAGAGCAGAAATGCCTTTCAGGGATTGCCTCACCAACCACACCCCAGCAGCGCTTGTTTGTGCTGAGACAACTCCTCTCAGCCCTCTTCCACCATCCCAAACAGGCCCCAAACTGCAACTCCATCCCAATTGCACCACCGCTTCTATCACCAAAACATGGGCAGTATCAGATCACGCTTTATCCTGCTGCAAGTTTCTTGGATGTGACCAGCCCACTTTCCTTCCTCAGGCTCCCTAAACCCAGAACCAGTTACAAAACTCCACCAGGTCCTTCAGCCATCGTTTCTTCCTCAAATCCACTCTTCCCGGAGTGTTCTCTCATCCTGCTGCCGCATCTGCCCACAAATGTGTTTGATGGATTTAATGCTGAGCAGATTCGTGTTCCAGGGATGGTATAAACATCTGGGAAATCTGAACAGGAGTGCAGAATCGTCTGAGTTTTACAGAATTACCAGAAGAATCAGATTAGTTCCAGGCAGCATCCAGGCAGACGTGTTTGTGGTTCAAGCTTGTCTCCTGCCCACCTTAACCATTCCCCTCTTGTGATGGGAACCTGACAGATCAAAGCTGGATCATGATGGACAATGGACCACCTCTAGACAATGAGCTGGGGGTCAGATACTTCCCTCAAGAGGTCCCATCTCATTATTACTCATTTTTGTGGTCTGCAGTCACAGTTGGTGCACGGAGTTATTTTCTCCATGGTGGTCAAGCCTCTGCTGGGGCCATGAGGCTGCAGCTCTGTGTTCTTCCAAGTTCATAGCTGGTCAGTGTAAGATGCAGGCACACTCATAAATACATTTGACAAACTCCTCCAGCTCTTCCCAGTTCTCCAAACAGTTCCAATATGAGTCTCAAATCAAAATCTTACATCAAATGAAGAATTTCAAAGCAATTCCTTCAGAGGACGTGCCTGCAAACATGTAATTGTCCTGGTAGGAGACTCCCCTCCACACAAATATCACCTCGAATAACCAGGAGGAATTTCCCAGCTTTACTCCTGCCCAAATGGTGCATCTCCATTTTTTCCTTCTGGGAACCTCCAGTTTTCTTCAACTTTTTTGGGCATCAGCCCGTGAAAACTGGGCCTAATCTGTCAAAGAAAAGCAGATCTCAGGAACTGTTCATATAATACCTGCTCTATTTCATAGAATCATAGGATAGAATAATAGATGTGTTTAGGTTGGAAGGGACCTTCATGATCATTAAGTTCCAACCCCTGCCATGGGCAGGGGCACCTTCCACTTATCCCAGGTTGCTCCAAGCCCCATCCAACTTGGCCTTGGACACTTCCAGGGATCCAGGAGCAGCCACAGCTTCTCTGGACAACAGTTCCCCAGGTGTTGAGAGGCCTGGTGAGATAATTCTGACACAGCACTTCACAGGGAGAAGCCACATAAACACTCAAGGCAAATGCTGCCTAGAGCTAATCTGATTCTTCAGGTAGTTCTACAAAACTCAGACAATTCTGCATTTCTGTTCAGATGTCTCAGATGTTTGTAGTTTATAACATGAATCTGGTCAACATTAAACACATCAAAGCTTAAGTGGGGGAAGGTTTGAGTCAGTCCCTCCTTGCCCACATTGGTGTCACTTCTGCGTTTGAAACCATGACAAAATATTTTGTGCAACATGAAAACAATATCCTCTCTCCCTCTGTAATTTTCTCTCCCTGGACCCACCTCACCTCATCCCACTGGGCTGTGGTTTTCACAGTTGTGGTTTTCTCCACTTAACCATGAGCAGCCCTTGCCCACTCGCTGTGGGGACTCCTGAGACCTCACAGTGTCCCCAGTTTGAATTGCACGGCCTGTGCTCTGGGCTGGAGCTTCTCAATCACATATCAACTAAACAGAGTCGATACATTGCAGTTCCCAGGGGTGAAAATCAAGCTCAGAGCTTTATGGATAGGTGGACACAGCCAAGTGGTCTCAAGTCACACACCAGGTCATACAGGCTGAACTTAAGGCTGGTTTGGCTGAAGAGAAACGTAATCCTCCTTGTTTCTAAATCCATATCAACACACCCAGCAAAAGCTGGCCCTGAGAGGTCACTGTCCCCCCAGCCAGAGCTCAGCATCTCCTGTCAGCCTGGCAACACTCCCAGTGTTCATTAATTGCTCTCCAAGAAAAAGAGGGAGAGACAGAAAACCTTGGAGCACATAGAAAATTTATTGTGCTTTGTTGTACACCCAACAATCTGGTGTTTCTCATGCTCATAAAGCAATTTTTGGGCTCTAATACCGTGAAAGATTTGCTTTCATTCACAAATTAATATATTTTTTCCAGGAGGAGAATCAATAAACCACAAGCAATTCTCCCACTGCAAGGTAAACTCTAAGAGCTGCAGCCTGGCTGATGTTGGTGCCTGCTTCTCTTCAGGGTCAGAATAATAAACTGCAGTTGTTTGTCTGGACTTCACATCCCACTGAAAAAGCACCTGTGGTGGGTTTGTAATCTCGGTGTCAGGAGAAGTAAAATCCCTTTGTAATAACGAAAAGGCTCTCAGAACACACAGTTTCATGCAGAGCCTCTGCGAGAGAGAGGCTGAAACACTAAAAACAGCCTTAAAAAAAATGCCACGTACAAACTTCGTGCCTCTTCCAGCCTGCTTGTGCTTCAGAGCCTTAGCAATTTAAGCCTAGTTTTGGGAGTGCTTTCCCATGGTGTTTCCACCTGAAACACTGACATTTTCAGGAGACATCACGTTTCTGAGAACAGCAGTTTGCAGAACCTTTAGCAAACTGTCTCCCCGGCCTGTGCTGAAGTGCATTTTATTTCTTAATCACTAATTTCATTCGAGGCAAGGAAAGAGTTTTGTGTGGGCAAGCAGGTTCTTCAGAACTGCAGCCAACAGAGAGGGTGTGTTGGAGGGAGGGGAAGGGCGATACAAGAGATGGGGCTCCCACACTGAAGGCACGAGAGAGCTCCCAAAACCCACCTGAGGATCCTCTGCCAAAACCCACTCGGGGATCCTCTGCCAAAACTCACCTGGGGATCTTCTGCCAAAACTCACCTGGGGAAAACCAAGGAGGTGTTGCTCAAATGAGCAGGTTTCTGGAAAGGACCATCAGTGGGATGAAGGGCTGAGAGGAGGAAGAGTGTAATTGTGACACGGTGATGGGGCTGGAGGGGAAGCCACAGGAGGGACAGCTGAGGTCACTTGGTCTATTCAGCTGGAGAACAGGAGACTGATGGGAGACTCATCAGGGTTTGCAGCTTCCTCCTGAGGGGCAGCTCCATCTCTGCTCCCTGTGAGCAGGGACAGCCCCCAAGGAATGGCTGGAGCTGTGTCAGGGCAGGCTCAGGTTGGATCTCAGGGAAAGGTTCTTCCCCCAGAGGGTGGTTGGCACTGACCAGGCTCCCCAGGGCAGTGGGCACAGCCCCAAGGCTGCCAGAGCTCCAGGAGGGTTTGGACAACGCTGTGAAGGACAGGGTGGAATTGTTGGGAGGAGCTGGACTGATGATCCCTGTGGATCCCTTCCAGCTCAGGCCAGTCTGTGATTCCATGGCTCTGTAACACTGATCAAGAAGGCAGCAGGCTGAGTGTGGCCTCCTTCAGTGTGGGCATTCCCTGCTGTACCCACAGCACTCTGCAGCTGCAGCCTTGAGACCTGGCACAGCAACTCCTTCTGTTTCTCCCCATTGGAGCAGTGACAAGTCCCCAGTATCAGGGAGACACGGTGGAGACACTTCCAGAAGTGTCCCAGCACTACCTGCTGTCTCCTACCTGCAGCTGGGGCCTCTCCATGGGCATGTCCCGAATCTTCCCAGCCCTGGTGCAGATGGAGATGCACTGGGCAAGCATATACATTTTTTTTCCTCAAAAGCATTCCCTCAGCTTCCAGCAATGCAGTGCCCAAGAACCTTCCTGACACACAAATTCTGAGTATTTAGTCTCACAAAGAACTCCTCTTCTATAAATATACCTGGTATGTCCTTGAACCCAGGAAAATCTTGAGCGACCACAAATTATGACAGAAAGGAATTCTACAGCTTAAATGGGGAGGTGGAATGCTGGAGGGTTTTGTTCTCTCTCTTGCTGGTTTAAATTTTCAGTAAGTGCTAGAACTTATCCTAGCATTAATTTAATTAATTCTAGCAATATTTTAGTTAATTAATTAATTAATTTTAGGAATAAATTCTTCCCTGTGAAGGTGGGGAGGCCCTGGCACAGGTTGCCCAGAGAAGCTGTGGCTGCCCCATCCCTGCAAGTGTCTAAGGCCAGGTTGGATGGGGCTTGGAGCAACCTGGGCTGGTGGAAGGTGTCCCTGCCCATGGCAGGGGGTGGAACTGGATGAACTTTAAGGTCCCTTCCAACCCAAACAGAGGCATGCCAGAGGCATGTCCTTTCTCCATGGTCTGTGCTGTGGAATCGTGGCCCATCACATGTCCAAAGTAAGGCTCTGTCTTTGCTCTCACACACATCCTGGGTCTGGCTGGGAAGGAGAGCTCTGAAATCAGTGCCAGTGGAGGGTTCTGGCCCTGTCTTTGTTTATTTACCTGACGGGAAATGATCCATAAAGGCTCTGCCAAAGTGAGCCATAAAGCTGTTTGAGAACGGCACGAAGGGTAATTTGATAACAGAAGTGTGTCAGGAGGTGAGTGAATGAGGAATAAATCCTTGCTACTGTTCATTCCAAGAGAAAACTAGACAAATCAGTACCAGGAAATCATTGGCTCATGGACAGTCATTAATTACTCTTAGATTCAAAAGCCAAAGTTCACTCTCCACATGCACAGAAGGTCACTGAGATTCCGAGGACAATTTGTGCTACCTTCTCTTTCCTGACTCTGCCCTTGGCCAGGGCTTGGTACCTGGGATGAGCTTCAGTGTGGCCCCAGTGACTTGGGCAATGTGATACAATATCCCAAGCAGAGAGGGGGATTGTATCACATTCTTTTCATCCCAGACAATCATCTGTTCCCTAAAGCACAAAGGTTAAGAGCGTGGTTTCAGTACACTCTACACTTAGTCAGAGGGCTCTGCTTTTGTGGACTTGTTCCCTCTGTGGCTCCATAGCCATGTCTCTGCTTGCTGGACCACTGAGCCAAGTCTGATGTAAGAGCCTTTTCCTTTGTAAATAGGTTCTTCAGCACCGGAGAAAGGCTCCAGCTAAATCAGAAATACACTGGAAAAGGCTGGGATCTGACACACACCTTCCATGATAAACTTCCTCAAGAAGAGACCTCCCTCAATCCCCGTTTCATCATGCAAACAACTCTTTGTCACTGAGCTGAGGCTGAAACCACCTGGGCTTTGCTTTCAAGTTCTGTGACAACATTCCTGACTGCTTTGGTGATCCCCTGTGGCTCAGGGGAGCAGGAGCATGGGAATGATGGGAATGGCACCTTGGCTCTGTTCGCCCAGCTGGCACAAGCTGTGCCACTTGGCCCCAGCAGCATCCTGCCCCAGCTCTCCAGCCATGCCTGGGTGGGAATTTTGGCAGACTTGGTGCCTGTGGAACATACAGGCCTTGTCTGAGGGAACACAAGGAATCCCTACAGGGAAGAACACAACCCCTACCCCCCAGGTTTTCAAGGCAGGCACCTCCTGTGTCAGTGGCAGCCGAAAACTTGAGGGTCTGCATTAAAAGTGAAACAGGAGTCACTCCCAAACCTGCCTTGGCACACTGAGCCTCAAGGCTGTGAGCGTGTCTGTGCAGTGCAGGCCACGACCTCGAGCTGAGACATTGCCCTGCTCAGGAAATCTGGAGTCTGGAGCGAGAAAACTGCGAGATCCCCTGATCCCACTGCTTACACTGCCTGGGCTGTGTTGTTCCCAAGGAAGGAAAAGCAAAGGGAAAGCCCAGCTGTGCCCAGCTGTGACGTGTGAAAGGGAGGCAAGGACAAAGCCGTCCTTCCTTCCACGCCATAAATCCCTTCTACAGAATAACCAGGAACTAAGCTGTATAATCAGAATTGTTTTCATTTGTTTGTGTTTGCCACGTGGAAACACTCACCACTGTTGCCGTTCTGTGTGTCCTCAGCAACCCTTCCGTGTCCAGACAGCAACATCCAGCTGTGGTTTGCTGCTCACGGTCAGACAGGCACGTAAGAGCAGGGAGGCTGGTGCAGGGCAGACTCAAGATCTCTGCTCCACTGGATCATTTGCTGGGGAAAACAAAGCCCTCAACCATGAAGGGAATGCCTTACAGAGCCAGCTTCCTTGTGTGTGCTGAAAAGGGTGGGAAAGTGTCCAGCTAACCTGCCCCTGGCAGCCCAAATTCTTCCTTGGAACACTCCACCACGTGTGGTGTCCCATGCAGCCAGTAAATTCAAGGAATTCCAGGCTGTTTGTGTCACGTTTTCAAGCACAGTGACTTCCCACGCACACGCAAGGGGATACACCAGGATTTACCCTGAAAGGCTCTCCCAGAGTCCCTGGAACGGCAGGGCTCCCATCCCACAGCCCCTGCCTCCCCCGCAGCCATGGGCTGCAGCCAAGGACACGGGAGCTGCATCCCTTTGGGCCATGATATTCCTCCCAGCTCCCTGACACCTCGAGAGCTCCACCCAGCCCATCGTCTCGCTCCGTGTGCGTGGGAGGAAAGTGTTCTTACGGGACAGGAGAGGCTGACAGAGCAGGATTTGGCAGCAGAGGTGGGAGGTCACATGAGGGACACGGCGGCTGGAGGTGGGGAAGCTTTTCCTGCACCCTCCCACTCCTTCCCGTCTTCTGTCATCCCGTGGCAAGGGGCACGTTGGGAGCTGCTCCCCATCTCCTGCCCGGTGACAAACCCACTCCAACTGGGGGATGTTTCCACATGGGATGTCCTATTTCTGCCTGTTGGTGGCCAGGGGTTGTGCAAGAGGAATGACTGACCCGAAAAACCCCTCCTGACACATCTCCTCACCTGACTGTGCCTATGAGAAAACCCTTCCACAAGGCCTGGGAACGGGGGGTGACATCACTGCTCTTCCAAGGCATGGTCATGCTGAGATGAGACCCACTCCCATCCTTCTGCCTTCCCTCTCACAACCATCAGCACTTAAATTTATTGGATGTCCACGGGTTGGCCCTGGTGCAGTAAAAAATCCCTGCTTTCACCATGCCCTTTGCCATGGGTTGGCAGAAGGTGGCATTGCCCACTGCTCCCCGTGTAACTGATGCTCAGCTGCACTGACAGGAGTGCTGCAGGTGCAGGATAACCACAGAAACACCCAGCAGGGAACCATCACCAAGTACCAGCAACCAACAGCCACAGCAGCGAGGCAACAGCACAGGGGAAGGATGAAATGCCAGCCTGGGAGGTCATAACCAGTGCTGAGAGTGCTGCACCTCTGTACACAGCACACCTCTGGTGGGAGGCTGCAGATGATCCAATAAAACACCAACAGGAAGGAAATGACAAGCTCAAGAGGAGCAAATTCACACCCTGATTCCCCCTCTTCCAGCTGAAGGATGCTCTGTGCTATCCTCCCGTGGGGAATCTCACAGGATTCAGCTGCAACAGTGCAGATAAAAGACGAACCACTCCCAACACAGTGAACAAAAATACCTTTCAAAAGTCTTAAAAAAACGTGTGAAATGGGCTTTGAATGCTGAATTACTTTTTCCCACACACACACTGCAAGCTTCAAAACTAAAAACACAGCCCTGGAATCACAGAACTATAGAATTGCTTAGTTTGGAGAAGACCTTCAAGATCATCGAGTCCAACCATTCCCCCAGCACTGCCAAGCCCACCATGAACCACGTCCCAGGTGCCACATCTACATGGCTTTTAAATCCCTCCAGAGATGGTGATTCCACCACTGCCCTGGGCAGGCTGTTCAAGTGCTTCACCCCCCTTTGGGAGAAGAAATTTTCTCTGATGTCCAACCTAAACTTTCCTTGGAGCAGCTTGAGGCCGTTTGCTCTTGTCCTGTCCCTTGTTCCCTGGGAGAAGAGCCCGACCCACCCTGGTTCCCCCCTCCTGTCAGGGAGCTGTAAAGGGGGAGAAGGTCCCCCCTGAGCCTCCTTTTCTCCAGGCTGAGCCCCCCCAGCTCCCTCAGCTGCTCCTGGTTCTCCAGACCCTTCCCCAGCTCCACTCTCTTCTCTGGACACGCTCCAGCCCCTCAGTGTGAGCGAGGGGCCCAAAACTGGACTGAGCCATTACCTGATGTACACAAGGAACGAATAAGGATAAAATATACTGAGCATTTTCCATGTTAAAGACAGGAATAGCTGTCATACCATCCCCGTGTATCCTACTTTATCCTCACCATGGATCTGATTCAGCTTGTCCTCAGAAAAAAGCCCTCACACACATCATGCACAAGCATGTAGAGAGAACAAAAAGCACTTCAGGAAGAAGGGAAAGCTCAGCAGCACAGAGGTGTCATGACCTGGGGACAAGCTCTTTCTTTGACTTCCTAAATCCTTTCATGCTTTTCCTCATCTTTAAAAACATTTCTAAGCCCCAAATAAGTCTAAAAACATCTCCCCTCTTTAAATCTCATTTGACTGCCGAAGTGAGCGGATTGGGAAGCCCTGCAGATTTCTCTAATCAGTAGAAACTATTCAAAGATCTCAGGCTGGGACATGTCTGACAAGAGCAGGAGAATTTGCACAACAGGGAACGCTGAGAGCCGAGCTGGGGACAAACAGAGAGCAGCAGGAGACACGTGAAGAGTGACAGGACATGACATGACATGACCAACAGCTGAGCAGGACTGTCCCTGCCTGAGCCCTGACTGCAGTGATCCAGGCCCAATTTGGGGAAAGGTGAGTCCCAAAAGTCACCATTCCCTGTCCTGCACCAGGGGATGGCTGGGAAACATCCCAGTACAGCCCAGCACTGGGTTTCTTCTGGCCACTGCACGGCTGAGCCACCCTGGGAGAGTCACCTCCCAGCAAGTCCCAGGCTCACTCTCTGCCAGGTGCACTTGTGGTCTGGAGAGGAAAACAAATCTCTCCTCCTTTCTTGAGATTATAAAGAACAAATTCAGAGCTTGACTGTAGAGAATGAGCTTGTTGCTGACTCATCTCAAGGGCTCAGCTCCTGCTCACCAAGGCTCTGGCTGTTCATCCTCTTCCAGCCAAAGGTTTGCAGCTCACGCACCACTGCAAGAAGTCTGAGGCCAATTAAAGCTCTTATGAGCTGTTTTAACTCAGAACTGAGTCACCTGGAAATCCTAGGAAAACACAACAAAAACAAGCTCCTGGGTGTTTGCCTGAGTACGTATTGGAGTTATCAGTGTCCATCTGCTTGCTAAGGCTTTGACTATATATCAAGCATTTTGTGGCACTCACAGTGAAAATTAACTGTGGCACTCATGGTCAAAACATTACTGTCAGTTTTTTAGTGTTCTGCCTTGGAATAAAAAAATGAGATTCAGGGGGTGGGGGGAAAAATAATTTTTAAAAAAAAATCACATCTCTACACAGCACTTCCACAGAAATATAAACTTTTTTACTTGATGACAAATGGAGCCACACCTACCCCTGAACTCGGTCCTGGGTACTGTAAAAGCAGAGATTAGTCCTTGTCGCCAAGGTTTTACAGTCTACATGAAAACAAATAGTGAATGACAGGAGGCAAGCAGGTCAGGCACATGTGTAAGGTCTCCAAGGAGTGCTGTGGCTTGGCTTGGATTAGAGCACACGGCCTTTGGTGCTTTATCAAAGAGTGTGTGATAGAAGAGAGGCTGGACATGAGCCAACAGTGTGTTCCGGCTGCTCAGAATTCCAAACGTGCCAGGGGCTGATCCCACAGCGCAGAGAGCAGCTAAAGGGGGGGATTCAGACCCTCAGCTGAGACCCCCCTGCAGATCTGCCTCCAGCCCTGGGAACAGCACAGCAAGGACATGGAGCTGCTGGAGAGAGTCCAGAGGAGGCACCAAGAGGATCAGAGGGATGGAGCAGCTCTGCTGGGAGGGAAGGGGAGAGAGCTGGGGTTGTTCAGCCTGGAGAAGAGAAGGCTTCCAGGTGAGCTAATATGGCCTTCCAAGACATGAAGGGAGCCTGCAAGAAAGATGGGGAGAGACTATTTCCAAGGGCCTGGAGTGACAGCACAAGGGGGAATGGCTTCCCACTGACAGAGGGCAGGGTTAGATGGGATATTAGAGACGAATTGTTCCCTGTGAGGGTGGCGAGACCCTGGCACAGGTTGCCCAGAGAAGCTGTGGCTGCCCCATCCCTGGAAGTGTTCAAGTTGATATTAGACAGGGCTTGGAGCAACCTGGGCTAGTGGAAGCTGTCCCTGCCCATGGCAGGGGGTGGGATGAGAAGGTCTTTAAGGTTCCTTTCCAACCCAAGCCATTCTGTGATCTTATGATTTAACAGCTCTCTTTTAAACCATACTGGTTTTCACTATTTCTTGCTTACCCTTTCACACCTTCCCTGGCCTATTCCCTCTCCAGTCTGCTGGCAGGGATCCCATCCTTGCTGCTGGCAGCCTCAGTCACCCTCACCAACCAAACCACACGTTCTTCTCAGAGCATGACGTTTAGCTCTCTTGTGTATCAAGAGTTGCCCCAGACTGTAACAGGAAGATTTCTAGCAGTGTTATTGAAATGATGGCTGAATTTTGATGAATATTTTACAGATATCCTGGGACGTGAGAGAACAGTTTTCTTTCTTTGACCTTATTTTTTAATAGCCCAAACCTGAAACGCCTTTTGTGGGGACGTAAGGGAAACAAAACCTTGTTGCTCTCTCACTAAGAGATCGGCAAGTTTCCAGCCTGTTTCTCTACCCAGGGAAAAAAGGAGAAGTTTCTGATCATCACTCTATGTTCATGTAGACACCAGAGAAAATTTCCATCTTATAGAGAACTTTCCTGGGGAAAATATTCCAATTTC
The DNA here is from genome assembly GCA_035583135.1 of Lophotriccus pileatus. NCBI lineage: Eukaryota > Metazoa > Chordata > Aves > Passeriformes > Tyrannidae > Lophotriccus > Lophotriccus pileatus. The sequence continues at coordinate 8,488,061 of JAWWES010000038.1, forward strand.
AACAGTCTGGGTAAGCCTAAATGGCAACATCTCCACAGATGGGTCCTGCAAAGCACTTCCTAAATGGCACTGGAGGAAGGGGCTGCTGTGGAGTGACAGGGAGCAAGCAAGGCCTTCCCTGCGATACAGGAGCTGTTTCCAGCTGGACATCAGCTTGTTCTTCCCAGACCTGTGGTTGAGCAGCTCCAGAGGTTGCCTCTGGAGCAGCCCTTCTCATCAGGGACAGCAGCTGTCAATAAAGGAACGTGATATATTTTTTTTCCAAGCTCAGTGAAGTCATGGCTTTTTCAAGAAACAATAACAGACTTCCCTGAAAGCACAATTTAAAATGATTTTGGAGAAAAACCCCAGAGTAGACAAACATCCCACTTCAGGCCTGACCCTGCACTCCTTGGTGCAAAAGATGCACATTTAGCAACCTGCAGCCTGATGTGAATTCTGCTAGAACGTAGAGATGAAGCAACACTTGAGAGAACCAGAGCCTTTCTTGGGGGTCACTCACTCATCACCTTCCCTAAAATCCTCTTCCCCTCTCAGGGAAAGAAGAAACTGCGGGGCTCCTTCGCCTCTGCCGCTCTCGCTCCCCCCCTTGCTTCTCACTTTCACTCCCATTGGTTTCATGTTCCCTCTGCCATGCGGAAAAGCTTTCAAGTCTCTCCAGCCCAGCAGCAGGGTTCATCCTGGTCCCACCCACTGGGACTTTCCTGGCTTCCTCAGCACGGAGAGAGGCGGGGAGGAGGCAGGGAGCGGGCAGGGAGCGCGGGGAGCCGCGGAGCTCCCGATCCCCGCGCTCGGGTTTCTATTGTAGGCGGCGCATTCCTCGGGAGGGAGGGTGCGTGTGTGTGTGTCGGTGCCTTCCCACACTCGGGGCAGCTCTTATTTAATGGGGGGTCTCCATGCAGGGCAGACGCCAGCGGAGGTTTTGCCGTCCCCAGCTGCCAGCGAGGAAGAGCATCTCGCCCGGCAGGCGCTGCCATGGAGCCCGTGTTGGAGATAACGCCGGAGGTTCCCGGCATCGGCCACGGCTCTGGGATGCACCTGAGGAAGGATTTGAGGAGGATACGGTGCGCGGTGCTGCTGTGCCTGCTGTCGGTGCTGGTCCTCATGCTGCCCATCGCCTACCTGCTGGCTGGAAACCTGCGCGCCCGCAGCTCCTGCGGCAGCCAGGTAAGGCACTCGCACCTCGCTCCTGCCGGGAGGAGCGTCCTGCGCCTCAGGGCTGCCTTTGTTCGGTTCTTTTAATTCTCTTCACGAGTTTCTCGTGTTTAAGGGAACGTGTGAGGCTCACTGTTACGTTCCTCCTTCCTTACACTGAGAAAAACCGCCTGGGATAAATCGTATTATTGCTCAGAATTCTATGATTCTGTCGTTCAGACTTTTTAACTAACGGTTCCTGTTCTTGTCTTAATTTCACTGGGGTCACAGTACAGTGCATGACTTTAAAACTTTCATTGGCATGCTGCAGGCAATTCTTAAAAAAACACTAGTTGATGTAAATCAGTGTCTCTCCACTGATTTCAGCCAGATTTTCACACTAAGGCTCATTTTCCTCCCTTCTTTTCGGTTAAATCTGAGCCTTCCCCTCCCGGTGCCTGATTCCAGCTGACCAGGCTGTGATGTCAGTGGGTCAGTCACCCATCACTGGGCTGACAGTTCTTGTGCATTATTAATGCAAACTTCTGCAGAGATCTGATCTGAGACAAGGAGTCTGGCCCTAAATTTCGCTCCCTATTTTTCACTCTCCCTTAAAACTCTCTCTGGATCCAGGGATCTTCTCAGCTCTTCTCCCTTGACAGCTACACTCCCTTTGCTCCCAGCCACGCAAGCTCATGCTGTGCTGCTTCTAACACCTTTTCATGCTGCTCCATCCCTTCTGGTGCCAGTCTGCAAGTGCCTGTTCCCACGGGAGACTGTGACTTCAGCAGGGCTGCCCCACGCTGGCAGGGTGCATATGTATCTGGAGAATTTTAGCTTCAGCTCTGCAATCCCCCAGCTAATTAGTGTGCTTGCTAGGAGCTTATTTAGGATAAAAGAGCAGGGTTAGGAAGAGGCCTCGAAGGCAGGTTCTAACCTTGTGTAGCCTGGGGATGTGTGAGAGCCGTGCAGGGACGTGCCAGCCCCTGATTGACCCCGAGCTTGTTCCCAAGTGCATCCTCCTCTGTGTTACCTGGTTCTAACTTTGTGCAGCCCTGTGGGGCACCTCTTCTGTCAAATCTGCCAGTTCCTTGCGTGTGTGAAATGTGTTTCTGCCCTGGCCCTGCCACTGCTGTTGAGGCCAGCGGGTGCACACGGGGTGCAGAGTCTCAGCTGCCCCGGGCTTGGTTTGAAGTTGTGCAGAGCACAACAGCTCAGCCTTGAGACAGAGCGAAAGAATAACAAAGCGTGAGCTGGTTGGATCAGTCTCATGCATTCCTGGCTCCCGATCCTGTTGGCAGAGTTAGCAGAGGAAAGTATTTTTATGAGTGGGCTTGGCCTCTTAAGAGGAAGAGCTCGGTGTCAGCCCCGAGCGCTGCTCCAGCCCGGGCTGCCCTGCTGCTGGATGCCTGCATGTGCACCCAGCCAGCAGCACGTAGAATTCCCACAGTGATGTAATGAGGTGATCAGATGACTTACAACCTCTGTTGGGTCCCAGGGAGGAAGAGGGAAGTCATGGGGCTGGCTGGGTGCCCGCTGTGCAGTGGGAGGAGCTGCACCCCAGCTGGCTCCAGCCTCTTCTCTGTTTTTCATTCATTCTCCTGCCTTCTGGCTCTACCATCAGTGCTGTCCAGCAGGAAAGGGCAGATGGGTGGATTTGCCTACCTGTGTGGCCTTCTATAAAGTCCCCAGAGAGCCATGTCACACCCTGAACCCAGGAGCTCAGTCCTGCAGCTCTGCTGTTCCAGTCCATGGGAATGTTCCTCAGGAAAATGTCTTTTTGCGTCTCCTTCTGCATTTGAAGTGTTAGAAGTGGATTGCTAAATGGTTCCTTCCCCACGAGCTCCACTGATAGCCCAGATCAGGACTGTTGGGACCAGATGTGTGTCAGAGCTCGCTGTGGCACTGGTTTTGGGGTGTGTGTGCCCTGGGCATGCTGGGACCAGTGGACAGACCCCAGTTTGCCCCAGATGAGCACTGGTTTGCTGACCCTCACAGCAGAGCCCACAGGAGTCCTCTTATTGCTCCAGGACTCAGCCCACACATGCTTGGACTGTCACCTTCTGGTGCTCTGGGGACAGTCCAGGGAGGAGGGAGGGACTCAGCATGTGAAAAGAAAACATAGTAAATTCCTGAGTGAGTCCTTCCTGGAGCAAGGAGGAGGAGAAGGAGAGGTTTGTGCAACAGGGGTGTGTCTCTCCTGGCACTCTGCCTGTGGGGTGAGGCAGTTTGGTCATCTCTGCCTCCGTGTGGGTGCACGTGGTGTCACCTCCTGCTTCTGAAGGGATGCAAACTCACCTTTCCTCTGGAAATGTTCCTTTCAGTAGAAAGCAAGTTATGTCATTGCAACATGTGTGAGCCACCAGTTTTCTCTCTCTGTTGTGGTTCAGTGAGCCTTGGATGAATAATTCAAGTTTGATGATGGATTCCCTGGACACCTTCCAGGCTCACTGCACTGCTCCTTTTGGAAAGAGAAATCACTTTCTTTTATGCTCCAAGACAGGGTGAGGTGAGGAAATAGAGTTCTTTAAATAATAAGACATAGCTTGTGCTATTAGCAGGAAATCTATACCAAGGCTCTGGTAGTGCCCTTCCAGAGGAAGGTCCAGGAGTGCTGTTCATCCTTCCCCAAAGGGAAGCCAAGTTTCAGTCTGAGTTCACAAATCTCTCAAAGGAGCAGCTCAGCAGCCAAGAGAATCTCTGGCTGCCTCAGCAGCCTACTCAGCTGACCCAGGAAAGCAGAGCATCTAGTCCTGTGGCCTGGAAAGAAACTTGAGCTTATTAGGACCACAAAGAGAAATTCCAAAGCCTGTCCTTGGTGTCCCTTCCAAGAGCAGCAGCAAAACCCCTGAGGGGTCACTGCTGCTGGATGCACATGGTCCTGGTGGGCACGGATGGCCAAGAGCACATGCCCTGGTCCAGGCTTCCCCTGGGCACTGCTGTGCAGCCAAAATGTTCTTTTTGAAGCTGGTTTTTACTGGCACTGGACAGGCCCCTACCAAAAACTCCCAGCCCAGGCCGTGCAGCATCTCTGGAGCGAGCACAACTTGGCTCTGTGTACCACATGTGACCTGTAAAATAGAGTCCTGTGCTAAAAATGGAGTGGATGGAGGTGCTGGGGATGTTTTGTTTATTAATCCCTCTGCCTGCAGTGCCAGCTGCTTTTCCCACACTGTTCTCTGATGGATACTCCCGGCCCTGCCCAGGGGTTCAAGAACCAAAGCACACTGACAGGGGATGTTCAGCCCTTCTTTTTGGGATTAGCAACATCTGGGTATAAATGCACTGGGGCTTTTGGACATTCTTGGCACCAAAACCATCTGGAAGTGTTTTGCATACATGCCTCGAGGGTAACAACTGCCTGTCCAGGATGTCCCTGAGTCAGCTGCAAGGTGGGATTTTCAGCATTACTCAGGGCTGGTTGGTCTCTCCCCAGTAACCAAAGGGGAAATCGAAGCAAGGCTATGGGCTTTTCAGCAAGAAAGGAAAAGAGACCAAAGCACTAACTGTGGAAATGATCCATTGTCTCCTGCTGCTTAGCTCTGTTCACCATCAGTGTACAACATCTGTGCCTGTTTGGGACAGGTATTACTGACACCTGCTCATTGTGTAGCATTGCCTGCTGCTAAAACATTTTCTATGAGAGATTTCTGGTTTTATCCTTATCAAATAGAGTTAGGAATAAAAAGAACAGCCATGGCTTTGCCAGCAGCAGGAGAACTTCACACCCTGCAGCACCCTGCTCTGCCTGCACTGTGAAGGAGCTCCTGCACCTGGAGTTTCCATCTGCATTTCTTAGGAAACAAGTAACTTTAACTTTAAACAAAACCATTTTGTTACCTTTTACAAAGAAGCAGAATTCTTCTCTCTCTCCTTCCCATTTCCCCCCACCTCTGTTTGTATTGCAACATCCAAGTTTATCTGAAGTACGTCAGCAGAAACTGGCCTTCAAGTATGCAAACAGTTCCCCAGAAGTTCCAGCCTTAAATGTAGGTTTGTGGTTGATTTGCAGCTCCTTGCACTACTTAGCCCTGCTAGAAAATATGTCACTTGGCAACTATGTAGGAATAGTTACCATAGGAATATTTACACCATTATTTGTAATCCATGTGGCTGAAAACAAGGGCAGAGTGTGAGGGAAACCCTCAGTCCTGATCTTGAGCTTCCCAGCAGGGGAAGGACAAAGTCAAGTGGCTGTGACTGTGTCACATCAACAGCATAGACATGTTTAGGCACCACAGCAAACAAGGACCTTGGAGAAAGTCCTCAGGCACACAATGAAAGGCCCTGACATCTCCCTGACTACACACACATTCTCCCTCAGCCCTACCCTGAGCTTTCACACCACCACCTCTGCCAGAGGGCACTTCCAGCAGAGCAGGAGGCTGCTGGGGTGATATGTGTGTGTGCAGGTGGGCAAGGCAGGGAAAAAAAAGAGGATTTTCCCTGCTGTTTTCCTTCTGCATTTTTTCCCCAACATGCTGGAGCAACTGTTGCTTTCTGCAGGAGCATACGGATGTTTACTGCTGGTAAAACATCAGATTAGCTTTGGGTTTACCAGAGTGGGCAGGAGTCCCCAAACCCAAGCAGCCTGATTCTTCTTCCACAAACATTCTCCTTCCCCCAGCTAATATAAATGATCTATTTTCTACTTCTCCTCTAATATAAATTACCTACTTTCCACTTCTCCTGCAGTATTTGAAGCTGTGTGAGACATAGCCACCAGCAGACAGCTCCAGCACCTCCATACTAATCCTGTTCCAGCCTGTTTATTAAAAATGCATCAAATCCTTTGCTGCAAGCTGGCCAGTGGCTGTTTGTTCAATGTATTTTTGGGAATTGTCCATAAAGCAAACCACAGCAACCCCGGGGGCTCTGCCAAGTGTGATGGGGGTTCCCGACAGCCCAGGGAGTCAGCCCTGAGCTGGCTGCACATCCCACACCGTCTGCTCCCTGCTGTGGCACAAGGGATGCTCCTCACACCCCGGGGGAGAAGGATCCAGGGCCAGCATCCTGCAGCATCCTCCCTTTGGAGCTGGCACGTGGCGGTGCCCGGGGGTGACTCGGGAGGAGCAGCCCTGGCAGGCAGCACAGTCCCTGTGAACTGCTCAGCTCCTCTCTGTATGCCCAGCAGGTCACCCAACACCCAAGGCAGACCCAAACAACACATCTACAGTCTGCAATCAGACTGCAGCAAGTGGCACTTACTGCCACGGTCCAGCTGACAAGGTGGGGTTCGGTCACAGGTTGGACTCGGTGATCTCAGAGGTCTTTTCCAACCTGGCTGATTCTGTGTGTGAAAGCTGATACACCTCAGTTAGTGTCTTTGTTAGGGATGAACCTTTGTGCCAGTAAAGGCTCAGACCTGCCAAGCCTTGGGACACAGGGGACATTGCCCACGTTGCTCTGCATGGATTGAGGGACAGGAGGCTCTGAGCAGCAGAGCAGCTCCAGCAGTGCTGGGTGGAGTCACCATCCCAGAGGAGGGTTAGTAATGTCTAATTCCCACTGTCCACTCTGCTGGGCCTCTCCCAGGTTTGCCAAGGGCTCATCCAGACTGGAGTTTAACAAACTGGAGTTTAACAAAACCCCCGCCCCAGGAGCCCAGGTCCTGTCTCTGGCACCCTTTCAGAGATGCAGTTTCAAACCCACAGCAGAAATCTCTTGCAGTGAAGCAAAGCCTTGTCAGGGCTCCTCACTTTTCATGACAGCCCTAGGTGAACTCACTGACTTGCTGTAGCACATTCCATTTTCTGGGATAAATCAGACAAGCCCCTCTGTGGAGGTTCCTCCTGGAGCCCTGAGCTAACTGCTGGTAAATCTCTCCCGCAGGTCCCAGAGGAGAGGGGCTCCCTCTTTCTGAAGCAACGGGCAGTAGCTGCTGGTAAGTTTGCCAGACTTCCTCCCCCATCCCAGCACCTTTTGACACAATCCCAGCACTCTGCTGCCTCCTGCTCTCCCCACCCTAATCCCTCCCTCCCACCAACCAGGGCAGCCAGAGGCAAACCTGGGTGACGAGATGCAGGGAGGTAACTTGGGGCACAAGTGGGTGAGCATTTCTAACCCCAGGGCTGTGCTCTGCCTAGTGCAGGCACAGACCTCCCCTGCAGCTCTGCAGGATCAGTGTAACCCTCTGAACATGCAAAAGCAGGGGTTTGGGAGCCCTTGCATGCCAAAATCTCATCCATGCACACCACACCTCTGTCCTCCCTCCAGCAGCTCTGACAAACTCACTCATTGCAAAGGGATTTTATCACCTCAGTGCTGTCACTGAGAGGTCACATCCAGTAACTCCTGCCTGTGGAAATGGAAAGGGCCTGCACACATTTCCCTGGTGTCACCATCACCACTCACATCTTGTTGACTTAGGAAAAGGTTCTTCCCCCAGAGGGTGGTTGGCACTGCCCAGGCTCCCCAGGGCAGTGGGCACAGCCCCAAGGCTGCCAGAGCTCCAGGAGGGTTTGGACAATGCTCTGAGGGACAGGGTGGGATTGTTGGGGTGCAGGGCCAGGGGTTGGAGACTCTGATTCTGTGACTTGAACAGCAGCAAACACCCTTACACCTTTTATTTTTCTTCCCCCTCAGTTACAGACACACTTTCCAGTGCAGAGAAGCCTCGAGCTCACCTGACAGGTAAATTTGTTCCGAACTGAAGTCTTTCTTGGGGGTCTTACAGATGTTGTGGTGCAATAACCTTGTTCTGCATGGATCTGAGAGGATCAGGTGGAAACAGGGGAAAAATAACCATCAGCTTTGCCTTGCTGATCATGACAGATTGAATGCAGGTTGTGCCTGTAGGAAAGGACTCACAAGGGAGGCAAAGGACAGAAATGTCACCATTTTTCCGAGCTGTTTCTTCCACTGAATGAGCAGGTCTTGTAACTGAGCTTAAACAAGTGCCTGATATCCCAGAGATCTGCTGAATCCTGTAATAAAGGCAGAGGAAGGAGCTCAAGTGAGCCTCTGTGGAGCAGTAAATTGGCAAGAACTACCAGATTTTTAGCATAATCAGGTCAAATAAAGCCAGTTTTAGCCCTTTTTTTTCTGCAAGGCCTGACTTGGGTCACACACAACATATTCCCATCAAATCCCTCCCTTTTCCAATGAGATCATGTCTAACACACATCAGAGCAAGCAAGGGAAGGGTAATGCCAAATTGAACCCTCCAACCCTTTGTCTTGTGTTAGGCAGGTGGTATCACACAGCCCTATTGCAGGGTGGGCTACCAGGCCTTTCCAAAGGGTTGCCATGCCTTTCCAAAGGGATTCCATGCCTTTCCAAAGGGATTCCATGCCTTTCTGAGGGGCTGCCAGCATCTGCAAGGTCCCCATCTCCCCCCCTCAGCCCTGAGGGCTGTCACTGCCCTGAGACATCCCCCAGTTCCATCCTCACCAGCCCGACCCACCTGCCAAATTCAGGGATTGTCAGAGAAGAGAGGAACGTGCTGAAGGATTTTCCAGCTGGCCTGAGGCAATTTATACCTCCCTGAAGTCCAGCTCAGTGCAGAGCCTCCCCCAAACCCCTGAGTGTTGCCCCAGGGTGCCCTTTCCAACCTGAAGCAGGACAGGGTGTGATCCTTCACACAAACCCACCTCCAGGGTTCAATCAATCAGTAGTTCAGGGCTGATTCCTTTCCTAGCATAGTTTTCATTCCCAATCCTCAAGCTCCCTCCTGATGGTCCCCATCCCTTTTGCACAGGGGGTTTCCAGAGCTCCAAAACTGACCTGGCCTTGTCCAAAATCCCATCTTTGGTCAAGTGCACGCTTGGAGGAGCAAAAGGACCCTGTCTCCTCGAGTTTCCAAGGGGGACTCTGTGGCAAAAGAGGTCCAGAGGCTCCTGATGCAGTGACTCAGGAGCAGCCAAACACTGCTCTGCTCATGGGAACTCCCCTGGGTTGCACAGAAGCCCAGGGAAGCACCCAACAGTTTTCTTCAAGTTTCCTCAGGCCCCAAAATTGACCAAAATTCTTTCACCACCATTCCCAAGCAGCCTCCCTGGGGCTGTGCCCCTCCTCTCAGCCCGGTGGTGTGGCGTGGGCACAGTTGGCCATGGCAAGGAGCATGAAAAGAGACAATTAAGGGGGTTTTATGTCTCCTTTCTGTGCAGAAAACCCACAGCCAGCCTGCTGGGCCGTGTAGGCATCAGGGGATCCAAAATCCATGGACTTACCTTTGACCTTTTCTTGGTCCAAACACATTTCTGGTGCTGTACCCCATGACAATGAGTTTCCAACCTTAACAGCACGTTGCAGTCAGAAAACATTTCCTGTTACATCAAACTCTGTGCACAATAATTTGTTAGCTTCCACCCTGGTTTTCTTTTCTCAGAAATCACGGCTTGTCATAGAAAGAGTAAAGTGAACAATTATTCCCCTGATCTTTGTTGCATTCCTGCAGCTCAGGCACCATTCCCGAAGTGGAACTGTGGGACTACAAACCCTCCCCTGCAGGAAATCTTCTCCAGATCTCCCTTCTCTCTGTAATTTTCTAGTTTTAGGGACATATTTCTGAAGCTGAGAGCAGGGGAGTGAGAGGAATGGGAAGTAGAGATTTCCATGGGAATGTGCCACTGAATTGGCATCGATACCTCGTTATTTTGGTCTCTGTTCTTTATAATGAATTCTTCACCTGCTCTTGGCCCTTTTGACACACACTGAGCATTTTGAGCTTACCCAAACTGGCACCAAGGTCTCCTCTCCCTGGGTGGTTATACCTAGTGAGGAATGGCAGGAGCCATGGGAATACCCAGCTCAGACTCTTCTCCATCCCAGTGAATGTGTCCTTGGTTCTGACTGCTCCATCCCTGCCATCATCCCCTCTCCACTTATCTGGTTCCACTTTGGGTCAAGATGAAGGCCAGCAACTCTTCCTTCTTGTCACCAGCCTTGAGGCTCAGCTGAGTGACCCGTGCTGGAGAAATTCCACCAGGATCCTGGCTCACACTGACCGTGTGCAGTGGTACCCAAGCACATCACTAAATCTGGGGAGAGCATCACCCTCTCTTCCAAAGCACCTTTTAAGGGCTCTATGAAATTCTCAGGGCATGAATCTGAGCAGTAGAAACCCTGCAGCCACAGGGTTTTGCTGTGTACATTGTACAAGGGCTTTACTACAAGAGGCTCAGACTCAAATATCTTGCTCAGCCTCAGAGCACAAAGTTCAGGGTTAGACTCTCACATTGGAGAGGGCTCAGAATTGTAGAAACCATCCAAGTTGCACAAAATACGCTCAAAATCTGACAAGCAACAGTGATTCTCCAGCCAGGGACTAGACCAAAAGGGATGTGGGGACAGGAGAAGTGAGGGATGCCAGAAATTTACAGTGGAAGGAATTGTAGTAATGAATCCCTTATTAAAAGCAGATTTTACTTATCTCAAGAACCAGCACAATAGGTATGTCTGCAGGAAGGGTAGATCCATATTTTATGAAATTAATAAATAAATGCAAAGTGCAAGTGCTGCTAAAAAAGGCTCTGTATTGTATTCAAAGGCAGCTGAACATGTATTTCAACATTATATTCAACTTGAATATGTATTGTACTACTTGAACATGTATTTTTCCTCTTGACCAGTATTGAAAGAACGGGGAAAATTAATTAACTTGAAAATAGAGAGCTTCAAATAGAGGGAGATTTATCCCAAAAAAGGGGTTATAACTATTAAAGTTGCCTAATTCTCCAAGTTTTGAAATCATGTACTTCGTTTGAGATCCTATTAGTTATAAGAAATGCTGGGGAATTGAGTGTCATTGACATTTGAAATGCATCATCTGCACAGACAGGAGTATTTCAAAGGCAGCTTCTCTTCAATTCCCCCCCACACACACACACACACAGTTCCCAAGATGGAAAAGAGCCCAGGACATTTTCTGGAAATATTCTGATCCTTCCCGTCTCAAACAAGCTCTGCTCTGCTGTGAGTTGCTCTCTGATGTGTTACCCCAAGCCCTTGTAAATCTTAGAGTGACTGCAAGATCCTTGAGCTCCTGCCAGGACTCAGATCAGTCCCTGACACCCAGAGGTGGATGAGGAGGAAGGCAGGCCATGAGTACTTCCACTTTTACTTTATTCCTCTCTCTGTATCAGGCAAAGCTCCATTGGTTCTAAACATCATACTCGTTATAATACTCCTATAATTTAGCTTGGTTTGCTCCCACAATCCCTGTCTGTGTTCCCACACACAGAAACACTCTCCTTGTGTTCTTTGCCTCCTGGGGAAAGATCAGAAAGATTTGATACTTCAGCAGCACTGACAGCCAGGCTGGAAAAAAAAGGCATTATTTTGTTGTGCTACTCAGAGGATATGCAAAGAATTGCTCTCCCAGCACCTTCTGGGCTCCTTATGGATTAGTTATTGCTAGACAAGAGAGGGAATGGATGCCTCTGGGAGCTGGGAACATTCCTTTTTCCGAATCTCATCTCATCCAGGATAAACCTAATGGCTATAGCCAAGGGAATTTCAAAGCCTTCCCTTCCCTGCATTCTGTTTGTCCATGCCCACACGCCCCTTCCCCAAATACTGAATCAAAATTAAAGAATATAACTCAAGCTCATTAAAAAGGTCTCAGTTCCTGGAAATCAGTTCCCTCGGTCATCCTCAATGTTCATCATTCATTTTCCAGGTTCATTTTAACACCTGGCAGAACCTTGTTGGTTTTTATCCTCTTTCTTTCCACTGCCCGTGTTTTACCACAACAACTGGTGTTTTACCACAGTTTTATGTGGCAGCCAGTAAAGAGCTGAGACAACTCTTGCCTCCCTGCAGAAAAATGTGCAAGTGCTGAGGCTTGTTGTCCTGGCTGTGGTGTGAGAGACATTTAAGTGGTGGAGGAAAGGTGAAGGGAATAGGGCAGAAATTCCCTGATTCTTCCCCTGAGAGTGCAGCCTGGGGAGCATCCTCAGCTTGGATCAGCTGATGGTGGGGTCTGGATTAGAGCTCTGCTTCTAATCAGCTACCAACAAGACTGAGAAAGGAATGTTGAGGGTGACACCAAGCTCAGGGTTTTGTCCCAGCAAAGCATTTAAAAAAAAAAAATAAAAAAGAGATAAAAATGGTTTTAAACATAATGTGCTGCTTAAAATTGGCCTCTTGAAGCACAGTGAGGTCTTCTGAGCTTTTGGTAAAATCAAATGACACTGGGAAAGCCAAATGCCACTACACAGTTGGCCTGCAGCCAATTGCCCCCAGTTTGACCAGCCTGTTTGAGCTCCTCTGTGCCCCCTGGGGCAGAGCAGTTCATCCAGCAGCACAGCCCTGGCTGCAGCGCCCTCACCCACCTCCTCTCCCTCTCTCTTCCTCCCACAGTGAAGAGACAAGACCTCAGCAGCGCCGTGGGGAACCACCTGCCCATCCTGCAGTGGGAAGACAAGCGAGGCTTGGCCTTCACCAAGAACAACCTGAGTTATTCCAGCAACGCTCTGGTGATTCCTGTGTCTGGGGACTACTATGTCTATGCTCAGGTCACGTTCCGAGGGCCCATTGAGAGCCACAGTAAACCCAATTCCGTCACTGAGATCATCACCAAGGTCACTGACAGTTACCCCGAGCCCACCCAGCTGCTGACAGGCACCAAGACCCTCAGTGAGAACTGGAATGGCTGGTTCCAGCCCATTTATCTGGGAGCTGTGGTCTCCTTGGAAGTGGGGGACAAGCTGATGGTCAACGTCAGTGACATCAAGCTGGTGGATTACACCAAGGAGCACAAAACCTTCTTTGGGGCCTTTCTGCTGTAGGTCTCTGGCAGCAGCTGGGGGGGATTCCCTTCAGGGCCCTGGGGGACCTCGTTGGACTTTGGCTTAGTTGGGTGTGCGCTGGGGTGCGATTCCTGCTGTTGTCCCTCCCCTGTACCATCACCCCCCTGCAGCTCACTGGAGCTTTCATTTAATGGGTAGGGGAAGCTGAAGCTGCAGCTTGAACTGAAACAACCCAAAAAAAAAACCCCAAAAACACTAAAAAAGAAAAAGAAAAAAAAAAAAAAAAAAAACACCCACCCAATCAACCAAAAAACCCCAAAACCAAACCAAAACAACAAAAAAAAGAACAACAACAACAAACCAACCAAAGACAAAATCCCCAAAACAAACAAACCAAAGGAAAAACGAAAAAATGAAACCAAACCAACCCCCCCCCAAAAAAAAGAAAAAAAAAATGAAAGTCTGATTGGAGGAAAAAAAGGCACTTTTGAAAGTAAGAGTTGAAAGTTCTTCAAAACCTTGCGAGCTAAGGAGGAACAGCTGATGCCTCTGGGTGGGAATGTTGATCTGGAATATTGCAGCTAAACTCCACCACTATTTCCACCTCCAATGTACAATTTCCTTGACTCTGAAACAAAACGTGGTCTGAACTTTCTCCAGCACTTCCAGTATAGTTTTGCATGGCCCTTCTTCAGCTACTCGGTTCTAAAAGGTAATGACTTTTCATCATTTCCTTACGAATTGATTCGCTCAGTACTTTGCACTAACATAAAGCTCAGGTGAATTATTAACCGCTTAATGAATCCCTTCCAACTTCCCTGTAAAGTAGATTAAAATTATATCTTGTGTTTTGCAGCAGCTACTTGAAATTTTTTTGTTTTTTCCAAAAAAAAAAAAAAAAAAAAGAAAAGAAAAAGAAAAAGAAAAAGAAAAATAAAAAGAAAAAGAAAAAGAAAAAGAAAAAGAAAAAGAAAAAGAAAAAGAAAAAGAAAAAGAAAAAGAAAAAGAAAAAGAAAGAGAAAAAAAGAAAAGAAAGAGAAAAAGAAAAAGAAAAGAGAAAAAGAAAAAAAGAGAAAAACTCCTGATGTTTTTAGTGGGTCTTATTCATCACTTTTGAACATTTGTATGCTGGCACAGTAATGAAACTGTGAAACACTTTGGAGCTTTTTCTTGTAGAATGCCAAGATTTGTGTCATTTCCTCTTGTCAGTTGTACAGCAGTTGGGGAATTCACATGCCCAGTGAAAACAGCACTGATGGTGAAGCAAAGAACTAGTTCCAGGGACTTTTCAGGATACCAAGGGTGTCAAAGACAAAAGCTTGATGTGAGGAAGTCCAGAGGACACCATCTTCCTGTAAGTGCCAAGAAAGACAAATGGAGTCCAGGCTCTCTCTGAGTCCCACAGGCAGGTTTGGGAAAGACCATACACATAGAGAAGACGTGATTGTGGTAATAACTCCCTCCAGTGAATGATCTAACAACATTCCTAAAAGTGGGAAAGGCTTTGGGAATCTGGGGTCATCATCTCTGGGACCAGATTTTACCAACCGGTAAGATGTGCACTGTCTTGTATCTCAGCCGAGGTCAAAATGAAGATTCAGACATGAGCTCTTGCACTCCTCACCTAAGCTTTCTGAACCCTCTGCCTGCTTTTAAAATCATGTACTTCAGAATCTGAAGCAGTCATTCCACTGCTGTCTGCCACTGAGTTTTAGGATCCCCCATTTCACAGGAATAGGAAGGCAGAAATTCTAGTTCGGAAAAGCCAGAATTTTTGTTCTCTAAATGAAATGTGGGATATGTGTCAAGGAAGCCTGTCCTTTACTAACCACAAAGAAAAGCAGCAAAATGTAGCTGGCTCCCACCTCTTTGTCTAGTAGTTTATATTATTAATAAAAGATAACTCCAACCCCACCTTATGCTGAACTAAATGAACTCCAGAGATTGCTTCCAACCCCAACTACTCTGTAGTAAAGTGACCCCAGTTGAACTACTTTAAGAACCAAGCCGGGGAGGGGGGACAAGGAACTAGCCATGCTAAGTATGTTTCATAGCATTTCAGCTTATAAGGGTTGCTAGAGATAAAACTGAGATAATTTCATCTCCAGTTTGTCAGCAAGTGTTCTTAAGACAAGGAAGTTGGATTTACAACACTGATCTGATTTCCTTCTAGCCAAGGATGAGATAAAGCAAAGAACTCTAGACTTGTCTACTTCAGCATTAAACATTTTCTGTTTTGGTTGATGTCTCTACAGGTGAAATATTGTGGGTATTAAAAAAACCAACAGAATTTGCTGTACTGAACTTTATAGTGTTGGTCCTTGTCTTATGCCAGGTAGTGCTTGGAAGATGGTGTTCTCCCCATTTCACCCCCATAATTCACAGGGTCAATTATGCAGAGCTAGACAGAGAGAGCACGAGAATTATTTCCTGACCTCAGGCACCGTCAGCTGAAAGATTCCTTTATCTTTAGCTGGTGACGTCTTGATACCAACTGAAAGTTATTGCCACTGCTGGTAAATAAAAACATTTAAAAAACATTACAGCAAGATATGTAATAGGGTTTCTTTCCATCAAGATCTCTTTGTGCTGTTCAAAACACAAGCAGGGATGAGCCTTTCTCCCAGTGGTGGGTGGTAACGGTCAGAGCTCCTCTGACCTCCTCACATCTGACAGCCCTTTCCCTCTGCTCTTTAGGGAGGGAAAGGTTGAAGGTCACCTCTGCCTTTCTTGTTTCCTTCCCTGATGCTCTCTGAGAAGGAAAGGCCTGAAATTCATATCGGTGACATCAAGTACAGGGTCTGCTGTGCTACTGCACTTTTAAATTAACAAAGCATTGAACAGTGCCTCTCCCTCTCTCTCTGCCACTTTGCTTCTCTTTGTCACTTAAAGCTAAGCTGACCAAGCATCTCCTTTGCCTAATTTCCATCTAGGGCTGAGCATCCCTACTGCCTTCCCAACAGCAGGATCAACTTTCCCTATTCCTTACTGATGATTGGACTTCAGCGATACAGTAGGGTACGATGGAAAGAAAGTTGATCTCATCTGTCTGTCTCCCCCTTAAACC
>JAWWES010000038.1:8521403-8558713 GCA_035583135.1 Lophotriccus pileatus
CTCCCCACCCTCACAGCCAACAATTCCTTCCCAATATCCCATCTATCCCTGCCCTCTGGCAGTGGGAAGCCATTCCCCCTTGTCCTGTCTCTCTACCCCTTGTCCCCAGTCCCTCTCCAGCTCTCCTGGAACCCTTTCAGGCCCTGGAAGGGGCTATCAGGTCCCCTTGGAGCCTTCCCTTCTCCAGGTGAACCCCCCCAGCTCTCCCAGCCTTTCCCCAAATCATACATTATATTATATATATATATAAGTTGGGGCCAGTGGCTACAAGAGAATTACCAAATCTAATCAGCTTCCTGAAAGGTCTGGCTCTTTCCACAAGTGAGGATTTGTTTCTCTTTTCCAAATCAAAGTAAACAAAGATGCTGCCAGCTGGAAAACAAGGAAAATTCTCCACAGGGACACACATCCAGCCAGCAGCATCCTCCAAAACAGCTGCTTTCTGGAGCCCAGCACAGGAAACCCCCACACCTCCCACCAGCAGCTGCCAACACATCTGTGCCAGCCCTCCATGGTCCTTCCCCAGAGCCTCCCATGCCCCCCAAAAAAGGGGATTTTGGGTGGGTTTGGATCCAGCAGCTCATCTCCTCTTGCTGTGCCAGGTTTCAGAGGTCTGGGGGTTGGAAGGGGCTCTGCCCCCTGCAGAAGGAACAGTGTCCATTGCTGGGTTGGTTTTACTCCTTCTGGACCAAGCATTTGAGCTTCCCAAGGACCAGCCTTTTCCTGATCCTTCTGGGAACTGGCACCTCCCAGCCCAGCACAATCAGCATTGGGCAAGTAGTTAAAAGTAGTTAAAAAGAGGGGGTCACTGCCTTAAATACTTTATGGGGGGATACAAAGCCCTAAAACACTGGGAGGGTTTTGAGAACAGCTCCCAGTCACAGTGAAAACCTGGGATAATGCCTGGATGGAGCCCAAACCACCCCAGCCAAGCTGTTCCTCCATCCTCCTTTCAAGCCACTGGACCAAAGAAAGCACCAAAGACCTCAGTGCTATGACCTGTCCCTCGGTTTTTCATCCCAACCCCTTCTGTCCCCACCATCAGATGAGCAGAGGGAAACCACAGCCAGGTTTTCTCTGCCTCCCAAACGCGTTCCAGCAGCTTTTCACCCCAGGAATTTACAATCCCGATTTTCAGTGCTAATTTTCAGAGCTAATGCTCCTCTGCCAAGGGGTGTGACGCCTCAGAGCTGCTGGGATGCATCAGGGACAGAGCTTTTACCACCAGAAATACGGATGAATGCTAATTTATAAATTTATAAACCCTCTATCTACCAGCCTATCAGAGGAAATGAATTCTAAAACCTTCTCCAAGAAAATACAGTGCTGGCAAAAATTCATCAGAGCAGCATTTAATCTCCTTGGTACTTTGTCATTTCTTATCCCATTTCTCAATTTATTTTTTTTGGGGGGGAGATGGAGGGTGGTTCTCACAAAAGAAGAACAAGAACAGCAGTGTAAGGTGGCCAAGGGGAAATATGAGCTGGTTGGGGTTATTTCTGTGAACCACTTACAGTAATGGGTTTGAACACACAGTGCCAGCAGATGAGACCATAATTCTTAATAGGTGTATATTTAATAATCCAAAGTCAGGATGAAGATGATTAATTGCCCTTTTAAGGAATTTTTTATTTAGATTTATGCTGAGGAAGAACTAACATTTTCCTGGAGTCAATGCATCTTTACTAGTCAGGTAAAAAAATGAAATTAATAACTTTTGAGACCTCTCTTTTGACAGAACCCGTAACAGCCCAAGCCACCTCAGCCATTTAACTCCCAGCTGAGCCCTCTTTCCCTCTTCCACCAGGCCTCTGGGCACTTCTTAACCCCAGGAAACACCAACTGCCCATTGTAGGAGTGAGTTCTGAGCATTTTATCCCTGAGTTCCCTCCCTCCAGTCTGGGGAAGCTGCTCCTGGAGAAATTCTCTTTGTATGGCCATCAGCTAACAGAGAGGAGAGGCTGGGTGGAAAAGTGCCTGGGAGGCTGGGAGTGCAGGAGTTATCCCAGAATGGTAAAACAGGGGCTGGGACACAGCAAGGGCAGCCCAGCCTCGGGCAGGACAGCAGAGACACATCTCACAACACACACTTCAGCATTTTCACTCATCTTGCCACAGTTAACTCTGGTGGTGAGTTTCAGACTGTTCTCCTGGATACAGAGACAGAATCCAGTGTGGGAATCTCCTCTTGATTTCTGCTTATTCCTCCCCATTAGTTAACTCATTTTGCCCACCAACACTTTACTCAGGGCCACGGGGGTAGATCTCAGGATGAGGCAGAAAGTCCTGGCTCCATCAGCCCAGCCCAGGAGTTGCTGCAGAGGTAGGACAGGCACCAGCAGCTTCTGCTGCCTCCAAAAGGACTGTTCCTGCCCTGCACAGGGGCAGCAGGCTGGGCTGGCCCAGCAGCAGCTCTGACTCAAAGCTGCTGCCCCTGATCCACAGCTCTGTGTCCTCGTGACAGGATGCAAGTCTTGAGATCTCACTTAATCCCAGTTTCCTGCCCTGGCTCAGGTAAACAGAGCGTGGCTCTTGCTCAGCCCAGCTTTTCCTGTTTTCTCTGGAGCTGTGGTCAAGCTCACACCACAAAACTCCAGCCAGGACAAACAACTGGACACATTTTGACCATCCCTTTGGCCAGACCCACCAACATCTCCCCCAGAAGCCCCTGCCCAGAGGTGGCTGCACAGAGCAGGGGAGCAGCAGTTCCACCTCCATGGTCACACTCAGCATCACAGAATTACAGACTGGTTTGGGTTGGAAGGGACCTTAAGGGTCATCCCGTTCCTGGTGCCACATCCCTCTGCACAGTGAGGTGATGACTGTGCCAAACTAATTTAGAAAGTGGTTTAATCAGCTCAACCTGCCTGTGCTAAGGCTAATGAAAGCAGTTTGCCTCAGAGGGTTTGGCCAGGCCTTTGTTTGGGATTTTCCAAGCTTCACAACCCCTGACTCGAGTCCCACTGGAAATCTGTTCGGTGGTTCTCAAGCCCCTCTCTGGGATTTCGGTATTGCAGAAGCTTTGGCTGCCTGGGCTCACTGCAAAGACATCAATTTCACCCTCTAATAGGCACAGAAAACTTGATTTCAGCCCCACTTACAATGCTGTAAATCCAGGCTAACTATATTAAACTCAGGGCAGCTGATGTCAGAGACTTAAAACCACCATGAGTCAAGTCCCCTCAGGTGTGTGCAGCCAACAGCCTGGCCTGCAGCCACCCTGGCCTGATTTGTAAAGCAGCCCAGAGAAACTTCTCCATAAATGTTCCATTAATATTAACAGCTAAATCCCTGGCCTGCCCTAAAAACCTCAGCCCTGCCTAAGTTAGCAGCAAGCTCTCTGATTTAATTTGCTCCTGAAGCTGACAGAACACAGCAGCAGTGTTTGCAAGCTGATGAAGTTCCCTCAGAGCCAATCACATTTATTTCTGACACTAACAGGGGGTGTAAGTCAGTAAGTAAATCAGGACCAAGCTTTTCCTCCATCCCCTTTCAAGGCACTGGACAAAATCTGCTCAGAAACCACCAAAGACCTCTGTGGTCTTTGACTTCCCCCTCAGTTTTTCACCTAAACTTCTCCTAGTGGAAAATTCCCCATGAGGATGAATTTTAGCGAGTTATTTTCTCCTCCAAGAAATTATTCTCCAGGCTTTCTAGTGTTCTCCCACCACGAGAAAGAGCTTTAAGCAAAACCCCCCCTGGAGCTGATGCATCAATCCTGGTGCTCTGCCCAGGTACACGGGGCAATATTCCTTGTTAGTAGGATGAGAGAGGCCTTTTTTTTTTTTCCTGGACTAAAAGCAGCAACTGAGCCAACAGCCAAGCACAAACAAGGTCCATCCTGCCCCTAATAAATGCCTTGGCACTGATGTCCCTGTGGCTCCCTGTGCCATGCTCAGCAAGGTACAGCTCACCCCTTTCCACCACTTAAACTTTCCCCAGTCCCTGACTGACCCCCTCCCAAACACCCCAAACAATGGTTTCATTCATGAAGGAGCAATTCAATACCACTTCATGTAAACAATAACTGCCTATCTGAACAGGAAAGCCTAACCCAGAGGGAATTTCTTGCCTTGGCAGGAACACCCTGGTATTTCCTATTTGCAGCCCAGAGGATCCTCCTCTCCTGTCTCACCTGGGCCCCAACCACCAGATAACACGGCCACGGGTGTCAGAACACCCAGGAGCTTCAAGTGCTCAGAGGGAGAGGGAAACCATTCCTTCCTGCTCTCACTGGTGGCTCTGGATGCAGCTTTATCATGGTTTCAGTCTGAAAAATTTAATACCTTTGTGGTCCAACTACATGACAAGACGGAGCTGTCAGTCAAGACACTCCCCTTTCCAAAGCACTGCTCTGGGCTCTCCTTTATCACTGGAAGCTCTGCTGTGTGTGGTTTATCATTAGACATTAATCTGGGCTCACAAAAACCCCCCAAAAGTCAGAATATTTGTTGGTTTGGCCACCCTGTAGCATTTCACTGCTGGTCTGATTCCATCCTAATAAAAAACTCCACCACATGAGACCCATTGCAAACACAGTGGAAATATCCAAGGACAAATACTTTCTGCTTCAAGATTTAAGGATCCTGATGCTACTTTTGGCTTCAGCTAAAAATAGTTCATCCCTTGAAGTCAGGAGCTCTGGTTCTTGGGGAAAGGTAAGCCTAAAATCATCAAATCATGGAGCAATTTGGGTTGGAAGGGACCTTAAAAATCATCTTGTTCTACTGTCTGAAGTGGTCAGGGACACCTTCCACTGTCCCAGGTTGCTCCAACCTGGCCTTGGACACTTCCAGAAGAACATAAAAGCACCAGAGCAAACCCTCCCCACTCAGAAAAACAGAAAGTGTTATGAAGAACAAGAGTAGTTGCAAAAGAAGCCTTTCAGAAAATGGGACCGAGCAAGGCAACACCTAGAAATGAGAATATAAGGGTAAATACCCCCTGAGAGAGACATGAGGATTTAGTGATAAACTCTAATGTTGAGATGTAAACTGAGCTGTAGATGGAAAGGGTGAAGAGAGACACCAAAAAAAGGGTTTTCTGAATCAATTGAAACTTAGAAAAGGAAACACTGAGAGCCACAGGGAAAGGTGCAGTATTAGATACCCTTTCTGCAGAGGAAAAAAACATGCTTAAGTCTCTCCAGCTGCCCAGCAGTGAGGCAGGAATATATAAAAATAAAGTCTATATACATATATACAGACTAAAGAGTGACAAATTATACAGCTACATTAAAATCTACATTTCCTACACAACTACTTCTAAAATCTCAAAAAAAAAACCCTAAAAATCCCCAAAATTCAAAGGTATCCATACCTATACATACGTATTTTTTAAAAGCACCAAATATCTTTTTTTTTTTTAATATCAAATACTCTGTATTTAATGGGTGAAAGACTCTGAAGTGGTAAGAGCCACCCCAAAATCTCCTTGCAGAGAGACAGAGGAAGGAGAGAGACAAGCAGGTCACCCAGAAAGGCAGAGGGAAGCAGAGCCAGGGATGGGCAGGAACATCAAAAGGCTGAACAGTCCGTACATGAGCCCTCTGAGGAGGCAAGGGACAAGCAAAAAGCATTTCTCAAGAGCAAACTGGGTCACCCAGCAGCCTTCTTGACAGGTATCTGTCTGTGTGGATAGGGAAGGAGCCAATATATCCCGATTCCTCAGGGCTTGGAGCATGTTCTCCATGTGTGCTGCTCAGTCTGGGTCTCTAAGGCTGCCCTACATGGCATCAGGAAGAACACACACAAGTCCTTGAAGCTCTGAGTTGCTTGGTCACTCATTTATGTGCCTCCAGAGAAGCTGCAGGGGACTCTGATCTTTATCCTGTGCTTTTGGGGACAGATCATCCCAAAATACTGCTCCTCCAGAGGGTGCCAGTAATTGCAGAAGTGCCCTGCCAAGGATGACAAGCACAGAGAGAGCGGGCCAGGCGTGCCATGGGAATGATTAGCAACCAGCAGGCCATGGAATGTGCCCTGAGGGATCTCCTGCCTTGCCAGTCTCCACTCTGAGGGACTGGGGCTGTGCCAAGCCGGGCTGGCATCGCTGCCAACACCTGCCCGAGCTCCATGGGGCACAAACCAACCTGCTGGGTCACCCTGGGGCTCTCACAAGCCCCCCATCCTCCTGGAGCCCTCCCTGGGCTGGGCACTCTCCATGTCATGGCTATTTATTTCTGAGTTGTGCTGGTGTCTCTTTCCTTTCAGCAGGGCTGTCACCTTGTCAAAGGCACAGATAGATGATTTGGGGGGGTTTTCTTCCATGAAAGGCTTGCAGTCACCTTCACCTCTCCTCAGACTTGGGAACATCAGGACCGATTGCTCAGGAATGTTCTGTTTGCCACAGCTGGATCCAGGTTGGAGAGGAAGAGCTGGGCTGGGCTGGTGGCACAGGCCCAGCAGCAGAAATGAGCACCAGTGCCCCAGCAAAGAGGTCACCAAGAGCCACAACCACCTGAGGAATGCCTGAATCAACAGAAATTCCCCACCGGCCGTGCCAAGAACCAAGCGTCCAGAAAAAAAAACATGACGCTGGTTTTCGGCTCAAAAAAAATCCTTTTCCATGTTCTTGCTATCCATAATTGCCATCTCAAGAGCCTCCTGGGCACTGAGACATGGTGTGAGCGTTGGGGATGGTCCTGGGCAGGGCTGAGTTGGACTCAGTCCTTCCAGCTCAGCAGGTTCTGTGATTCTGAGACCCCTCCATCCCAGACCTCTGTAGGAAGCCCTGTGTGGACTTGCTGATGTTTTGCTTATGCCTTGACTCCTCCTGATTCCAGTGAGGTTTTCCAGCACAGGGTATCAGTTTATCCATGGTTATTCTCAGCACATAAGTGAACAGCAGCAGCGCCGTGTTGACAGAGCCCTCTGAGCTGCTCCTGAGCTGGTTTGCATCCCCTGGATGGTAAATGTCACCTGTCCTTTCTTCTGAACTGGACCAGATCCCTACACCCATCTCCCCAGACACATCTCCCCCAGGTTATTTCCTCCTCAGCAAACTGG
This sequence comes from Lophotriccus pileatus, assembly GCA_035583135.1. NCBI lineage: Eukaryota > Metazoa > Chordata > Aves > Passeriformes > Tyrannidae > Lophotriccus > Lophotriccus pileatus. The sequence goes on from JAWWES010000038.1 coordinate 8,528,411, forward strand.
TGTTCAGAGAAAGGTGAACCACTGGGAGAAGGGCTGAGGGGAAAAATCCACAACACACTTGGGCAAAGTGTGGGCATTTCCCTAAAGGGGCTCCAGGAGAGCTGGAGAGGGACTTGGGACAAGGGCACAGAGAGACAGGATAAGAGGGAGATTGTTTCTAACTGAAAGAGGGCAGGGTTAGATGGGATATTGGAAAGGAATTCTTCCCTGTGAGGCTGGGGAGGCCCTGGCACAGGTTGCCCAGAGAAGCTGTGGCTGCCCCATCCCTGGAAGTGTCCAAGGCCAGGTTGGACAGGGCTTGGAGCAACCTGGGCTGGTGGAAGGTGTCCCTGCCCACGGCAGGGGGTGGGACTGGATGATCTTTAAAATTCCTTCCAATTCAAAACTGGATGATCTTTAAAATTCCTTCCAATTCAAAGCAGTCTGTGAGTCTGATGAGCTGTGGCCACATCACTCCTCGGAACAGCCCTGGTTTAACTGAGGTCTGTCTGCACACCCCACAGGTCACAGCAGAGATGCTCTGAGGTGGCACCAGCCTGATGGCTGGAGATGAGGCCCCTCCTCAGCTCCAGGTGGTGTTCTGTGCTGGGCAATATCAAAGTCTGAATGGATGGCAGGTTGGCTGCAGAACACAGACTGATCTGATAACTAATTTCTTAAAGCTCTTTGCACTTCTTGAAAAGGAGGATCAAGAGGCTGGGTAGCCTCATTGTCAGAAAAGCTCAGTCCTCACACCAGCACTGGGAACACTGCCCTGCTTTTCCCAAGATCTTGGAGCACTGGGTGCTGCCTCACAGAAACCATGGCCTGGAGCAGCCTGACACAAACCACGGAGTGCTGAGCACTTATGACCATAATTTGCTGCTTACAAGGGCACTGAGCTGTTCTGAAAGCCCAGCCCAGATTATGGGTTTCAAATACTAGAAAATCTGCCCCTGAGCCCTTAATCCAGTTTATGGGCTCATCACAAATGGAGCTGAGCCATTCTTGGAAAGAAAACTTGGCAAAAGCAGTCCCTCTGTATCAGCAGAAACCACATCCAATGCTCAGGCCAACAAATCTAGATTGGGGAGCAATTCAAACATGTATCAGCCTCTCTCAGTGACTGGGGGAGGTGGTGACAGAGGGGCAGCTGCCAGAGCTGGGTGCACAGGACCAGCACCAAAACCCACCTGTGAGGTTGCTCTGTGCTCACACTCCTGGGTGGGAGCTGAAAACTCCTCAATCCCAATCAAGCCAAGCCTGCCTGTGCCAAGGAGCTGCCTGGTTGTGCCCTGGTACCTTGAGTGTGGAGGGACATCCTCTCCCTCTGCAGAAGGCACGGGGAGAGGAGCTCAGCTCACCTCAGCAGTGCTACTGAGGTTCACAGAGTTGTTCTTCATCCTATATACATTTAGTGGGGAAAAAAAAACAAACCAGACCTGAACTTGGCTATTTTTTTTAAAAGTCTGTTCTAACAACATCTCTCTTTCAACAGCTCATTTACTGCCCATCTGGGACTCCACAGTAAAATCTGTTCAGCTGTGGACCTAAATGACTTCCCTTCACACTAATCCTTGCTGTTCTCTGGCAGCCAGGCTGAATTCTCTTTTGATTGCCCACATCAATAAATCAGACATTATCCATGCTTGAATTTGGTTAAGATTCTGGTTAATGGTGCATGAGATAGAAGAGGACTTAGCTGAGGAGTCTTTGCTGTGCTGCTCAGTAAAACTGGTTGAGGTGGAAAAAAACAGCCAGGATGGAATTTTGCCATTAAAAATCAACTTGTCTGATCTCGTGCACGGGTGGGAGAAGATGCACAGATTAAAATCATGATGAATCTGTGGAGTCTCAAACACCAGCAAGGGAAATAAGAAGTGGCCTGGGATGTGTTTGCTGCCAATGGACAGGGCGAGCACCACAGGAGAGCACCTGGATGAGGGCACGGGAGCCTCGCTGGGAGCAAGAGGAGAGGGAAGATGTTCTCCTCCCCCAGGAGACCTCCGGCCGTGCCAGATGAGCAGAGCCCGTGCACAGGAGGACATCCCTCCTCCCAGGCCTCTCACCACCCATCTTTTCTCTTTATCTTAGCACCATCTAGAGGGATGTGCCTGCACACCCAAGGCGGCCGCTCCACAGTGACATTCGGCAGAGGAGAACGCCCAAGGGCCACGCGTGGAGTCAGGGGGAGCCAAATCCTCAGCAGCGAAGCCTCGCAAGAGCAGTTCACTCCTCCAGCCACCCTTCACTCTTTGCCTCAGCACAAGGTACAGTCATTGCCCTTGTCCTGGGGAGCTCATCTGAGAACTGGAAGGATTGTTCCTCCGGGGGGTTGGAGGCTGAGAGGTTCAGGAGGGAGGTTTGGAGGGCCTTGCTCAGGGATTGGGGGTTTTTCTCTTGATTGTTTTTTTTTTAACACCTCCAGATCTTGCATCACAAGCTCCTGCAGGCTTCAATGGAGGCCACATCTGGAGTGCTGTGTGCAGCTCTGGGCTCCTTAAGAGAGACATGGAGCTCCTGCAGTGGCTCCAACAGAGGCTACAAAGATGCTGAAGGGACTGGAACATCTCCCTGACCGGGAAATGCTGAGGGAGCTGGGGCTGTTCAGCCTCCAGAGGAGACACTGAGAGGAGACTCCATCCATGTCCATCAGTGTCTGCAGGGAGGGGGCAGAGGATGGACCAGGCTCTGCTTGGGGGTGCCCAGACATGGGACAAGAGGAACAGGCACAAACTGATGCCCAGGAAGTTCCACCTGGAGATGAGGAAGAACTTCTTCCCTGTGCAGAGACCAAGTGCTAGAACAGAGACCAGAGAGGGTGTGGAGTCTCCTCACTGGGAATATTCCAGAACCATCTGGGCACACTCCTGTGCCATGAGCTCTGGGATGGCCCTGCTGGAGCAGGGAGGTGGCACCAGGCACCCCACTGTGGTCCCTTCCCCATGAGCCCTTCTGTGATCTGCTGGTGTGACGGGCAGTCCTCGATGGTTTAAATCAGAGCCTGCTCTTCATGGCCACTCAAGCTTTTGCCTGTCACTGGCACCACACACCAGCACAACAGGCCACCAGCTGAGCTGAAGGTTTCTCTGCTGTATTTTACAGTTTTCAGCCCATCAGGGCTTGCTCAGACCTTCCACCATGGAGCACCAAGACAGAGGGTGGGTGGGGAGACATCAGCTCCTCTCTCTCTCTCACACACTGACCTCACAGACTGTGCTGCAGCAGCCTGGGCTGTGCAGCCCTGGCAGAGGCAATTCCTGCCCTCCATCAGCCACATCTCTGGCCAACCTCACACAATCCCAAGGCAAGGCCATGGAAACCAAAGCCTGACCTGCCTGGATCAGCGAGTGCTCGGTTTGGAGGTAGGAAACACAGTGCCCTGATCAAAGGGCAAAGCAGAAGCTTTCAGAGCTCACCTGGCTGAGATTAAGGAGCACAGACAGCAGCAAGGCCTGGCAAAGGATGAACAAAATCTGCATTGCTTCAGTAACTGGCTGCAGTGAAGACTAAAATCCATCAGTGCTCTGAAGGTGGGATCCCAAAGGATCCAGGAGAAAGCAAGGCCAGTATCTCTGCCTGCATCTTGTCTGCTGGAGATGTCACCCTTTCTTCCCCCCTCCTACAGTGGGACATGGTATAAAAAGATGCAAAGGTCTGGATGGGGGATGGAAGGATAGCGTAGGGTACCCTTGCCCACAGCACAGCTTTGGAACTAGATGATCTTTAAGATCCCTTCAAACCCAAACCATCCTGTGATTCTAAGATATGCATGTCCCTGCAGTGTCCAGACGACGGCAGGAAAGGAGAAGAAACATCCCATTCTTCTCCCCTGCCTTGCCCAAGCACGGTGCCCACTGCAGTGATCCCATCCAGCTCAGCTGATGAGCTCCCACGGCTCAAAACCAGGTCCTCCAGCAGCCACAAGGTACCACCAGCAGCTCCTCCAGCCATGGCCAGGCCACTTTCCTTTCCCCTCCACCACGGCCGGCTCAAACCTCGGAGCCGCCGCCCGGAGCCAACACTCGGAGCACGTTCTCCTTTGCGGGAGGGGCAGGGATCACATTCCTGGGCAGGGATCCCATTCCTGGGCAGGGATCCCATTCCTGGGCAGGGATCCCGGGGCCAGCGCCAGGCTGAGCCACCGCCCCGCGCGTGACCGGGCGCTCCGGGAGCAGCATCCCCGTGGGAAGGAGGGAGGGAAGGAAAGGAGGGAGCCGGGTCGGTGAGTCAACACTGCAGAGCTGCCGCGAGAGGAGCGGCAGGCAGAGCTCGGCCGGCTGGGAAGGACTGGATTTAGCTGAGCCCTCGACAAAATGGTTTGAGTAATTATCAACGGTAAGGAAAGCTCTGGTTTGAGGCGAGGCAGCTCAGAGGCGTTCCCGCAGGGTAAACGCTCCGCGTGGTTTATGGCTTTGGCTTGGGGGAGGGGTGGAGGAGAAAGGCTGGAGTAGCTGGAAACACAGCCAGGGCTCCAGACACAGCGACAGCTCCCTTTTAGCCTGTTAAACCCAGTCCCTCCATTCCCTCTGCTGCCTTTGGCCATAACCTGCCGTGGGTCCCGCAAGCCCCGCCACGATCCCCTTCTGGGTCAGAAAGAGGTCCCGCTCTGGGCTCGCTGGGAGGGGATGTTTTGGGGTTGTTTCAGGTTCCTGTAGTGAGCAGGGGTCTCCCCTTTCCCCCCAGCCTGCCGCTATGTGGCCAGGAAGATGAGGAGCCTGTGGAGCCGGGAGCACCGGGAGCCACCGCCCTGCCCGGCACAGGCTGAGCCCCGCGGCCACCGACAGCGTGAGTCCGGACCCCGGGGGCACAGGGACATCCACACATCGGGATGGACGGGCCAGGGCTCCCCTGGGCTCCCAGGGCACCCCCACACCTCCCTGCCCCCTCCCTCCCTGTGCTCCAGTGACCACAGTCTTCCCCAGAGCCGGGCTGAGGAAGGGCAGGAATAGGTCGAAGTTACAAAAGTTTCTTTTCTTCCCTGTTTTAACTTTCCTCGCTGGATTTTGTCGTGGTTCCATGCCAGCCCCTGGCACAGGGGATGAGCAAACAGCAGCCTCTGGAAGGGGGGCAAACATGCTCTGGGGGGTTCCAGAGGGGCAAAAGGATGGCACCTGCTGCCCCAGGGCCACATATCCCTGAGGTAGTCTTTCATGCACCCTGTTAAATACCAAAATACATCTCCATACCCCCAGCAGACAGCAAGAGATCCCTGGCCTTGCTTCCCAATCTTCCCCAGCCCCTTCCTGGCTCATTTAAACCCCACTATTCTTGCAAAACCCCCAGAGCAGCTGGGCCCAATTTGGCACAGTGGGTACAGCCAGGGCCATCCTGGCTCCTCCCCCATCCCAGCCAAGGCAAAGGAGGTTCACCCAGAGCTGCTCCTACATCACCTTGCTCAGGTGTTCAACCTCACTGTCAGGGTGAACTCGGCTTTGAGCAGCAGAGGAGTCTCAGCACAGCAGAGATCTGCCCCGAAAATACCAGTTGTACTGGTTTGGCTGAGTCACTCCTGTGGTAACGTGTCCAGAGCTGCACCCAGGCAGGAGAACATTCCCAGGCAGCTGCCACAGCGGTCAGCTCATGCCTGGGATCTCCTGCCTTTGCCAGGAGCTGTCACTGGAGACTCCAGGGAATATGTAGGGCTGAGCCATTCCCTTCCCACTGCTCCCATGTGCTGGGGGGGAAGAGGAATGCAAACTGTGTGCCCAGGGGGTCTTATAAAGTCTCCAGAATATCACCTGTTCCCTAAAATAGCAGCTAGATCTTTAATGGAGAAGGGAAAGGGAGTGTCTCCCTTCACTAATGCCTTAATTAAGTGCATATGAAGGAAAAACAGGGTGTCTGTTAATCATCCTGCAGTGGGAGTCAGGATTTAGCAGAGGCTCCAGCTGGGAAGATCAGAGCAGGCACTTGGGTGCATCAGTGAGAGGAACCAAACTCCTCCTCTGAGCAAAGAGGTTCAGCTCCTCACTGCAGTTAATTGCTGGGTGTTTAATTGCAATCAGGGGAGATGCCAGGCTCTGGTATGAGAGCAGAGGGTCTGGCCCTGTGCAGGTTGGGCACAGCAGCCCCTCAGATCTGTGATAGTGCAAGGGGGGCTGCACATCCCTCTGTCCCACAGCATTCCCCAGCCAGGAGCTCTGTGGTGCCCCAGGGAGAGCTGGCCCAGCACAGGGTGCCAGGAGCACATGGCTCAGCAGAGGAATGACCTGGCTGGGAGATGTGGATGATCCAGAGGGACTGGAAGCTGTGGCTCTTTATCCCCTCCTTGCAGCAGGGTGGGCTCCCCATGTCGCAAACCTGGCCTGACTCCTCACTCCTAATGCTGTTTATGGGTCCCAGCAGGAGGTTTCTGGAGCACCTTCCCTGTTCACATCCCAGCCTTGTTCCTTCAAATCCCTTCAAGTCCCTTCCCTTTCCCCTTGGCTAATCCCAAATCCCCCTCTTTTCTCCTGTTCTTGTGCATTTGCAGATGTAAAGGCAGAGGTATCAGCACCCCTTGAAGCAACAGCCTCTCCTCCCAGGAACATCAAACCCATCCAGTGCAGGTCCTGACAGTAAAAAGCCCTGAAGATCCTCCCATGAAGGCCACAAGATTTCTTCCCACTGATTTCTCCAGGGAATCCATTTGCTGGTTATCTTGCAGCCCGGGGATTGGAAAATATCAGCCAGTCCCTCCTGTATCTGCTCTCAACACAGAAGCACAACGACAGAAAACATCTTAATTGGTCTCCTGTTACCAGAATTTTCTAGCTGGCAGGAAAAAAAAAAAAAAAAAAAGAAGATTCCCAGTGTGTATCAGATGCTCCTGGCACTGCTGGGCCATGGAATACCAGGGGAAGAGCTCGAGCCCTTGCATCCTAGCAGTGACTTGGATTTTCATCCTGTGAAACCAAACCGTGCTCCCCATGATATTGGTACAAAATCAGTTTCCATGAAGGTCAAGTCAGTCCCTGAGCTGGAGTGAGGAGCCTGGGAGCTCAGGGCTGTGGAAGTCCCACGATGTTTTGTACACCCCCTTTTCCCATGCCCAGTCTGAATGGGCAAACCAGCACCCCCAGAGCAGGGGCTGCAGGACCACAGATAGACCCCCCCCAAAAAAAGCCCTGCAGTGTCACAGAGCAATGACAGCAGAATCACAAACCCCACACACGTGGGGAAGACTCTGCCTGACCCCCTCCTGTGACAGCTGAAGCAGAAGTAAAGCTGGATCAAAGCTTGGGAGAGTGGTGGGTTCTGTCCTGGAACAGGTTTGCTGCCGCTGTGGTGCTGGGCTCGATGCTGAGGGTCTGGCTGCCCTTGTAGGAAGAGGTGGCTCTTACCTCACCATTGCTTGTGATGGAAATAAGAGAGGGAGCAGAGTCATCCTGCAGCCCTGGGAAGAGCTGAGTGACAGCTCCCAAAGCTCCAGGGCTCAGCCTCGTGCTGCCCTGAGCGATGGTTTGGCCTTTGCTGACCCTCACTGACCAAATTACTGACCTTCACTTTAAAGCCCTCCTGGCTTTGTGTGGGCCGGGCTGGGCTTTGTGAAGGTGGGAGAGACACAAACCCTGCCCTGGGGGTTGTGGGGCTTTGGAGGGGATGGGGGGGAAGGAGGGAGGACAGGCTGGAAAGTAGAGAACAGCCACAGCAAGGTTGGAAAATAGAGACCTTGGGCTCTTTATTCTGACATTGCCACTCCCTGGGACAGTTGTCACCACCAAACTGGGGGCTGGGCGGTCACACCAGTGCAAGCAGCCACCTGAATGTCATGGAAGGGCCTGGCTGTGGGACAGGGGGACACCAGCACCACCGGAGCACACAGCCCACAGTGCTTCATTTCCCATTCCCTCCTGGATCCCTTGGAAACACTGAGGGCTCCTGCTCACCACTGTGTGTGCAAGTGCAGCGTGGGGAGAGGAGGAAACGAAAACCAAAGGAAATCCGCCTGAAAATGGAGAAGAAAAGGGAGCCTGACAGGGGCAGTGCCCCAGGATGCCCTACCCAGAGTGTCCTCTCCAAGTTGACCCAAGGCTCACTCGGGGGGCTGGTGGAAGGTGTCCCTGCCCCTGGCAGGGGGGTGGAACGAGCTGAGCTTTAACGTCCCTTCCCACCCAAACCATTCTGTGTTGCTATGAGATGTGACTCTTGGGGAGGGGCCTGTGCAGAGCCACGAGTGGGACTGGATATTTGTGTGTCCCTTCCAACTCTGTGATTCCATGATTCCATGCCCATCACCAGCAGAGCAGCAGGTACTGAGCACCATCCCCACCTCGTTCCTGTGTGCTGAGTCATGAGCTGAGACACTGCCCAAGTCTGTCACAGGGCAGAGCTCACTGTCACCAACAACTGTGTGACACAAACATAACCCAGAGCAGGTATCACCTTTCTAGCACCGCCAGGCAGTGTTTCCCTGTCTTCCTGGTGCTGAAAACTCCCACGTGCTTCACTCCAAAGGCGTGGGACTGGCACCTGTGGCTGTTCCCTGTGGCTCTCTGAGCCTCCCCCAGGTCAGAGCAGTGAGAAATGTCCCACAGGAGCTCCAGCCTGTCCCTGGATTGCTTCTGACCCCTGGGGCAGCTCCTTCTCAGTGAGTCAGGGGCAGGCAGGTCTCCAAGGCAAAGCAGCTTTCTGTGAGTGTCTTGCATATTTTATTGCAGTCCACGTGTTCCTCTGGGTAAATCCAGGATGAGGGATCGATCACAGCCTCACTGGGATCTTCTGCCCCGCTGGTGTGGAGGGACAGCTTTCATTTTGACCCTCTGGAGGTCACCTGCCTGGGAAGCAGCTCTGGTGTGGGTCGAGCAGGGTGGTCTGGATGAACTGGCAGAGGCAGGGCAGGGGGCTGTGCTCCAGGTGCCCCCCTGGCACGGCCCCAGGGAGCTGCCCAGTGACCAGCAGCCGCACATAGCACCCGCTGAAGATCACCAGGAGCTGCTGGGCCATCACCTGGAACGAGCAAAGAGGTGTCAGAGCAGGGCATCTGGGCAGAGAGAGTGGCGTTCAACACCCTCCTTCAAGGACTGTCCTACTCTGGGAGGAGCAGGACGGCAGCCAGTGGCACAGGTAACTGTCCCAGATCCCCTTCTGGTCAGCACTGTCCCCACAGGGAGGGACACAGAATGACCCATGGGCAGCCTGGGAGCCTGGGGACCTGCCCACTCTGTCACTGCCTCCTCTGGCTTTCTCATTTTTTGCCTGTAGACAGCCAGAGAGCCTCAATCTGCAGGGATGGCACCTGCACAGAATTCACTTAGTAACAGCGAGAAGAAAACTGCAAAATAAATCAAAATCATCCCCTTTTGAAGCTCCTTGCTGAGCAGGAATGAGGACACATTTGTTGCTCAGCGTGGCACAAGTCTTTGAAGGCACTTTCCATGGAGGGAACAAAGGCTGGGCACGTCCATAACTCATCCCCAGCCCGAGCAGGGGCACCACATCCCTGCACAGACCCTGGGTAGAGTTTGTCTTCCAAACTGAGACCCCTGGCCACCAGCAAGGAAAAGCCCAAGCCATGAATTCCTCGAGGATTAAGCTTTGGCTGCTCAGTAAGATTTAACTGCTCAGCAGCAGCAGGGCTGGAGAAGGTGTGTGTGGAATTCCAGGTGCTTGTGCTGGTGAAAAAGGAGGTGCCTCCCGTGGCTGGTGGGCGCTGGGATGAGTTTTGGAGTTGAGCTGCCTGGGGAGGTGATTTGGTGCCTCGGGCTGACAGGGAGGGATGTTTCTCCTTACCTCTGGTGGGCCCTCAGGGACAAGGCAGAGCAGCTCATTGCACGTCACAGGCTTTTTATTCAGGTTCTCCCCACTGGATAAAAGACGGGACTCTTCACATGGAGCCTCCTCATCCTCTGTCCCCAGGGGAGGCTGAACTGCTGCCTCCATGACCACACAGAGCTTGTCCAGCCTGTGCCTCAATCCTGCCTGGAAGAGAAAGATTTCAGGTTCTCCAAAGGCAGTGGCATCCTAAGAACAGCCTTTAAAGGGCTTAAACAACTTCCTCCTGCATGTTTTTTTACTCCTGGGATTTGCCACCCCGAGCACTTGGAGGTGGGTGTCCATCCCACAGCTCTTGTGGCAGTGACTGTTCCCAGCACCATGGTCACGGCCTGTCAGGGGGAATCTTGTCTTTAGAATCTGAGTTTTTGAATTATGAGTCTTTAAAATCTGAGTTTTTGAAATCTAAGCCTATAAAATCCCCTGTGTATGGGTTGGGGGGTCACTGTCCATCCCCCCAAGCTGCAGCTGTTGGTTCAGCAGGGAGACAGATGAGCAACCTGCAGATCTCTGGGAAGGTTGTACACCCTCACCCCTCATCCCACAGACACCAAGGGCAGTTCAGGGGATATTTGTACACCCCCAGAGAGACAAACACTTCTTTGAAGGCCACGAGGAGAAAATTTGTATCCAATTATCCCAACACAGCATTCCCTTCTCCCTGAGGCCATTCCGTTCATTCCAGGAGGGCAGCTCAAGGTGTCAGCTGTTTCAAGCTGGGACATGTGCTTCCAAAATTTGCCTGTTTTTGATTCCCGATGACTTTCCTTCGTTAAAGCTGTGCAGTTAATTACCCAGACAGGCACGGACCAAACAAACAAATGGAAACCAGTTCCTGCTGAACTGGGCACCAGCAGGTGCAGCTGATCCACCTCCCAGCCTGCCCAGTTCCCAGCAGGGACAGCTCAGGAGGACACTCAAACACTCGCCTGTCCTTGCTGTGATGGACTGAAATGTTGGTAATCTCTTAAATAATGTCAAAATCGTCACAGAGTGATGATAAATGTTCTATTTTCATCTCTCTCTGTCACTTTCTTTCTTCCCCCCCATTCTTTTCCTATTTTATTCCCTCTTTCTCTGCCTCACCTTTACTGTTAAATAACAGTAAATTACACATTTACTGTTAAATTGTTGTTACTGCTTTAATTATCAATTGGTACTGTTATTAATTGGTTATTATTTCATTATTCAGTCTTTATTTATTTAATTTGATTATTCTTGCTTGTTAATTATTATTTAATATTTATTATCAGTTATTTAATCGTCAATTGGCACTGTTAAATCATTAACTGTCAAATTGCACACACTTACTGTTCAATAAAATCCAGACTCTGCCTTTGCCAGCTGCTCTGTTTGCACCTTAATTCGGGCAGAGGCGTTTCTAATAATTTAATGAGCCGATCAAAACACTTGCCCACCCCATCCCACCCAAGCTGGGCCCAGGGCTGTGCCCACCCCCCTTACCTGTGCCATCCCCTGCAGGTGAGCGAGCTGGGAGGACAAGGCCCGCAGGCAGCGCTCGGGGCTGAAGTGCACGAACCACAGCTGGAATGGGCAGGTTAAGGAGGGAATATTCCCACATCCCCCCCTCCCAGCCCCTCTTGCTCCATGGGGGTGGGAGGGCAGGTTCTCCCAGGTGGCAGAGCTGCTGCTTGTGGGATGCTCAGGGTGCAGGCAGGACCCAAATAACACCTCACAGGGCTGCTTTTAAGCCATGAGGTCTAGAGCTGGTTTTAAGCCATGGCTGGTCTAACACAAAACTTCAAGCTAATGGAGAAAAGAAGAGGGGTGGCAGGGAAAGGGGACAATACCCCAGTCCTCCTCCCTCCCCTCCTGCAGCCTGGAGTCAGGGAACAACCGGGATAACACAGGGTCACTGCCCATCACTCACCTCAGTGGCCTTACATCTAAATAAACTGGAGGAGCACAGTGACTTAGCCCCCCTAAACTCTAACCCCCCTCCTGCTTTCTTGGCTTTGTTTCTATTTCTATATCCTAAATGTATTTTATATTCATATTATTTACATTATATTTATATTATTTATATTCCGCTTATATTTGTATTTACATCCAACTGTTGATAATATTTCCCCTTTATTTGTTACAAAATTTACCACACTTGGTGTTGGTCTGCAGGACAGAGGCACTGCTGTGAAGAGTCTTCCAAGAGCAACGTGATGAGGATGCAAGTCCTGCCAGCTCTGAGGCAGCCAAAGGTCTGCCCTTGGACATCTCCTTAACCTGCCACCCTCAAGGGGATCCAGGAACAGCATAAAACCCAGAGGGTTAAAATAGATCTGATATTGAGCAGACAGAGAAATTGGAAATTATTTGCTGCTCTCAGGCAGTTCTGGGACACGAAAAGGTGAAGGCTCCTTGGATTAGTCCTCACTTACTGAGGCGTAGAGCTATTCTGGTGTGAATAAATGTGCAATTCAGGTTTGTAATTATTGTAATTCGGGTTTGTAATTATCCTCCTCCTGCAGGACTTTGTCCCTGCCACTCCTCCTGGGGAATTCCCTGCTCCCTTCCCTGCCCCTGTGCTCCCCCCTGGGTTCCCTGCTCCATTTGTATCTCTTACCTCTTTATACATCTCTCCCTCACCTTCCTTTTGCACCTTAATGGGATCTTAAAACTCTCTTGATTCCCCTAAATCTTTGCCTAGTCCAGAAAAAGTATCTCTGAGAAGCAGCAAATGAGCCCAGGGACGGGGACTCTGATTTTTTTCCATGTTGGATTTTTGGGGGGACACTCTGCTTTTCTCTGTCTTGGTTCTTTTGGGGTATTTTGGGGTTTTATTTTTGCCATAAGCACACTGCTGTAACTCTGCTCACAGTGAAAATCATCTTCCAGGAATAATTGTCTGCCCTCAGGAATCTCATTTCAATCCTTCAGACTCATTATTTCCAATTGACTTTGGGCATATCTCAATCACCACTTACAGGAGAAATAAAAATACCCCGTTCCTCAGGCCATGCAATAAAAAAACCATCCTAGAAACCCCACCCTCTGGATCATAACACCACTAAATACCTCCACATCATCCCAGGGGGGATATGACCAATTCCCTACACAAAGGATACTTGCAGGATGTTGTGTGGCCCCTCCAGGACATCTGTAATCCCCAGAATTAAACTGTGCTTGATGAAGATTTCATTGACAGCTGCCAGCCTCACATCTGTGTTCACGTTTATCTGGGAAAGAAGGAATGGAAAAAAATAACATTTCCACAAAAGAAAAGTTGGGCCAGCTACAAACTGCAGCTGGATAATCCCAAATACTGGGTGTGTGACAGGAAAGCAGTGACATCAGCAGAGTGTGGGCAGGGCAGGGTGTCACCAGCCATCAGAACTGGCCTCTTCACCACCAGCAGACAGAAATCCCACCAAGGTTTATTTCTGTCATAGGCAAAATGTCTGAAGCTGAATTGACTTCCAGTGCCACGTTCTCCCTTCCATCCCCCAGCAGTCCCTGAGGGAAGGACTCCTTTCCTGAACCTCTCTGCACCCCCAGGTTTCCTCTTGGAGGAATCATTTGCTCCACAATCCACTTAAAAAGCCCACTCTGAATCAAGCCTTTCCAATATTATTCTTCAAGCATCTCCCCAGAAATTTCCATGCTCCTATGACTCCTCCCCCAGGCAGTGGAGGCTGTGGGTGCTTTCTCTCACACTAATATCACCTCCCTGCTTCCTTCTGCTGCCCAGTCTACCTTGGGTTTATAATTTTATTGCAAATCCTGTGTGTTAGGAGCTGCCTCCTTGTTCTGTTGCAAGGCAGGTGCTGTGGGACCTTGACTCCAGGGCAGGAATAAACAATGCCATTAATTCCAGAGGCAGCAGAGATGCCAGGACTGGCATCAGAAGCAGGGCAGGAGCTGGAGCTGCTGGTGAGCCCCTGTGCCTTCCCCTCCAGCTGTGGGAGCATAAACTGTGCTTTGCAAGGGTTTGTCTCCAGGGTGACCTTGTTGCAGCCTCTCAGTACCTGAAGGGGCTCCAAAGGACCTGGAGAGGGAATCTCACAAAGGCATGGAGTGACAGGACAAGGGGGAAAGGCTGCACACAGGGAGGACAGGGTTAGATGGGATATTGAGGAAGAATTCTCCCCTGTGAGGGAGGTGAGGCCCTGGCACAGGTTGCCCAGAGAAGCTGTGGCTGCCCCATCCCTGCAAGTGTCCAAGGCCAGGTTGGACGGGGCTTGGAGCAACCTGGGATAGTGACAACATCCCTTGCCTCAACCTGATCCCTGAACACTGCAGAAATATTCCTTCCTCCCTGGATCATTATATTCTTAGTGTTCATCCAGGGAAGAACTCCCATCAGGAGTCCTGCTCCTCCTGCCCCACATTCCCACACACAAAGAGCCTCCTCTCACCTTCCTCTGGCACCGATCCATGACCAGTATGACCAGCACAGTGACTGCCACAGCAGCCAGGGTCACCAGCACACTGGACACCCAGGAGTGCCCAAAGGAACACAGCTGGACTGTGGAGTAAAGGTTTGTCCAGAGAGACATGTAGAAAACCTGGGAAAAAAAAAAAAATTAAATAGAGGCTGGGGATAGTCACAAACCCGTGAAAGTGAGAAGAGTCACGGGAAAGAAGAAAACCAACAGTCCCTCTCCCTTCTCCCTCAGTGTAAATTAAGTCACACAAGGGTTTCAGAGGGTGAGAAAGGACAGAAGTGCTTCCCAATAATAAATAAGGGAAAGAAAGGACTGGAAGGACTGAGCAAGCTCTAGTTTATTATAAAAAAAATCACCAGTCACCAAAGACAGAGAGTGAATTATTAGTGATGATTCATACCCAGGAAGGATTTCAACTGAGTTCCTCCATTTAGAGCAGAAATGCACTCACTGAGGCATATTGGTAATAATTCTAATAGTCCTGTATTTAGAAAGGTCCTGTGTCAAGGTGGTGCAGGGACCACTCAATTACAATAATGTTCAAAGAGTGGACACTGAAATGGGATCAAGGACTGTGTTAAGGGCTGGCAAACTTGGCCTTTCCATAAAAATGGGAAAAACTGAATTTCTTTACTTCAGGCAGCAAGTATTTGGGGAGGAAATGGCCTAGAAGCAAGTATGATGTGTACACAGCACGTCACAGCCTCAGCTTGCAACACAATTTATTTGCACTAAACAGGCACCAAACCCCTTGAAACACTGAGCCCCAAATCCTGCTAGGAACTGGGGCTCAGTGTTTCAAGGGGTTTGGTGCCAAAGGAACCCACCAGGATGGGTGAAAACCAGTATTTCCTCCCTGCCCAACCCCTCCCTGGGCACGAGGAAAGCAGGTGTAGGTGTTGGTGCCCCTCAGGCAGTGCCTGGAGATCCCCCCTGTCCTCACCACAGCAATGGCAATCTGGAATGCCCTGGAGTTGTAGAACATGTACCTCCTCACTTCAGGCTTCAGGACACCATCCTGGATCAGGTTTTTCCACTGATCCACTGGCACCTGCTCAGGGAGCAAACACAGAACTCGAGTCACCCTCCAGTCTGGGCTCCCAGTCCCCACCAGACCCAGGCTGGGCAAATATCGGGGCCAGGCTGGCACTGCAACCCAAATCTGTCCCCTCCCACAGAGAGCATCTCCAATCCCATCCACGCAGCTCTCACACACTAAAATCTTGTGGTTTTGCCTCATCTGCAGTGAGGAATATCTGCCTGGAAAGGGCACAGGAGGAAAAACGTCTATTTAAGAGGAAGGAGAAGAGGTGACAGATTGTTCTTGGGATGCTCCACCCCATCAGAGTGACATCCAAGCAAAATTCACTCCAACCCGTGTTCAAAGACTTTGCTCATGGATGTTTAATCCAAGATCACCCCACCTGACTTGCAACTGAAGTACAACTGAAACAAGCACCTCTCAAACCAAAAGAAAACCCCGAAGTGATGCAAATTATGCCAATCCAGCTGGGATTAACTCCCACATCGCCCCCAGGGCAGCTCACCTGGACCCCCAGGGCCTTCAGCTTCTCTGCACAAAGCTCCAGGTCGAAGCAGGAGGTGGAGCAGGTGTTGTCCATGCTGAGCACCAGGAGCACCTGGTCTTTGAGGGGTTCTGCAAGAGCCCAAGGGATCCATGAGCACCTCACTGCAGGGAGGGGGGGGTTCCTCCCAGCAGCCAAGGAGCACATGGCAAAGGGAAGGATGAGGAACTAAGACCACCCTGATGTGTCGAAAAAAGGATCCCAGAATCCCCCTTGGGCGTTTCTAAGGAGCTCTGGAAGCAGCCTGAGGTAAGGAGACAACCCACAAAACAGGGAGAAACCCCAAACACGTTCCAGGAGTGAGCAGAGATAACAAGAGATGACACAGTGCTCTGATCTTCAGCCAGATAACGTCTTGCCTCACCAATCCCTGACTGAAAGGACAATGGCTAAGGCAGATCTACCTCTTAGAGACCCCCCCTTGGCCTGCCCACCCCACCCACCAGGAGCAACAGCTTGAGCAATCAAACTAAAGTGCTTTCCAGTAATCACTTGCCCGGGATGTGGCAGGGCCACCCTGGAACCTCCCCCCAGACCCTCCCGTGCCCAGTTCCCCACTCCAGCAGCGCTCCTGGGATCAGCTCAGGGCCCTCAGCTTCCCAGTGTTCACCTCAGAGGTGCAAGCTACAGACCCAAGTCGCAGTCAGGAGCCTAAAAAATGTGACGACAGCCTGTCCTAGATTTTGAGGAGCAGCCTTGGAGCGGCACAGGAGAGCTGTGATCTCCAGGCATCCCATCTGGCATCCACCTAGAGCTTACACAAGCTGTGCTACATCAGGAGGAAGAGTTCAGGTCTAGGGAAGTGGCTTGTTCAGCTCAGCTCCTGTTTCACTGAGATGTTTCCCCCAGCTTCCCTTCCCCTCTGCAGCTCCAGAGCTGTCCCCTGGGCTGCTCCTGCTCACTCTTCGAGCTCTCCCAGGCTGTGGTGCTGATGAAACACCACATGTTCATTCCCCTTTCCCTTCTCCCCCATTTCTATCCTCCATCCTCATCATCCCCTCACTGCTCAGGAACAGGAGATGCCACATGGAACAAGGCAATTACAACAGGGTGTGACTGCACTGAGCCAAAAAGGGAAGAGCAGGAGCACCTGAAACCTCCAGGATCACAAGGTGCTGTTTGTTTGCTGAGGTTTATCTCCTCCTGGCACAGAGGATTGGAGATGGTGATTATAAAGCAAAAATAAAGCAAATGGCTTCAGCCTTGGGCCCATCTCTCCTGTTCTCCAGGGCTTTAGTCTTGGACACTTCAAGGGATGGGGCAGCCACAGCTTCTCTGGGCAACCTGTGCCAGGGCCTCCCCACCCTCAAAGCCAAGAATTTCTCCCCAGTACACTACCTAACCCTGTCCTCTGTCAGTGGGAAGCCATTCCCCCTTGTCCTGTCACTCCAAGCCCTTGCAAACAGTCCCTCTCCATCTTTCCTGTAGCTCCTTCAGGCTCTGGAAGGCCACAATCAGGTCACCCCAAAGCTTCTCTTCTCCTGGCTGAACAACCCCAGCTCTCCCAGCCTTCCCTCCCAGCAGAGCTGCTCCATCCCTCTGATCCTCTTGGTGCCTCCTCTGGACTCTCTCCAGCAGCTCCATGTCCTTGCTGTGCTGTTCCCAGGGCTGGAGCAGCTCTGCAGGGGGGTCTCACCTGAGGGGGTAGAGGGGCAGGATCCCCCCCTGCTCTGCTGCCCCCACTACAGGTCAAGTTTCCCAACTACTCCTTGACTTTGAAGGCCAAGAGAAGAGGAATTCCAGGGTCCTGGTTTTTAGTAAGTGAACATCCATTTAATCCTATATATCAGGCTTTCTAAAAACATTCCGAGTGTCTCCACCCCCTTCCCAAAATGCTGAAACATCCACACTGTTTAGTTACTTTGGCAAATGAGATGCTGTTAAAGAGCATCTTTGGAAAAGTTTGTCTGTGGTTATTTTAAGGGCCCTGTGCTCAGATCTGCCTCTCTCCTTACCAACAAGCCACTCACCTGCCACCCACTGCAGGGATTCTTCCCTTAAATCACTCTTACAGTAGAGGAGGGAGGACCTGTTTTTCTCAGTCCCACCAATTTGGTTTTTCTGGGCCATGCTGGAGGTGGCTCCCCCTGAGGGATTCTATGCTGTGGTGTGAGAAGTTCAGCATTTATCTCTGTCCCTGCTGAGAAGCAGCAGCTCAGCCCCCCAGCAGCCGGCTGGGGAGCAGACTGTGAAACCCTCACTCACACTCCCACTGCTGCCTTCCTCCAGATCCTGCTTGCCACGAGCCAGGAGGCATTTTCTTTTTTAGCCCTGGAAAGAGAAAAAAAGAAAATCCTAAATCTTGCAGAGACAGCAAATAAGGCATAACAGCAGTGACTTTGCTCCTTGGACCTGCACTTGGGAGGTGTTGGGCAGCACAGTAAGCACAGACTCGCCTTCTGCTGCAATTACCTTCGTGGTTTTGCTAACAGCTGGAAAAGCTGTCCT
Organism: Lophotriccus pileatus; assembly: GCA_035583135.1. Classification (NCBI taxonomy): domain Eukaryota; kingdom Metazoa; phylum Chordata; class Aves; order Passeriformes; family Tyrannidae; genus Lophotriccus; species Lophotriccus pileatus. The sequence continues at coordinate 8,546,583 of JAWWES010000038.1, forward strand.
TAAATATGCCTTAAATTACCGTGACATCCCGAAGGATTCGCATTTTGTAAGCGATTAGCCGAGAGCAGGCCGGGTTTCTCCTCTTCGCTCTGCCCCACAGACCGCGGGGCCGATGGCAATGCCCCTCCTGGCAGCGCCGCTCCCCGTCCCGGGGATAAAACCCCCTCCTCGCGGAGGGGACAGCGCAGCTCAGGAGGCAAAATGCCCCTGCTGAAGGCAAAGTCAGGCAGGAGCTCTCACCCAGCGCAGCGAAGCCTTGGAGGGGCTCTGCTTTCCTCCGCTCTCCCCTCCCTGCCGCGGGCAGGTTCTCACGGCGGGCGCTGTGCCCGCGGCTTCGCTGCTGATGTAAGTCTCTGACCCGCTGCCAGGACCTGTGGGTGGCTATTAAAGCTTGGAAGACTCAGAAGTTTACTTTTCAATTATCTTCCCCTCACGTGGCTCGGCTACATCCGCACCAGCTCTCCCAAAAACATCGCCCACTTTTTTAACCTCTGCGTGGACCAGGAGCCTGTGGCTGTCTCCTGCTGGGAGGGTCCCTCCTCGATTTCACCCCCTCTCCTTCCAAAGACGATTGTTTTCTTTCCGACTGGGGGTTGTTCCTGCCGTTCCCCCCTCGCACAAAGCCAGGACAGTCCCTGGGTGATGGAGTGTCGGAAAGGAGGCAAGAGAAACAAGAGGAGAGGTTCTGCCGGCAAGAAAAACCCCTCAGAGGGCTGGAAGCTCACACTTCGAGGGGACAAACCAGGATAAAAGTGCAGAGTGTGTGTGCACAGGGTGGGCACAGCACCTGCTCTTCAGGGGAGGAGCAACTCCCCTGAATTCTCAGCACAGCCCTCCCCTGAGCACCACGAGCCACGTGTTACACAGCACAGCACCCAGCACCAAAAGGTGCATGGACACAGTGAATTTTCTCACCCCTTCCCCCCTTTTGCTGTCAGTCCTTTCAGGTTAGCATCAAACCAGAAGGGAAAATGAAAATCAAGACAGAAGAGCTCACAGAAAACAGCAGCAAAGAGTGAAAGAACAGAGGAAACGAAAGGAAAATCTAATTAGAAACTAAAGAAAAACCTGATTAAAATCAAACAACCTGTTGCTGCTGCTGTCACATTAAGTTAGAGGTGAATCAAGGCTCTGTGGCTTAGATGTCTTGGAGAATTTGGGGTCTCTGCAGGACAGTCCCCAGGAGGTGACAGTGAGGGTACAGCAGGTCAGGGCAGCTCAGCCATTCCCAGCCCATCAGGGAGTTGCAGGAAGGAATAGCCTTCCCCAGCCAGGACAAGCTCCTTGGCCAAAGCAGCTTTGCTTTTACCTCTTTGAGCAGCACAGACCTTGTTTGACTCTGCTGCCTGTTACTGCAGAACTGCCCATTTTGGAGGTGGAGCCCTCCTGTCCCTCCCAAATCTTCCTCCTGTGCCAGCTGGAGGAGCAGCCTCTCATCTCCTGCACTCCCAGGCTCTGTCTCTCAACATCTCTTCCTATTTTTTATGCAATGCCAACGTCTCTTTGGTGGCTTTGCCTCCTTCAGGCCATGGACCCTCTTTTTCAGACTCCTCCAAGCCCTCACTAAACAGCAGAGAAACATCCAGCAAGTCCTGTTTCATTTCCAGAGCAGCCAGCAGAGCCTTACCTGGTCCAGCTCGCTCCTGGTCCTGGGAAGGCAGCTCAGCTCCCTCCTCCTCCTCCTCTTCCTGCCTGGCCTTTCTGTGCCATTGGCCCACTCTGCACTGCCCAGGTGCCACCACCAAGCAGGAAGGTCTCTGGTCCTGCAGCCCCGACCTGTGCTGGGAAAGTTCCCTCTCTTGCCGGAGTCTCCCGGGATCACAGACCAACCAGGGCAGGCAGCCTGTGCCCCTGCCTCCCTCTCCTCACGCCGAGCTGCAAGCACCAACTTGCAAAATCTCCCTGGTGCATGTGACTTTTCCCCAGGGCTGCTCTCAGAAATGTGGTTTTAACCCTCTGTGGTTCCTCGAAAGTGTTTCCACACTGAAGGCACAGCAGACACCTGACACCCCCCCAGGAATTATCCTCACCTTTGGCAGGGTGGGGGGCCAGAGCTGGAGCTGGACCCTGAAGCCTGTGCAGTGTCACAGAAGACTCTCCTCCTCCTGCTCCTTCTTGATCAGCCAGGCAGAACTAACGAAGCCCAAATACCCCAGTTGCACCAGATTAGTTGCTGGGTGGGAATATTGAAGCCAAACACCCCTGACAGGGCTGCAGACACCAGAAGAGGCAAATGAAGATCTCAGGGCTGACAACAGGTCACTCACATTGGGCAAAAGGTCACGTTAAAGCCCAGAGGAACAGGGATAACACCCAGGGCAGGAATTGTAGCCCTCCTCATAGCAGGAGGCTGGGCTGACAGGGAGCAAGTTTCCTCTCCAGCAGCTCCAGGAGAAAAGTAGAAGGCTCAGGCAGGTGGTCAGATGGACCGTCCAGAGCAGCTTCATGTGCTGGAGAAGTTGTTTCTTCCATGCAGGGAGAGACAGTGCTGAGATAAACCACTGAAAGGAGGCTCCTTGGCATGGGAATCGTGGTTTCAGAGCTCACCAAAAGCTGGAGGATCCATGGAGGGTTGGCACAGAGCGAATCCAGTGTCGTGGGGAGTGTTAGTTTTAGTGAATGGTTTTAAAAAGTAGAAAATAGCAGCTTCTTGCAGTGCCTGTGGACACTTCCTGGAGCAAAGGCCACCCCTCTCTTGGAGGGATGGGTTTCTGCAGCCCTGCCTGCCCCAGGCATTGCTGAGTGATGTGTTCATCGCGCCACGTGGCTGCACAGGCCGCAGGAATGACTCCAAAGCTGCTTACAGGGATCTTGGGACACTGGGAGCCGGGAACCGGCACAGCAACACCGTCCAGGTATTGAGAAAAATCAGATAAACCCTGCTGCTGTCACCAGCTCCAATCCCCACCCACCACAGGGCCACACGAAGCTTGGGGCTCTTTTGCAAACGCTCCTCATCAAAAGCTTTGCCTTTGTCTTCTCCTCTCCTCACCCACACAAAGATTCCAGCAGGGAATGATGACCCAAGTGCTTCCAAAGAGCACTGTCAGCTCTGCACAGGAAAATGCCCCAGGCAGGACCCTGTGGGAGCAATAAACTTGAAAGCAACATCAATAAATTACCTGCCAGGTGTCCACAACCCCCCCTGTGTGATCTTGGCACGGGCACCTCAACACATCAGCACAAGCAGAAAATTCCTGCTCCTTGGAAAGTTTGGGATCACCAGACTCGCCGAGGCTTGAATCCCAGACTGGTTTGGGTGGGAAGGGACCTTAAAGCCCATCTCATTCCAACCCCCTGCCATGGGCAGAGAACCCTCCACCAGACCAGCTTGCTCCAAGCTGACTTTACCAAACTATTTGCTGTCTCTGGGGGAGTTCACCCCTGGTTTTCCCCCCAATTCCTGCAGTGCTGTGCAGCTGGTTGGGGATGGCTTGGAGCTGCTGTATTTGATGTCACCTTCCTCAGGTTGGTGTTATGCTCCTCTGCAGGGAGCCTCGTGCTATTGGTCTCAGATCATTTCTCCCACTTACCAGGATCATTTGGAATTGGGATTCAGTTCCTCTGTACTGTTTGTATCTTTTCCCAGCTTGGTGCCTCGGACATACATTGTACTCCCCGTTCCACATGCTGCATTAATGAATATATTACAGGGAACCTGATTCCAGGGGGAACAAAAAAACCAAACCTGCTGTTTGAAGTGCTTTTCCAGACTTTTCTGACCCCTCCTGTCCTCAGGGATAAACTGATATGGGATAAACATCATGTCCTTAATATAATTTCTGAGGCCGCTCTTTGCTACCTACTGCTTTAAATACAAGACATACACACTTCAGACTGGCTTTCCCTATCCTAAGACCACATTTCCTCCATATTTCCTCGATGTTTTGATAAACTGAACTCTTTTTGCAGTGTTTGGAAGGCTGAAAACACACCCCTCCCTGTGATTCCTGCTTTATTGGCCATGCTCTGCACACGGTTGCAGTTTCTCTCTCCCTCAGCCTCGTTTGGACTGTGCTCACTGCAGCCAACACTGGCACATCTCATTTTCTTTTGATGAAACTGCATTTTCAGTGGGTAGCTGTGCCATCTTTTTCCTATTTTTTTTTTCCTTGTGAGCCCTAATTAGGAAAACAAAGTTATTGAAAGCCTTGTCTTGCCCTTCCTGCACACAAAGTCCTTTCACAGACTCTGAGCTGTTGGCTGGTTGGTTTTTTTTTCCCTCAAACAGCTCAGCAAAGCTGACAGATTGACAGTCATTAAATGTAAAAATTTATTTCACAATATCCCTAAATTACAAGTTTCAAATGAGAAATGACACTTGCTTAAGGCACCAAGTGTGGTTCTCATCTTTTTTTTTTTTCCTATTTCTGCCTCTTTCCTATGAAGACTTAAATTCTTCTTTTTAGTATGGTAATGCAAAAACCTCTTTCTTGCATCTCAAATTAAAAGAGGGGAAAGCTCACTATGTACCTCGGATAATGATTCAGCTATTGATCCAGAAGATGCTTTATTAGATTATTTTGAGGCAGACGAATGTAATTTAATACCAATTTATTTTCTATTCCTATACCAGTCCCAGATATAATCTTTTCTGCATGAAATTAGCACTTTCTCCTTTCAACCTCAAAGAAAGATTATGCCTTGCTCCTTGCTTGGATTAGCTGGGGGAACTTTTTCACCAAAACATTGATTTCTGAGGGTTCCTGATAATGGTTTCGATACCATGAAGTCAAAACCTCAGCTGGGATTCGTGGGTTCTAAGCTTGCCTCTCTCGTTAGAACTAGTGATGTCTGATAAATGGGTGATTCTAGAGGAGGAAAACAGAGGGAAGGAGGAAAACTGAGCAGGTTTAATGAGGGCAGAGAGAAGGAAATGACCACCAGGGCAGCACAGGAAGGGTTTGGGGCAGCCAAAACGAGAGGGTGTTTCTGTGCCCAGCTGCTCCCCAGGCAGCTCTTGCTGGGATACACCATCCTGCTGCTCACACCTCCCACCAGCTGCCTCCCAGGCCAGGAACTGCTGGCTTTTCTCTAGGGTCACTTATTGCCACCAAATTCTGCCTGCTCCGGGGTCAGATGTGGGAGAAAACAGCAGGAGCCTAAATGTGGGGATAAGCACGAAAGGAACTGCCAGCTTGGATCTAGCATTAAAAAAGCAGAAGCAAAAGAATGAGGTGCAGAAAAGCAGAAGAATGAGGTGTTTAAGCTTGTCAAAGGTGGACTTGCACACTGGAATACCTCAAAAGGTTTGCTGATGTTCCCAGCTGGCACAGCCAGGGCAGCACAAGGAAAGGCTCACGGACCTCTGGCACTGGGAAAATGTGGGGTCCTCTCTCTGGTTCTGAAAGTGCCCAAAACAAGCTGCCAGGGGAGCTTCTGGGAGCTCTGACAGAATTGCTGTCCTCTTAATGAAACCTCTCTGGACTCCAGATAGGGGGTTGGGGGTGACTTCCCTCCTTTATTTCACAGAATCACAGTGAGGAGCAGACAGTGACCTTCACTGGACAGTGCGAGCCGAGTGGGGAGCAAGCTCTGTCAGTACAGACCTGCCTTAAAAATTGAACTCTGCCTTCAAGCAGCACAAATATGTGTCCTAATTGTACCTCAGACTGCATGTTAAGCCTTCCAGATGACACTCATACCCTGGTGTTCGTGCCATTTGTCCATCTGGTGCTCGCACAGATGACACACCTTCTCAGCGGCACGTCAGAAGTGACAGGCGTTAATTCTACAAGAACACAGATAATGACTGGAAAGAACTTCCACAAAAATCAGCTCCAACCCGTTGTTGATGACCAGGGACGTGACCAGAGGTGAACTGAACCGTGTGACTCCTGCTCTGATCCCGGGAAGGTGTTTATTTGTGAGCAGTTTGAACTGGGAGGAACCAAGAGCAGGAGCCCCTCACTGACACTGCAGCAACAAGACACAAGGGCTGATCCTTTCTTACCTCCCTCCAGCACCAGGACTCTGATATTCCTGGCACTCAGGTGGTATTTCCAGGGATGGGAGCTCAAATGAAGGGAATCAGGCAGTGCTGGGTGTGCCCAAAGCAGCTTCTGGCTCTTTCTGTGGTACAGGAGATGCTTGTGGTACAAAGCTATGGCTCAGAGACATCAGGGCTTATCACAGGACCACAGACAGGTTTGGGCTGGGAGGGGCCTTAAATCTCATCTCTTTCCACCCCTGCTCCAAGCTCTATCCATCCCTTGAACACTTCCAGGGATGGGGCAGCCACAGCTTCTCTGTGCAGAGGAGGAGCAGGGAAAATGTGGGTACAGATTCATACCAGCAGCTGGGTTTGGGTCTCACTCCTACTCATCAAACTCCCTGCAGAACATCAGATTTCAGAGGCAAGAAGCCACGTTTCCCACTCCATACCTCTGTCAGAAGAATGTTCCCCTGCAGAGTATTTTCCTGGCACAGCCTGGCTCAGGCACTCAGACAGCAGTAGGGCTCCCCTTCCCAGAGCAAGATAAAAGAATGTCCATCTGAAATAAAATCTCTACGCTGCAAACAAAGCCAGCCTTCCTGGAGAGCAGTAATTGGAAACCCTCCCTTCAGTGCAAAGTTAAAGTCATTCTCAACAGTTAAGTTTCAGGGAAATATTTACAGAAAAATTGTTATTCATGCAGCACCTCTGCATGTTCTAAAGGGAGAGACTGAGGAAATGATCAGGGAGGGTTATTTTTCCCTTTTTTCTCCTGCCTCTCACTGTTCTAGAGAGGAAGGGTAAAGCCCTCATTAACAAAGGGAAACTTAAGAACCAAAAGGAGAAAGTGGGGCACACGCTGTAGCTCTCCTGGCCAGAGCAGGAGCTGTCAGTGGTGACAGAGGGGATGAAATGGCTAATTACAGCCCCAGGCCAGGAGGGCTTTCATGAGCAGTGCCCTGCTGGAGCCTGAGCACCTGCTCTCCACGGGAAGAGATGTTTCATCTCCAAAGGACACACCAGAATTAACATGGCTGCAACCTTTTATGAGGCCACAGCACCTCTCCAGCCATCCCACCACGCTGATTAAAACTGCTTTGATCCTGTTCTCCTTGTACCCACCTGGCTTTTTTTTATCTCCAGCCTGGCACGTTTGACTTTGCTTTTGTTTCAATTTTACAACCTGTTTAATGGCTTGAATTCCTGAAGAGAACCTTTCAGGAGCATGGTGCAGCACCGTAAAATATTCCAGGTGACACTACAGCACTCTGCTCTGTCAGTGTGACTGCAGAATTCACATCCATCCTGCTTTTTTCCCCTCCCAGTCACAACTCCAGAGGCTTTGGAGTGCTGAGGGGCTGTGGAAATAGAGGATGTTGTGTCTGAGGAACAGAACAGCATCAGTGAGGTTTCTTGTGTAAATCCTGCCTGCACAGACTGGATCTGAGCAGGGACACACTGACTGAGGTCCCTTTTCTGCAAAAAGCCTGAAATTAAACTCAACCAGAAAGCAAAGCTGCAGTTAACATTCTGCTGGTGGGACAGCAAGAGGAAGAAACCAGTAAAATATGAAACCCCTGGATATATTTGTGTGTATTTTTGATTTAAAGAACTAGAAAGTGATGCAGGACAACCCCAAAACACTTCTTTCCCACTGCTCCCGGGTACAGGATGCTGCAGGATCCAGGATGACCTTGGTATAAACACTCAGTGACCAGTACTGGACCAAAGGAAGGATAATTACTGCTCAGCACCTGGCTATCAAACTATTCCAATGAACTGGCAACACTTTATTTCCCCTAATGGTCACAAGAACATTTGTTCCTGAAGGTTTTCAGAATGATCTGGCAGGTAAAGCATCAGACTGGAGCCAAGAGGAGGAGCTCTGTAATGGGTCTGAACTTACCTGCTGTGACCTTCAAAGAGTTTCTGCCTCTCTTACTCTTTTATCAATACTTGATGGTCACCCTGAAGAATCCAGACTCCCATGGTGCTGAGAGCTGCCAGCATTCCCAGGACAAGTCAGCATTCCCAGGACACGTTAGCAGGAACGACCAGACTGACAGGAGGCTTTGGAGTGAAGTGTTTTTACTTTGCAGGTGTCACAGTGCCAGACTTGAACCTCAAGCAACAGCAGAATATACAGAGGGTATTGAACACAAGCACCTCAAAATGAACAGGCAGAGAGCTCTTCCCCCAGGGTTTAAACCCCGTGCAAAGGTTTAACAACACACTGAAAAATGCAGTTTGGTCAATGAGAATACACTTACACGGGTTTCACAGTTACTGACACGGGCTCTCCCTTTCAATCTGGCCAGAATCCCCCTCTCCTTTCTACTTCAGGCAGCCCTGATGTGCCAACTGGATTATATTTATTTAATAACTTAGCCCAGCTGTGGCCACTTCATGTTTGACTAAGCTCTGGGCCCGTGTCAAAAGAGAAGCTAAGAGAACTCCACCAGCTCACTGCAATAATTTAACACATGGACAAGGACAGTTCAGGGATGGTTCAGGGCTGTACATTCCACCTGAAGCTCAGACACCACTGCCAGCACTCCCAGCACAGTTTTCCTTCCCCCACTACCCATTGATGCGATAATTCACGTGGATTTCAGGTTTGATGTCACACACCAGGGACAGCAGCTGGGACAGAACCACCTCCCTGTTCTTCTGGAAGTTCTGCTGGATCACACTCATCTTCTCCTGGGTCTCCTTCTCAACTTCAGTGGTGCAGCTGCCATGAGATCCAAGGGCCTGCAAACAGCAAAGAGGAGGCTCCTGTGTGAGCAGTGTGACCAAGAAATCACCACACCAAGCCCTGTATTTTGTTCCTCTGGACTGTCTCAGGGCATCTCTGCCCTTAATCTTTGTTGAGGGAACATTAATGTGAACGTTTATGTTAAAAATCCAAAAGAACTGTTGGATTTTTTGCTCAGATTTCACCCTAAACTTGTCCAAGTTTGCATTTCACCCTCAGCTTTTTATTCTCTTTTATAGAAGCAGTGAATGGTTTGGGTTGGAACAGACCTTAAAGATCACCTTGTTCCAACCCAGGGGAGCATTTATTCATTACCATTGAAGAGCATAAGCTTTTAAAGAGTCCCAAAGTAAAGGCCCTGCTGTACAGATAACTGGAACCTGGAATTCCTGGGCACTTCTGTACTAGAGAGTGCAAGAAAAGTAACACCCCTGAGTTAGTTTAAGCATAATTCACATCATCCCAATCCTTCTACCCCTGAAGAATCTTTATAAAAATGTGTGACCAGTGACAGGATCCAGGGGAGGGCTGGAGCTGTGTCAGGGTCAGGTTGGATCTCAGGGAAAGGTTCTTCCCCCAGAGGGTGGTTGGCACTGCCCAGGCTCCCCAGGGCAGTGGGCACAGCCCCAAGGCTGCCAGAGCTCCAGGAGGGTTTGGACAACGCTCTAAGGGACAGGGTGGGATTGTTGGGGTGTCTGTGCAGGGCCAGGAGTTGGACTGGGTGGTCCTTGTGGGTCTCTTCCCACACAGGACATTCTCTGGTTCTAACAGGACTGTGGGCCACACCTCCCAACTTACAATACCCTCCTCAGCCCATCAGTGAGGACAGAGAGAGAACATTCCCAGTAAAAGTGAGGACAAAAAGGCCCAGAAGAAGAGACTGACACCCTGGGACTCCAGTTTTTCCCTGTGGAAAAGGATGAGCAAAACCAAAGCAGCTAAGAGGCAGTGAACTCTGTTGGAATTGCCTGGGATCACATGCCCAGTGAGCCAAGTTAACAAACAATGGTTGAAATCATTCCTGCCCCACTGAGGTGATTATGCAGGAGCAGAGGAGGTGGAAATGTGCCAGCCAGAGGGTGGACAGAGGGGAGGATGGGGGCACATGAGCAGTGCAAACAACCTCAGCTGGTGGAGGGCCTCAGTTCTGTGCCCTTTGGGAATACCTCTTCTTGCTCAGAAGGGAAGGACAGAGCCATGGAATTTAGAAGGAAACACTGCTGAGCAGAACACAAGCTGACAGCTGCTTCAGCACAAGGCAAGTGGCTCCTACCACACCAGCATCATGAAAACCAGCCTGTCACTGGAGGAATGGGACACTGCTACACACAGGAGGTTTTGGGAGGCTGCCACCCATCAGGGCACCAGCCAACCCATGAGTTTATTGATCTAATTCCCTGCCTGTCCATAGTTCTGCTGCTGAGATGCAAAACACCCTGTCCTGAGTCACTCCCACTGGTTTTTCCGTGCCACGTGGCCCTGCATCACAGGAAGGCACTTAGGGAAGTGCTGCTCCTGCACCACTCTCCACCCCCAGGGCTGTTTCAGGGCAAGGAACCCCCCACACAAGGCTGAGGGGCTGCAGGGAAGTGAATGAGGAAGAAAACCAACCGCTGCTTCCTTGGCCTTGAACTCCTTCTCGCGCTGCAGGCGGTACTGCTCAATCTCGGCCTGGGCTTCCTCCTTGGCCTGCTTCAGCCTCCGGTTCTTCCCTGGTTCCAGAGAATAAAAGAAAGAAGAGAAAACACTCAGAGCCTGTTGCCCCAGAGCTCTGCAGCTCCCCAGTGCACAACCATCCCCACAGTTTGCAGCTCCCTGTGCAGGAGGCACCAGCCAAGCCCCCTCAGTGGCTGCTGATCTCAGGAGCACAAGGGTCACCCCACCAAACCACGGCCAGGAGCTTCCACCTCTGAGCAATGCAGAGGTTCTCTGAGCCACTGGATGCACTGGGCAATGTTCAGCTCTGGCCCTACTCATACAATGAATCCCAGAATGGTTTGGGTTGGAAGAGACCTCAGCTCATTCCACATCACCTTCCACGAGCCCAGGTTGCTGCAAGCCCTGTCCGACCTGGCCTTGGACACTTCCAGGGATGGGGCAGCCACAGCTTCTCTGGGCAACCTGTGCCAGGGCCTCCCCACCCTCACAGCAAACAATTCCTTCCCAATATCCCATCTAACCCTGCCCTCTGGCAGTTTAGAACCACTGTCCCCTGCCCTGTCACTCTCTGCCCATATAAAAAGCCCCTCTCCCTCCTTTGTACAAGCCCCCTTTAGGCACTGAAAGGGGCCCTAAGGTCAAACCAGAGCCTTTTCTCCAGCTGTCAGGGGGTTGAACAACAAGTCAGGGCAGATACATAAATACAGATATAGATAAATATGGATATAGACAGATATAGACATAGATATAGACAGACATAGACATATAGACATAGATACAGATATATACAGATAGATATAGGCAGATATAAATAGATATAGGTATGTTTGAAGCAAGAAAAATTTGCAAAGCTGGGGCTCTTTGTAACCAGAATTTCTCTTATTTAACAGGAAAATCTAACTCGGATCGCCAAGGAACAGCTCTCAGCTCTCTAAAACGCCTAACCACGGGTGGCGAACACACAGTTTCCACCAAGACAAAAGAAGCTAAAGGTGGGAAGGCCAGAGAGAAGCACAGGCACCCCCGAGGGACGCCGCTGCCGTTCCCCAGGCCGCGGCCTGATGGTGACGGGGCAGCGGTCACGGAGCTGCTCCCACACGGGGGGTCCCACAGCGGCCACAGAGCCCACACCGCGCACCCACGGCCGGGCCGCCAGGCCTGAGGCGGCCGCGCCGGCACAGGCCGAGCCTGGCTGCCCCGGCTTCCCCGGCCGCCTCAGCGCCCGCGGCGCGGCCCGGAGGAGCCCAGCCGGGCTGTACTCACGCTTGCGGGCCTCGGCCACCTTCTCCGCGGCGCGTTTCTCGGCCTGCAGCAGCTGCTGGATGCCCTGCGACTGACTCGCCATGGCGGCTCCCGCACCCACCGAGCGCCCGGGCCGCGGCGGCGCCGCACGGACACGGACACGGGCACGCCCACACGGACACGGGCACGCCCACACGGACACGCCCACACGGACACGGGCACGCCCACACGGACACGCCCACAGCGCCAGGGATACGCCCACGAACGCACCATATAAGGTAAGGGCGAGCCCAGACCACGCCCCTCTGTTACGTTATCATAGCGGGGGGCACGCCTCTATCAGGCCACGCCCCCACTCAAACCCCCGCCCCCTCCGGTCCTTGCGGGGACGCCCCCCGCCGAAGGATTTTTAATTTAAACGTATCCCAGAATCAACCGGGTTGGAAAAGAGCTCTGAGGTCATCGAGTCCAACCCATGACCCAACCCCACCTTGTCCCCCAGCCCATGGCACTGATGCCACCTCCAGGCTCTGCTCA
>JAWWES010000038.1:8558813-8577462 GCA_035583135.1 Lophotriccus pileatus
GAAAGAACTGTGGTGCTTTATTTTCCTTTCTTTGCCCCCCCCCCCACAAAATCTGCAGACAGCCCATCTTAAACCCCTTCAGGAAGATGGTGCTGGGGGGTTATTTTTATTTATTTCATAGGTTTTAATTTTATTTATTTTCATGCTTAGAAGCACAGCAGTCCCAGGATGCACATCAGGCTCCCCAGGGGATGCTTTGGTCCCCTCTGGGCTGTGCCATCTCCTCCAGTGTTTGTGTCAGCCCAAGCCCAGACCCACTGACACACAGGAGAGTTTATAAACCAAGAACCTCCTTCTCCAGGGGCTCCCACTGCCCCCAAACACGCCCTCACTTCACCCCATCCCAGCCAACCCTCAGCCATCACCCCCCAGGGACAATTTTAAACTCCTGAACGCAGCTCCCCCAGCGTCTTTCAAGGCAGAAATGACAATTATTGTCGAATAATACGGCTCTGATGAAGCATCAGAGCCAGGACAGTGACTCATCACTGCCAGCGAGCTGTGGGGCCACCTCCTCCATCCCCCGTGATGGAAGGGACGGGAGAAGATGAATCAAATGCATATTTATAGTGCTCAGGAGGAATTATGAGTGTTTTCAGGGTGACCTTCAGCCAGGCCCACTGATTAACTAAATGGGCTTAGCGGGCCCTTCCATCCAGGGGTGTGTTTGCTTCAGGAAAAGAAAGAGAAAAGGAAACATCAGGAGAGGAGCTGTAAATTCAGGGGCTGAAGCAAGCCTGGGACACTGGGACGAGGCACAGGGATGGAGAACAGCTGCTGGGAGCAAAGGGCTGAGCTGTGGCATCAACTGGTCTGTGCTGGCAGCAGGGACATCCAGCAAATCTGGTCCCACATCATCTGTCACACACAGGGCAGGTTCAGCTCCACTGCTGTGCTGGTTATCAGGGAGCACAGAAAGGATGGAAAGTCATGGAATCGTCACAGAAGGGCCTGGGCTAGAAGGGACCTCCTCTAGTTCCAACCCTTCCTGACATCCTGTCTCTATTCCAAAATATGCCACAGCCAAAAAAAAAAACCCAGCTGGGGCTCAAGTGGGACTGCCCCAGGCTGCTTTTAAACACTAACAACCCAGATTTGAGATCCTTCTTGTCTGACCCCAAACCTGAGCAGCCCCTGCCCCCTCTCACCTCAGACCTTTGCCAAAGGCCACCAAATCATTAAACTCTGCCACTGACTCCCCCAGCCCTCAATCCCAGTCCCATCCAGAAACCCACCATCCTCATTAGCTGCTCCAATTTTTGTTTCAGGGGTGTCCCCTGCTGCTAATTAAAGCACTGGAGCTGAACCCAGAGCTGATCCCAGAGCAGGATGCTCTGAAGGGATAGCAGGGATCAAACACGCTTTGGAGCAAAGGGGTCCAGCCCTGTCCCTGCACTCACAGCCAGCACTGGGGTGTTATTTTTCTCCTGGGTGATGGTGATTTTTAGACTCACAGCTTCTCCCTGCAAGGTGGTGATGACAACACTGCCCTTTTCTGCCCTTGAAACACCCTGGCTATGATCACACTAAGTTTTCAGACAAAAATCCCTCCAAATTTCAGCTTTGCGTTGCCTAAAAAAGATGTGATGAGCTTTCAACTATTTCATTTTAAGAGTTAACAAATGAGGCAATAATAGCATTTAAAACAATCTTTTGCTTGGTTGGGCTGCTTTCTAGTTTATTACTGCCCAAAAGCTACTTGAAACCTCCTGGTGTGTGTCACATGAAACACATGTGAAGCCCAAAGCTGTTTGAGCAACTTCTCCATTCCCTTAAAATTTGTAAAAATTGCTTTTCCCTTCTTGCATTAAAAAAAAAAAAAAAAAGTTTCCAATCCTCAAACCTGCCCAGGTGTGGACAAGAGCTGCTGGTACAGCTTTAATTCTGCCAACAATGGATTCATCATTAATTAGCATCACAAGTACTTCTGGGCTTGGCTTTTAAACCCTCAGATTCATTGAACATGAGCTTGGAATTTGCTATTAGAGAAAGCAGCAATTGCTGATGCTGATAATGGCATCCCCTTATTTGTCCAGCACTGATTTCTTAATATGATAAACTTTACTAATCCTAAATTCCATGTACCTGACACTCAGCAGAGACTGGAGGGAGAATATCTTTAGAAGATTAAAGCTAGTCCTGCTCTCTAACAGGGGGAAGTAAATTGTTAAAGAAACAAAAGCATTTTCTTCACCTTCTTCCACAGGTCAGAGAAATGAAAATTAAATTAAACTGAACACATTTCTTAATTTTCTTTCTTTTTCCAAAAGCTTTTTTTTTTAAATTTTCTTGCAAGTGTTGAAGACTTACTTTCATTTTGGAGCTGCATCTTTGCTCTTTCTGCTTTTTGTTCTACACTGGTCATAATTCCAAGCGTGGGTAACATGCTTGGAATTCTGAAATAGCAAAAGATATTTCTAAAATCAGGAATAAAAACACAGCTTGTCTTTATTATTATTTATTTCTTTTTAGTTTCCAAGCCCAGCAAACATGTGCCCTGTCTTATGATCCCTCAGTCATTAAAGATTCCCAGACACATTTCATAAGAATGAGACTTTAAACACAGTCTCTGGCTGCTTTCCAGATCAGGTAATTACATTTCCCCCCTCCCTCTCTCAATTCCCTTGCACTTTCCACTGGGTATGTTATTATTCTCCATTCCCCAAGTTAAACTCTTACTCTGTGCAATTGTCACTCTTTTGAGGAGGTTTTGTGTCAATGCCTGGGAACTAAAGGGGTCTCTCTCCTCTGAGGCTTAATTCATTACCAGGAATCACTTCAAGGCATTGAGGATGATGCAGCTGTAGGATGTTGATAAATGATCCTTAGTTGATCATTTAAAAGACAACCAGTGAATAATCAATTAGCAATAGTTCAAAGGGATATTTTAAATTTATAAGCAGAGTATTAGAAATCCAAGCATAGCAGTGGATTTACATAGAAATCAATTAAACCCTGCAGTGAACAAGCCTGCACCGCTTGTCTGTGCCTGACCTACACCAAGAACTTGGCTCAAACATCCCAAAATAACCAAGAATGTTTCATTTATCATTTGGAGTTCCTTTGTGATCAAGGACAATTTAAAGCCTGGAGTAACCTGACTGCAGTGATGGAATTACGGCGGAATGGACTCACATTTATACGGCAAGAATTGATTTCTTTAAAAGCAGTTCAAGAAGCCATATTTCTGTGTCAGCTCTCGTTACCTCTCTTTGGGATAAGCCAACTGCTCTGCAGGGGCTGGTGCCAGGGTTCACCAGCGAGCCTGGAGACTCCCTTCTGGAGCATCACCCACCCTTGGGAGCTGATTAGTGGCAGGATAATTTGCCCTGATAAGGCCTGAAATCCAGTCAGAGAAATGCAAACAACTCAAATTATTTGGGGTGAGTTGCTGCTGGCACTGATTCGGTGGTGAATTATCCTAAAACCAGCCTGGCTCAGCAAACTCCAAACACACCCCCTGCTTTTTGAAGCAGGATTTGACAGATAAGCTGCTGTCTGGCCTGGGAATCTGTGACTGGCAGTGAAAGACTTTATAACCATAAAAACCCAATCCAACTTTCATGTGGCAGATTCTTCCTCAGACTCTCTTGGAGCGTGTGGAGCTGGGATGGAAAACCTCTTCCTGGTCACTCTTTTACACTCTGTAATAAATAATAGTGATCAAGATCTTTCATCTGTTCTCTTGCCTGTTCATTTATCATAATAAATAATTAATTTCATAAAAATATATCTGACTTGCCATCATTAAAACTCACCCGACAAAGTGATTTATTCACCATGGGCTTCTCAGCAGTGGGAGGGGCCCAAAGGTGTTCAACTTATCACTATTTATACATTTTAGCAAGAAAGGAATTAATTCTCACTGCCTACACAGTTCTCTTATTCTATTAGTTAAATTATTCTAATGCTAGTTAGTCCCAAGCTCAGTCCTTCTCTTCCTTTGAGGCAGTGGCCATGATCTCCCCCTGCTGGAATTCCCTCTCCCAGAGCTGATTCCAGCCCAGCTGCTGAACTGGCTTTCCTTAGGGATCCCATGTCCATCCTCAGTGATCCTTTCCTCTCCCTAGGCCTGAGATAACACCCAAATTGTACCCCCTTTTTCCTATCTCAGGTTCCCACTGTGGTGGTTCCAATTCCAGGTACCCACAGAGGATTATTCAGGTGGACTTTGGAGGTTTTTGGTGATCACAGATGCCACGTATCTGTCCCACAACTTGGGGGGAGCTTTGTAAGTTACCTCCTTACCCAGTTTGCCACAGTGGGAATTTTGGTCTGGATGCATTTTCCAAGCTGTGTGAGCCTCCCTTTTTGCTTCATTCTCTGCTTATCTCGTGACAAATTCCCTCTGTGGCCTTTGCAGCGTTTGAAACAGGCAACTGTGATCTTTAAATCCTTCCACCCGCCAGTCTGAGTTGCACATAAATCAGGATCTCTTAGCAGGAGCCAGGGAAGCTGGCAGCTCTGTTTATGTATTCTTCTGTTGCGATGAAACGTCAGCAGACCTTATTAATTCCTTGTGTACCAAAAGAAACCTTCCAGTCATCTTTCCTTGACATCTCCTGGCATCCATTCTTAATCAGAGGTCAAGTGTCCCTTGCAAAGGCCGTGGCTGGAAAGGTTCATTAGTTTGGCAGGTGACTGAGGGGGCAGTTGCCCCTCTGAGGGGCCTGGTGTGTCCAACATCCACAGAGCCATCGGGATTCCTGTGCCAGGGAACACTATTATGGACTCAGCCACATCCACACAGGGCACAGGTTGTCTGGATTTTCAGATGTGACAGCAAAACAAAGCAGGTCCCAGGATACAAAATAAGAAATACCAACCCCAAAGCTTGGACTGCTGAAGGCAACTGCTGATTCTTCAGGAGCTCCTGCAAGAACAGGAGTATTACTCCGGCTCCCCTGGGAAGAAACACATGGAAAAATCTTGTCTCCACATTAAAAGGATCTTTCAGCTTTTCAGCTCCACTTTCTCTGCCCCAACCCCCTGGGTAATGTCACTGTGTGCCGCTGCTGGGCTCGTGATGGATGATACAACCCCTGTGTACGTAAGATTGTTTGGTGCTTGGAGATGTTCGAGTAAATGACACAACCACAGCATCAGACTCATTATCAGCCCTGCCTGGAAATATCAGAAACATCTGAGGCCGCAGTTTAATTTGGATGCTTATCATAAAGCTCGGGAGAAATGGAAATTGTGTGACAAGAACAGAACACTGCAGCAGTGATGCCGAGCAGCTGATGTGTTTCCAGGCCACAGAGGAAGAGCTGGGGGTGCTGGTGGAGCCTTCCTATTACTTGTTCAAACAAAAGGGATGCTGAAGAGCATCCAAGGGACGCTGTGTGGGGCTGGAGCAAACATCCCACTCGCCTCTGGGGCCTGATGAGATGTATAACAAGAGCTGCTGATGTGCAGGTTCCTCGTGGGGCTGCTCCCATCACTCAGCTCCAGGGCTCCTGCCTGCTAAATGAAGCAGATTTGTCTCCATAAAGTCAGTGGAGCGATGGACCCTTCGCTGCAGAAGTTCAGCCAAACGCTCTGAATTACCCCAGGAAGGTGAACTTCCCTCACTCCCGGCTCAGCAGAGTTTGGAGCCTGAAGTCAGACGACAAATAGCTCCTAAAATAAGGCTTTTCCAAGGTACACAAGCACCTATGCATGCAGAGAGCTGCCTGGTGGAACTAATTTGTTTACAACGTTCATGGAAAAATCTTAATAACCAATTTCTATATTTAGTCCAAGTGCCTTTGAAAATCCAAGCTCTGCATCCCTGTGCTTCCTGCCCCCTTCCACTCATGTGGGGCTACAGGAAAAGAGCCAAAAATAAGCTCACAGCCAGCACGACCCTCCCGTGGTGCTGATGTTTGTCAAACATGACCCGAAGGCTGCTGCTCTGCTTTGGCCATGCTGTAGACCCAGTTTTTGACTCTTAATTACACAGCTCATTGCAGAGCCAAGTGAAATACCCATTTTACCTGAATTACCCCCCATTCTCTCCCTGCTCTTCCCGCCCCGGATCAAAACCCTACTCCATCCCGCTTGATTTCCACTGTGATTTGCCACACAGCTCTTGGCTGCGGGGGAAAAAGAAAAATCAATCTGTTTTTCCACTACTTCATCCATCAGCTTCATGCATCGAGCCTTCTGCTGGCAGGATGAGCTCTGCAGCGCTTGGCCACCACCAGAGCAGCCCAGGGCCATGTGGTCAGCGAGTTCCAGAGCTGCTGGAGCAGAGGCTGCAATGATCTGCCTTACTGTGCCACGGGGCAGGAGCACAGCTCGGGCTCCATGTAATGAACATCGCACTTCAGCAGCTTTCAGGATATTAATAACGTGATTAACCTGAAACAACCACAGTCACAAATTGATTATCAAGAGCAATAAATCATCTTACAGACACAGGTAGCCTGGGGGAGGTTTTTTTATATTGCAAAGCCATGAGTCCAGCCACAGGACTGGAACAACCACCAGCACGGAGCAACACCCTGGGAAAGGCCAAGCAAGACTTGATTAAACTATCTGGGGGCTGCAGAAGGCAAAGAAGGAAGAGGCTGCTGGCTGTTACATCTCTAAGATGTGGATACAAGTCACGTGGCTTATTTTTCTGCTTCTCTCCACCTACTGCCCAGTCCTTTCCAGAAGACTTTGGGAATGATTTTGCAGGGCTGGAGCCAGGACAAGACGTGGCTGCTCTGAGCATGAAGGACACAGGCAGGAGTGTCCCCAGCATGGAGCAATCCAGGGATATAAATTACACCAGGCAGCTGAGGGATGGGCTGCTCCCCACTCTATCCCAAAGCCCTGAGCTCCCTGGACTGACTCCTGCAGTTTTCCATACCCAACCCTTGGAATTCAAGGATTCTAAAGGTTCAGCCCTGCTGGATCCAGCTGCATTCCCACCACAGGAACGGGGATTGAAGGACATTAAAGCACCAGATCCGTGGAGTGGATTGGGGTATCTGGAATTCTGAGCTCTCGTTTCCTTTGAGACACAAGTGAACAACTCCTGCACACAGACCACGAGTCACCTGCTCACATCTCCTGATCCAGACAGGAGACTGAGTGAGGGCCCTGCTCACAGCCAGGCAGGGGGAGTTATGGCCCTGCCTTGGGGAGGGCACTGCCTGTCCTGGGAGGTTCATTAACCATGGGCTGGGGCGCTGCCCTGCCCATGCCCACATCCACAGAGGGGAAAAAGCACGTGCCTCCCAGCCTCTGGAGCAGGCTATTTATAACATCAAGGAACATTCCAGGGGATAAATTTTAAAATTAGGCACAGAAGCAGCAGAGAAACAGCCATTTGGCTTGGGATTAGCACCCAGAGTGCTCTGCTACACCCAGTCCACATCCACGTGCAGGGAGACACCAGCAGGACTTAAAACACACCAGTGCCAGGGCTTATTCCACTTCCAGGTGTCTCCTGGGTGCTCCCAAGTGTATGTCAGCTGTAGGAAGGTGCTCAGAACGCCCTTGTCCACATCCCTTCCGTCAGCTCTGATCCATGTTGGGAATTTACAGGTGACAGAGCCCTTCCCAGCCCTTTGGCTCTGCAGAGCACAACCTGCTCCTTGTGCCGAGGCTGAGAGTGGAGCAGGAGTCTTCCCAGAGACAGATGGGACTAGAAGTGCCAACTGCTGCTGTTCAATAAGTCAAAGCAAGTCTGGCCATCCAATTCACATCCCTGGGCCACAGCTCACTGCTTTAATTTCAGAATAATTTACAGCCAGTGACAAAGATTAGATCCAAGCCAAAGAGAGCATTAAGACACCCAGGGGTTGAGGCAGGGGAAGTTGGTACCATGAGATCTGACCTGGATTAATATTGGCACCAAAGGGAAAACACCCACTGGGCTTTGAGACCTATTGGGAACTGCAACAAGGCACCCCTGCCTTCTTCCCAGAAGGAGCATTTTATACAGACATTTCTAGGCCAGGAGGAATCCAGAAAAGGACTGGCAGCTTGGGTGTCTCAAAGCCTGTCACACACTGCAGTTGAAGGTGGAGTCAGGGCTTGGAAAGGCTGGGATGCAGGTGGGAGAGCTTGCATCTCTTCCAGCCTTGGCAGCAGAGCTCCCAGAGGGGTGAGGCTCACATCCCGCTTCCCTTTGATTCCTGCAGTGCAGGAGTCGCGGAGCTGACCTACTCAGCTGCCATCCTCCAGCCCTCAGTGCCCACATTTTGGGGGGCAGCAGACTTCAGGTAACAGTGGACAAGCTGCTGCTTTCTCAGGGAACTGAGCCTGGGCAGTAAATCAGCTCCACCCTGCCAGTCTTCCACTGCAGAGCCTGCCCCAGAGCAAGGTCAGAGTGAGCCCTGAGAGCTGCAGGAGCCTTGAATTCCCTCCCAGTGACACGCAGAGCAGAGCCCAGCAATATCCTGTGCTACACAGCCTGTCTCCTTATATCCAAATCCCACTGACCTCCTGATGCAGCCTCAAGTATCCCTCTGGAGCAGGATCAAGCCCCCCGAGCACCACAGCACAGCTCCTACCCTGCTGCTGCTTAGGTTGGTTGTTCTGCTTGGCTTAAGACACAATATACTCAATTTGTAATAAAAAGGAAAAAAAAAATCCGACCAACCAAACGTGGAGCTTCTCTTTGCCATCTCATTCTGGCCCTGGTGGAGTCTCAACTCCAGCTCCATTCCAGCCAGCCCAGAAATGGAGATGGGATCAGTTTTGCCGTTCCTGCCACAGACACCCGGTCCATCACTCCAGGAAACCTGGTTTTGCTACTGCAGAAAAACACATTTGTGATGGCTCAAACCACCTCTCCAATTCTGGTCCAAGTTTCTTGGAATAGGAGGCATAAAACATTGATTTTGTGTTATCAAACACAAACATTTCACATAGAGAGAATCTGTATAACCACATGCATCCCCTTCCTCCTCTCCCTCTAATTCAGAAAGCACATGGAATTTGGGGTTGACACTGGATGGATTGCATGGAGCTGAGAGAGACACCTCGTGCAGCCAGATACACATTTAGTTACAAAAAGCCCAGACTCCCCTATTTAAACCCCTTTTCCATGAATGATGGCTGGTATTTAAACAAGCACACACAGTGTTTCCTAAAGTGTTTTATCCACTTTAATTAAAAACTAACATTTATAGAGCAAGGCAGGTGTGCTGTACAGCAGGAGGAGGTAACAGTCCCCACTTTGGGTTGCTGGGGGCTTTCTGCAGTGAGCAGAACATAATCAGTGTTAAACTGGAATAAATACTATTGATTTTGTGGTCTCTAATAGAGGAGATGATTTTAAAGAGCTCACAGCACCAGACTGTTCAAGCCTCTTGTGTTTATTGATTGAGACTGTGTGAGAACACAAGGTTGTTCATCATACCCCGGCTATCCAAAAGGAGCATCCAGCGCTGCCTAAAGGACACAAAACTAGTGAAAACATTGCTGTGGAAGGGCTTTGTCACCATCCCACGACTACAACTGGAGTGGTGGGGATCCCATGTGCTGTTCCAGGCACCAGCCACCACACAGAGCTGGCTCCTGACCTCTCCTGGGGAAAGAGCAGGGCAGCAAAAGCAGAGCCCCAGACCCCACACAAGACACTTCGGGGGGAGACAGAACCCGTCACACAGCAGAGCAAGAACCTCAGCCAGCAGGTTACGGGGCAGCATCTTATCCAAAACCAGAGGGCAATGATTTCTTCTTCAAAACCAAACCTGGCTGATGGCAAACACCAGAGTATGGACTTCATATAACAGAGCTACGGGTACAGCACCGGGATAAGAAGTGAGTTCATGGAGCAACTCCTGGTTTTTATGCGGTTTTTAGTTTCCCTCTTCTCACCTGGTAACTGCTGCTGTTACTGCCCCGCCTCCAGAGCCTTCCATGTAGCAACACAGCTTATCAACTATCACTTCTAACCTTTTTTTGCCATATCCCACTTCATCTGTGGCCCTACAGGCTGGGCACAGCATCACAGCTCCTCAGGGCGTGAGGTTGCTGCTACAGCTGTATTGGCAACCACCAGGGAACAGCAGAAGGGAGCTGCTGTGCCAGGGAGGGGGAACAGGGAGCAGAAGGTGCCACAGTATCTGCAGGAGAAGGAGGGGAGCTCCAGGTTGACCAGGAATCCTTTGCTTTCCAGACAGGCCCCCAATAAAGGCACCCAAAACACAGACCCTCTCCAAACAGCATAACCTGAGCGAAGGGCTGAGCTTTAAATCCATCCCCCCCAGCCCACAGGTGAGAGCTGGTGGGTGGAAAACCCCAGGTGGGGCTGCCCAGGGCAATCAGAGCCAGGTGAAGCACAGGGAGGACCAGTGCCAAAGCCAGGCATGACACTTCATCTGCACAACCCACCTTTGGCCAGAGGCACTCAGGAGTTATTAAGCGAAATCAGTCCTCAAAGGAACTCCATCCCTGTGTCCTTGCAATCAGGAGCGTCAGGGACTGCTGCCACATCTCCCTTCACCAGATCCTCTCTGCTCTCCTTGTCTCTGTTTCCTCCAACTTCGCAGAAACTTTCCCACCACAGTCTCATTACAGATGCTTTTACCAAAGAACACCTACATGATTTAATGCCTTTCTGGTGCCTAATCAAGCATTCTACTTAAAGAAGTACTAAATTAGCCTTGCATGTTCCTTGTCAGATCATTAGCCACGTTGACTTTTATGCTGTTTTCCACTTCAATCTGGGCTTTAAGTGTTTTCTCTCTCAAACCTGTTCTAAAGCATCAGGTGCTAGTTATCAAATAAAAGGTTGCTGTTCTGGTGCCACAAAACCACAGCACTGGGCATTTTTGCACTGTTCTGAGGTGATTCTTAGAGTCCTGTCTGCTCTGGATTGCTGTTTACACCAACAGCAAACACTCAGCCTGTTGAAATTTGGGATTTTTTTTCTCTCTGTGCTTTCAGGAGGAAGAGGTGATCAGGGTCTGGTACTTGGAGAAGACACAAGATCTCGGTGCAGCAGGTTGGTTTTGAGTGGAACACTACAGGCAATCCTCGTTCTGGAGGACGTGCCCCTGATCCATAAGACACAAATCAGGGCAATTATTTAGTTCTTGGAAAGCCAAAGGAAGTTCAGAGGTGTTCACAAGGGTGGTTTGGACAACAATAGTCCTTTAGAAGTTGCTGCAGCTCAGAAGGACACCGTGAGAACAGGAGACAACTCAGAACGTGAAAAATTTCTTTCTGCCTTTCTGTTTCTGGCATTTCTTGTTAAAACCCCTGCAAAGTCCCCTGTCTAAAGGGTAATTCAGAATTGCCAAGGTTAACAATGCCTGCTGGCCTATCTGCCTGCATTTTTATACATTTCCCAAATGCCTCTAATTTACCACTTAAATGCTCTGGTTTGTACAGGGGAAAAAAAAAAGAGCTATTTAGATTGAATGTTAGGCAGTAGCTCCTAACACACAGCGCTAAAATTCCCTGGAACAGGGCTCATCCTGCAGGGAGAGCAGCTCCTGGAGCTGCAGGATGCTGCAGAACAGCCGGAGTGGAGCCACCAAAGCTGCAGCCTCAGCTACAGCACTGACCTCTTGGAGACAAATTAATTTAAACAGTAACTACTTGTGCCAAAAACTCAGCAAACGTCCTGTCACTGGGAAGTTCGCTTGAAAGCAGCGCAGGGAGGGCTAAAAACCCTTTCCCTGGGGAGGGAAGGGCACGTCCTGAGCCAGCAAGGAGCCAGCAGGGAAGGTGGGAAGCCGAGGTGGCACTGGGGATTCTACCCTTTGGAAGAGAGACTTGGAAGTTGCAGATGGGGCCCACCAGCCTTGAGATGCCTCTGCAGCTCTGAGAGCCACTCCTGGACTTGGGGAGCAGAGGAATCAAGAGCCATTCCCACATCAAGCCACCCAGCTGCCTTTACGTGGAATATTCTGTTCAAGGAGCCAACATTCCCCAAGCACAGCATCTTCTCCCACAGAAATCCTAGGAGGGAAGGCAAGCAGGAGCTTGGGTGGTGGAAGACTTCGAATTCTGGTGTTTGTTGGTGTAGGAGCACCTGGGAGAGGTGGGTTGGGGGGTGTCAGAGGGGAGGGCAGTGCCAGATGCTCCTGGCAGAGCTCAGGGAGGAGAGCAGTGGCTGCAGCTGCCTTGGGCTGCAAGAGATAAAAATTTCTAGGGAGCTCTTCTTTGGGAGTAATAACTTTCCAAACCAGTGGGAAAATGCTGGGATCTGGGGCAGGCACACTGATGGGAGGTTGGAAAGAGCAGGAGCCAAGTGTTAACACAGACCCTTTGGGCTGGGGAAAGCCTGAGGAGATGTGAACACAGATCCCAAGAGCTGCTGGAGCCCTGCAGCAGCAGGGTTTGCATTCCCAGCCCCCCTGCTTGTGTCCAGAGGGAAGGTGGGTGTCAAGTGCTGTCTGTCTCTCCAGCCTGGCAGCTGGCAGCTCTCCTCCTCCTTTATCATCCTTCCCAGTTCCGTTGCCAAGTTTTTATGCAAAGCAGAAAAGGCTCATTAAGTGATGCCAAAAGAACTTCTCTGTTGGTGTTAAGTGAGCAAAATGTTCTGGCTGGGTGGGTGCTTTGTACAGGTACAAAACGACTCGGGAAGGTGCAGAGCAGGGAGAAATCCATCCTGGGGGGAAGGTGAGCTGCCTGAGCCTGCAAAGTGTGTCAGTCTCAAAGTCGGGAAACGAGCCCAGACATCCTCATTGCAAGTCTGATATTCAGCTGCGCATGCCAAATGCCTTCTGACTTCTCTGACAGAGCTCCAGGCAGCAAATCCAGAAGGACAGTTCCAGCTGCTCTGGTACAGCAGCGTTTCCTGCAGTCCGTGGATGTGCAGAGCTTGGTTCCACGGGGCCTTTGGAGTTGGTCTTCAAGAATTGATTGGACAACGCTCTCAGGTACACAGAGGGATTGTTGGGGTGTCCTGTGCAGGGCCACGAGTTTAACTTTGATGGTCCTTGTGGGTCCCTTCCAGTTCTGGATATTCTGTGATTCTAAGATTCTAAATCTCTGTTGCAGCCAAAGGAGCTGTTGTGATTACACCAGGTGAGTTTGTCCCCCAATTCCTCGTGGCTGGAAGCCCCTCAGTCCATCACCTCCAGGAGCATCTGACCCATAAAGCATCAGCTCAGAGCAACCAGGAGTCATGTTCAGCCATAAGGATGGGAGCTGGAGCAACACCAGCCATGAGCTGGGTACCCCGATGGTCTGAGGAGACCAGGGCACCTCTGGAAGGGATCTAAAGGCTTGGCCTTTGATTTCTTCTCTGAAAAGCTCTGTGCTGATGGTGTGGTGGAAGCAGAAAGCAGGGACAGCATGTGTGCACCTCCAGGGAGTCCTCTCTGCCCGGGAGCACGAGCGTCTGGAATTGCTGGAGCCTCCGTGGGGAGGAGGGACTTGCAAATTCTGATTCTGCGGCTCTACATATTAGAAAAAGAAGCCCTGAGATGGAGAATCACAAATTAAAGCCACAAAAGGTTCTGGACCTTGCCAGGGGTGCTTTTTTAGGGCTTTGGGGAGCAGGGGTGGTATCACTGTTGTGCACAGGGAGCTCTGGGTTCTGCTGCTGGAAGTCAGGAACTTTCAGCTGCTGGGGGGAGATTCTCCTGGGCTGGTGCCTGAATGAATCCCAAACACCTCAGAGCACCTTCTGCCCCAAAAATGGAGTGGGACATGGACTATATCTTCTTTTTTTTTTGTAATTCCCTTATTATAAAAGTCTCCAAAGGTTACAGAGGTGGCACCAGTGCAGGTGGGTCTCACACTGGGAGCAAGGATTTGATTGCTTCTCTTCTGCCACGTGAAACTTGTTTGCATTTGTCTGCTGATGGACTATGGTGAAAAGCAGAGTATGTAATAAATTAATACCTTTGTTCGTAAAATACTGTAATCTTGCTTTCTATTGCTTGCCAATAAATGTATTCTTTAATTATAATTTGACTTGTCTCGAGAATCACTAAGTAACCTATAACAGAGTAGAGGATATACAACAGCAGCATTTGTCAGATAAACCACTGCTTAAAATATCCCTCCTCGCTGCATCCCATTCCATCTCCTCCTCCTGTTGCTTGTCTCATTCAGGATACCATTAACTCAATCCTCAATCACTGCAGTCCTCCTCTGCTCACAGCATTAAACCAAAGAGAGCAACAGCTGCTTGAGATGCAGCAAAACTCAACTTTCTCTCTATTAGCTCAAGGCCTTGGGCCCACACCAGGGAGAAGGTAAGAAGCAATTCATATAGCAAAGCTGGAAAATTAAAATCTGTTGTGGCAGAGAGGAAGATTTAGGCCACATGAGAATCCATTTACTCCAGCAGCCCCTGCTGTCATCCCTGATTTCCAGCAAGGACGTGATGCCGGGGCTGGGAGGAGGCAGCCTTCGTTCATTCAGCCGCCCAGGTGAGCAGCTATTCAGAGCCCACTGGGAATTTGGTTGTCTTAATGTAGCTTAGGCTGAATGAAGATATTTTTATTCCAGGCTAAACGAGGTGTTTTTAATGTCAGCTACTAAATTACCTCCTGTAATCTCCTCGCTGCCTCCTGCTGAAGTGATGAGTGTCTGTGCTTGGGAGAGACAGAGTCATTTCCATACCAGAGCAGCCTGACTCTGAGACTCCTTGCAAAGGTGATGCAGAGCTGCCAGGAGCAGCAATCCCTTCCCCAGCACAGGGGAGGCTCCAAGAGGAGCGATATTCCTGGAGGAATAGTCCAGGTAAGGGCTGAGACCTGTTGCTGGCTCTGCCACTGATCCACACAGAATATTCTGAGTTGGAAGGGACTCTTAGACCAGGCTGCTCCGAGTCCTGTCCATCCAGCCAGCCCACACCCAGGTTCAGGCTGCTAATTCAGGAATGGCCACTAAGTGCCTGTGGACTGATCCCAGCTTTCACCTCCCGTATGTTTGGCTCCTGATGGCAGAAGGATGGAGGATGCTGCATCAGGAGCGAGCCTGAGGCTCAGCCTCCTCTTCTCCTCTTCCCATCTGGCAGCATTTCCCTCTTCTCTCAAAGCAAGTCGCTGAATCACCCCCTGTGTGTGTGGAGCAGTGATTCCTGCAAGCCTTTCATCCTGTGCACACCCCAGCAGGAGGCAGCTGGGATAAGGGCCTCGAGCCTGCAGTTGGGTTTGGTTTATCTGTGCCACGTCTTTGGCAGAGCTGGAGTGTCCCCGCGTGCCTGAGGGGCTGTGGCGTGGTGCTGTGCTCAGGGAGGGTGTTTTGGATCTGCTGGATTATCCATGTCATGGCCCTGCAGCAGCTTTGCTGCCTGTTAACACCAGGTTAAATCCCCGAGGGAAGGGACAGAACCTTTCTCACCCTCTTTGTTTCCACAGAGAGAGGTTGTTCTGCAGGTGAGACAAAGCCTGGCTGGAAACAGCCTGGGCACATGTAGCCTCTGGAAGTGGCTGTTGGCAAGAGGCTTGGGCTGGGAACACCCAGGGGATTCCAGCACCTCCAGATTCTGAGTGGGGCTGTGCAAAGGGTGTTTAACATTCACAGCAGTGCTGGCTGCAGGGTGAGCTCCTCCTGCATCACTGGGAGCTCTGGGAGGGACACAAAGGCAGCTCCCAGGAAAAGAATAACATCATTCCCTACAATAATCCCAGTGGCTTAACTTTCTGCATCTAAAATGATGAGAGCAGGTGCCATCTAGTGTAAACTCTTTCTCCTAATGCAGATGTGAGTCCGTCCAGGTTCCTGTAATTCCTTCCTCTCCTTGCTTTGATATGTAAGACCTGAAATCCTCAGCTGCTGTAACAGAAGCAGTTCAGCCCTTTCCTGGGAGATCCTGCCGTAGGATCCTCACCAAGAGCCTGCTGGTGCTGCCTGCAGTGCTAAAGGGAGGGCAGGAGAAGTGCAGAGGTCCCACACCTACCCCAGCACCTATTCCAGCAGGAGTGGGATGGGGTGGATGGGCTGTGGGGCTGGTTCTGTGGCTGGGGGCTGTGAGGGTGCTCTGGGCTGTCCTTAAGCTCCTGGGCAGGTCTCCCCCCTCTGTGGCTTCTGCAAAATGATTGTGGAAATAGTCTGATACAGGGCAGAGTGAAGGGGCCTGATCCAGTCTGTGCTGAACTCGGAGGGAGCCATAAAGCAGTGCCCTCCCCAGGGTTTTAAGGAATGAAGGCTGATTTCACATCCCTCCTGCTCAGGGTGCTGAGTGTCCCTGGGGAAGGAATTCCAGCCCTTCCAACCCATCCATCCATCCCCGGCAGGTCACTGGGCAGAGAGGGCAGGAAAGGCTTGTGAGAGCAGGAGACTGAAAGCACCCTCTGGGAGCAAGGAGGGTTGGTATAAATACAGCTGGAACTGATTAGTGAAGGATGTGTCCCTAAATATTTATTCTGTTCACTCCTATGAGTCAACTAACAAGAAACATTGACTTCTTGTGCTGCAAAGGTGCTTTGTGCTTATTTAACTGGAGCGTGACTGCTCCTGCAGAGAGGCACAGCCCCAAACTCACACGTCCTGGGGGCAATTCCCCCTCCTTGTGCAAAGGCAAGGAGAAAAAATTCAGTTTAACTTTGGCCTGAGGCGTTGTCATGTCGAAAATTAGGGAAGGATGAGCCGGTGCCTTGAGTGCAGGGAATCCCACTTTCCTGAGGACACTGGGGATCGGTTCATCCCTGCCATGTGTGAGAGCTTTGCTTGGAGCAAATCTGCTGGATCCGGAGCTCCCAGGGCAGGGCAATCCCGCCGCGGGGAGAGGGGGGAGGGAGGAGAGTAAATGTTTCCAAATGTAATCAGAGTCATTGGGGAAATGTGACAGGATTTAAACGATGACATAACACGCTCGTCTTGTCTCTGCTGCCTGTACTAATGAGCAGGAATTGAGAGCATTAGCGATCTATCCACGGGCATTAGCGCGGGTGAGTCACGGGAGCACAGCCCTAATTAGTCTCAGCCTCTCCTGGCCGTGATGCCACTTGCCCGTGTGCTTTATTGGCACAGAACATCCACCACCGGGCAGTGCCTCCGCCCGGCTGGGCAGGGGGTGGTTCTTGTCTTTGTCCCCCCCGGGAGAAATCTGAGCGCTAAAGCTTTCCCGTGGTGTGCAGGGACACCTCTGAGAGTCATTTTGGATCAGTGTTTTCCAGTGGCCCTTCCTCACTTTGGGAGAACTTTAAGCATCCAGAGCAGCGCTTTATTTCAGCTAAAATTTGTTCTCCCAAATGCAGAATCTCTACAGGAAAAGAAGCCGGTGCCGAACAAGTAAAAGCACCCAGGATTCAAGCTTGTCCTGGTCATTTTTCCTGTTCCTCCATGTTCCCAGTTCCTCACGGTGGGATTTTCAGTGGAACCTCATGGAGCACCATCAGAAGGCCTGGCCTGGCCCCAGTGTGGTGTGTGCTGGGTGCTGGGAGGGAATGGAGGCTGGAGCTGCTCACCCAGCCGTGCTCCTCAGGAGGGACACTGGTCCTCTGGCATCTCCCAGCATCTCCCTGATGGTAGGAAATTAATTCTGAAAGCTCAAATGGCTGTTTTGATGGATTAGATGTCTTTGCCCCGCTACGTTTAATCGAAGGCAGTGGGTATTTATTGCATTATATACCACAAATCAATAATGATTAGTTCCTCATTAACCTTTTCTTTCCTTTTTGATTGTCTCCTTGCAGTGTTGTACTAACAGAGCCCAGAGCATCCCTCTCCAGCCTGGCAGGGATGGGTTTGGAGGCTGGAGAAGATGAGCTGATGGTTGTGATGAAGAATGTGACCCTGCAGCCCTGTTAGTTCTCTGAGTGGAGGGAGCACAGCGTAAATCATCCCCACCAGGAGAGAGATGAAGCTCTGGGGAAGGTTTGCTCACCTCCAGGCTCCCACTCTGGCAAAGATCTCAACCCCATAACTCTGTGGCAGCGGTTGAAAGGGGAGCAAAACCCTCAGCAGTGTAAAACTGGGGTGGGAATGTGCCTGAGAGCTGCCTGGTGCTGTGGCAGAACTCCAGGATTGCCTCAGCAGGAGGGAGCTGCTCCCTGGTGATTCCTTGGTGTTGCAATTCCCCCCTGGGATAAGGGCAGTCTCTGTTAGGATAAATGCATGGGGAAGGAGACAGTCTCAGTGAGAAGCTGGAAGGAATAACCCCCTTTCTCCCCCAAAGTGTTTGTTCCCCTAAATGTGTGCAATCAGCCCTTGAAGCTGAGTTCTGCTGCTTGCAGGGCCGAGTTGTGCTCCTGGTGCAGACCTGCAGGGATGGTGTGAACCACTGCAGCTATTTCCACCACTGCAGAAAACGTGGTTGGGATCCTGGCCCATAAATCCTGCCAGACTGACAGGCTTCCCCAGCCAGGAGGCTTGGAGAAATTTATTTGAATTAGATAAATGTTTTTCAAATTAGATAAATACCCTCAAATTAGATTAGCTCTGTGTGAGTTTGTCAATTCTCAGTGTGAGAGAAGCCCCTGATTTTCCCACCTGCTGGGAGGCTGAACTTGTGCAAACCAGCTCTGCAGTGCTCAGGTCTGTTCTGAAACTCTTGGATATATTAAGAAAGCTCTTTCAGGAGGGGACTGTACATCCCCCAGATTCATTTGGTGCTCTCCAGACAGCTCTCAGCATAGAAAGGACATGGAGCTGCTGGAGTGAATCCAGAGGAGACCACAAGGATGCTCCAAGGGCTGGAGCCCCTCTGCTCTGGAACCAGGCTGGGAGAGCTGGGGGGGTTCACCTGGAGAAGAGAAGGCTCCAGGGAGACCTGAGAGCCCCTTCCAGGGCCTGAAGGGGCTCCAGGAGA